>ONZH01019064.1:0-157190 GCA_900303285.1 Rhinella marina
CACTCTCATCACCCACAGACTGTAAAAGTTCTAAATTTTGGGCATCGGGACAGAGCAACTGCTCAGGTTTCTGTTGAACAGTGGTTTGTGTCTCTGGGTAGGGTCCTGATAAGAGTTCCTGTGAGTATGCCTGATCTGAATCCATACTTTCCGTGGGGGGAAGGAGGTTGAGCTGGAGGAGAGAGGTCTACTCCCTTGGCTAGCGTGGGTGGACTGCGTGGAAGACTGGGTGGTGGATAAATTACTGGACGCATTGTCCACTATCCACGCCATCACCTGTTTGCACTGTTGTGGTTTCAATAGTGGTGTACCACGTGAACCAGTAAGTTGCGAGATGAAGCTAGGGAGCGAGACTCTGCGGCGTTCCACTGCTCCCTCATCAACATGTACTGTGTCAACCTGCCGAGGACCACGGCCTCTGCCCCCTACACTACTTGAACGCCCTCGTCCTCGACCCTTAGCCCTTGGGTTCAACATTTTGTATGTTCACTGCACTGTATGATACTGAGAGAAAAAACGTAGTCTTTAGACGGTGGCTATTGTACCGCAAACCACTCAATGTTTCACTGCAATGTATGATATATAACTGAGAGGAAAAACGTATATTTTCTACACTCCGGCTAGTGTGCAGCACACGACAGAATTTTGCACTGCAGTGCAGTATATATGACTGAGAGGAAAAACGTATATTTTCTACACTCCGGCTAGTGTGCAGCACACGACAGAATTTTTCACTGCACTGTATAATATATAACTGAGAGGAAAAACTTATATTTTCTACACTCCGGCTAGTGTGCAGCACACGACAGAAATTTTTCACTGCACTGTATAATGCAGGGCTGGCCAACCTGCGGCTCTCCAGCTGTTGCAAAACTACAACTCCCAGCATGCCCAGTCTGCCTACAGCTATCATCCTACAGCAGGGCATGGTGGGAGTTGTAGTTTTACAACAGCTAGAGAGCCTCAGGTTGGCCAGCCCTGGTATAATGTATAACTGAGAGGAAAAACTTATATTTTCTACAATCCGGCTAGTTTTCAGCACATGACACAATTTCGCACTGCACTGTAGTATATATGATTGAGAGGAAAAACGTAGTCTTTAGACGGCGGCTATTGCACCGCAAACCACTCAGTTTTTCACTGCACTGTATAATATATAACTGAGAGGAAAAACGTATATTTTCTATACTCCGGCTAGTGTGCAGCACACGATAGAATTTTTCACTGCACTGTATAATATATAACTGAGAGGAAAAACGTATATTTTATACACTCCGGCTACTGTGCAGCACACAACACAATTTCGCACTGCACTGTAGTAAATATATCTGAGAGGAAAAACGTAGTCTTTAGACGGCGGCTATTGCACCGCAAACCACTCAATTTTTCACTGCACTATATAATATATAACTGAGAGGAAAAACGTATATTTCATACACTCTGGCTAGTGTGCAGCACACGACAGAATTTTTCACTGCACTGTATAATATATAACTGAGAGGAAGAACTTAGATTTTCTACACTCCGGCTAGTGTGCAGCACATGACAGAATTTTTCACTGCACTGTATAATATATAACTGAGAGGAAAAACGTATACTTTCTACACTCCGGCTAGTGTGCAGCACACGACACAATTTCGCACTGCACTGTAGTATATATGACTGAGAGGAAAAATGTAGTCTTTAGACGGCGGCTATTGCACCGCAAACCACTCAATTTTTCACTGCACTGTATAATATATAACTGAGAGGAAAAACATATATTTTCTACACTCCGGCTAGTGTGCAGCACACGACACAATTTCGCACTGCACTGTAGTAAATATATCTGAGAGGAAAAACGTAGTCTTTAGACGGCGGCTATTGCACCGCAAACTACTCAGTTTTTCACTGCACTGTATAATATATAACTGAGAGGAAAAACGTATATTTTATACACTCCGGCTAGTGTGCAGCACACGACAGAATTTTTCACTGCACTGTATAATATATAACTGAGAGGAAAAACTTAGATTTTCTACACTCCGGCTAGTGTGCAGCACACGACAGAATTTTTCACTGCACTGTATAATATATAACTGATAGGAAAAACTTAGATTTTCTACACTCCGGCTAGTGTGCAGCACACGACAGAATTTTTCACTGCACTGTATAATATATAACTGAGAGGAAAAACGTATATATAGTCTTTAGATGGCGGCTATTGCACTGCAAACCACTCATTTTTTCACTGCACTGTAGTATATATGAATGAGAGGTAAAACTTAGTCTTTAGATAGCGGCTATTGCACCGCAAACCACTCAATTTTTCACTGCACTGTAGGATATATAAAAAACGTATTCCCTAGACTGACGTTACTGTACAGCACACTACATAATTGTTCACTGGACTGTAGTGTATAGAAATGACAGAAAAACGTATTCCCTAGAATGACGCTACTGTACAGCACACTACATAATTGTTCACAGGACTGTAGTGTATAGAAATGAGAGGAAAACGTATTCCCTAGACTGACGCTACTGTAAAGTACACTACATAATTGTTCACTGGACTGTAGTGTATAGAAATGACAGAAGAACATATTCCCTAGACTGACCCTACTGTACAGTACACTACATAATTGTTCACTGGACTGTAGTGTATAGAAATGACAGAAAAACGTATTCCCTAGACTGACGCTACTGTACAGTACACTACATAATTGTTCACTGGACTGTAGTGTATTGAAATGACAGAAAAACGTATTCCCTAGACTGCACTACAGATCTCAGCAAGCCAAGGTACAGCAGCAGCAAAAATGAGTACTTTGGGCAATTTATTTTGGGTCTGTGTGGACCACGTGCTGTCCCTTCTGCCACCAGTCACTGTGTACAGTGTGCAGCCAAGATGGCGGTAGCTGCACTACAAGTCACAGCCAGCAGCCTGGAGGAGACCAAAAAAAAAAAAGGTTCTTGTAGCCCTTAGAAGGGCTGTTGGGTTCTTTGTGGGTGATTCCTGCCTAACCAACATCTAAATTCAGGCCCTAACACTCTCCCTGACAGACAGCAGCTCTATCCCTAATCTCATGCAGACGGCGTATGACCGAGCAGCGCGGGACCAGATTCTTATATTCCCAGGTCATCTGATCTGGCCAGCCAATCCCTGCTATCGACTTGTAGGGGCCCCACATGATGCTAGGAGGTACCAAAGACTCTCCTGCATGTTGATTGGCTGAAAAAAGGCGGCTAACATGCAGGAAGAGGAAGTTGCCATTTCCTCGAGGATCACGATATGCTCGTCCGAATAGTGAGCATATGCGAATACCCTAATGCTCGAACGAGCATCAAGCTCGGACGAGCATGTTTGCTCATCTCTACCCCTTAGCATTAATGTCCTCTCCTCTGTGCCCCCTTTGTAATAGAAATGTCACCTGTGCACACACACACTACTCAGCTTCTCATCCTGTTCCTGAAGTCCTCTCCCCTGGAGACGCAGATCGTTATGCAGGACTTTGTGGGCGGAGCTTATGCAGATCCCTGGCTGCAGGCTCTGCCCACATCGGCCGGCAGCGCGATCATGCCTGCAGGCTGAATGGTGAAGCAGGGAGAAATCTCCCAGCTTTACCATTCTGTGCGCTGCGGGCCTGAAGAAGAGAAGAAGAGCAGGGAGCTGAGCAGTGACAGGAGATCAGCTCCCTGCGCTCTGGGAAGGGAGGAGGCTGAACAGCAGCTAAAGGGAACATGGGCGGCATCCACCAGCAGTGTTTAACTGCTGTGTGGATGCCGCCCCTCAAACATACAGAAAACTGCCGCCTGAGGCGAGATTCTCATCTCGCCTCATGGCAGAAGCGGGCCTGCCAGAAATACATGACCCCTCTTGAACTCTTTTAGTGAACTCACCATCACCACCACCTCAGACCCCTCCTATATATAATAGGCCACCCATGGCCTGGTGCCCCCTCTTGGCCATCCTCACCCAGCTCTGAATCCTCCTTCTACAAATGGCAGGGGGAGGAACCGGAGCATCTCCTCTCCTACACAGAACCACATCCCTCTTACATCCAGTGATGTCACCTTTGTTGTAGACGTTCTCTTTCCCCATCTTCTCCATTCAGACAAGACACCCATGATGATGTTTGAGCTATCTCTAGTCTCTGCAGAGATTGACAGACATTAGTTTCCCACTTTTCCATCATCTTCACATCTTCTAAATACCCTTTCCTGTCACCCCCAATACTGTGCTCACTGTGCTCCCCAATTCTATACTGCAGAAACTGTAACCCTGAAAATACTAGTACCATGCAGATAGTGCCCCCTTCAACAATTATTGGCACAGAGCACTTTAAAAAATATAACTGTGCCCGGACACTAATAGCATAAAGATAATGTCCCCAAAAATTATTGTGCTAAGCTGATACTGTGCCAGGGTGCTCCCCAAAGTAATAGTGCTCCCCGAAATACCACCAATAGAAATAATTCTCTGCCAGAGCACACTTAGTAGTAATAATGCCCCCGTAGTGCCTATACCATACCTCTCAACTTTGTAAGCAAAGAAAGAGGGAGATATTTTGCGGAGCACAAAGCGCGCCATGGCAAATTTTTTTGCACTAGGCCACGCCTCTAACTCCGCCCAAAACATAACTATACACCTAATCCCACCCAGTCCCCTTACTGCCCCACATATTAATTATTCCCCAGTTATGTGCCCTCCATTAATATGCCCAGCTGTGCCCCCAGTAATATGCCCTGTTATGTGCCCCCAGTAATATGCCCTGTTATTTGACCCCAGTAATATGCCAGCTGTGCCCTCAGTAATATGCCCTGTTATGTGCCCCCAGTAATATGCCCAGCTGTGCCCCCCAGTAATATGCCCACATTGTGCCTCCCAGTAATTTTGTGCCCCCAGTAATATGCCCACATTGTGCACCCCTGTAATATTCCCACATTGTGCCCCCCAGTAATATGCCCACATATAACGCTCCCTCCCAGACCAGACATATGAAGAGTGGCAGGAGGTACGGAGGGTTGATTGATGAAGCAGTGAGCCAATGCCGGCTCTCTGCTTTATCACAATGCAGGCAACTATCATGGACAGCTGCCGAAACCCGGGACATACCTCCCCCGTACTGGGACAGCGAGACAGCCACTGCAATCCGGGACTGTCCCGCTAGATCCGGGACGGTTGGGAGGTATGCCTATACTAGTAATCATGTTCCCCATAGCCCCCCAGTAGTAGTAAAGCTCGCTATAATGCCCCTTAGTAGTAATAATTCTCCTTATGACAGTACAAGAAATACCCCCTCTTAGTGTCCACAGTTGAGCTAATGTCCCCATAATGTATGCCAGTATAAAATACCCCCATATAGTGCCCCCTATAATGTGCCAGTAAAAAAATGGTCCCTTTAGAGCCACCAGATGCCCCCATGGTGCTCCACTCCCCCATAGTGCTCCCAAATAATGCCCCTATAGTGCCACCAGATGCCCCATAGTGCCGCTCTCCCCTATAGTGCCTCCCATTATGTGCCAGTAAAAAAATGCCCCCTTAGTGCCACCAGATGTCATAGTGCCCCCCATAATGCGCCAATAAAAAAAAGTCCCTTTAGTACCCCCATAGTGCTCCTCTACCCCATAGTGCCCCGCTGAAAAAAAAAATGGGCAAGTAAGAAATGCCCTAATGTCACCAGGTGCCCCCTAAAAAAAAACAAAAAAAACACCAATACTTACCTCCATCAGCATTGATGTGATGCAGACCTCTAGTGCCTGCATCCTATCAGAAGAACAGGGAAGAGAGACACCTCTCCCTCCACTGCTCCGCCGCAGCACAGCCATCTGTATTGCTGTCCTGAGGACGGCGATACAGATGACTATGGAGATGAGCGCTTCCACAATGTAGGTGCTCATCTCCTTGTCCCCTGCCACCGCCACCACAATTAGATTCAGGGCCGTGCTGCCTGTTGTGATCGGCAGTGCGGCCCTGAAAGATAAAAAAATATATATATCAACGGTTCTAGGGGGGGTCCAGACCCATTGTACCCCCCCCCGTCAGTGTGCCCCTGGGCTTAATACAGGCCAAGAAATAGTGCTAGCATAAGGTAATATACAAGGCAAGCACGGCTTCCATTCACCTGGTCTGGGGCTCTCACAGCTTTGTTTGCCACCACCAAGGGCAGAGCTAAAATTCAGTGCAGTGTATGGGTGCCCAGCAGTATATCACTAATACTTCCATTGCCTGATAGGTTGATGCTCTACAACTTATGGATTTGAATAAGGAAGTTTGTTTTGTGTAACCTATATTTTGATTTTAAGGTGCACTTCCTTCTTTATTAGGGCTGGTAACACCCGAGAAGCGAACGTCATTGTATTTTGTTTGGTAGAAGATATCTAGAAAGTGTGGCCATGGCAGGAGTCCAATCTAATTTTCTACGTATAAGGTTTGCAGGATTCTGATTTTTAGATTGGGTAACAGGTACATTTTCTAGATACCTTCTTCTCACAAAGCCTTGTAACATTCCCTATTTGTACTATATCCTACTCATGAATGTTCAGTCTGTTCCAGAAATTCACCTCTCCAAAACAATCAGGAACTGAGCCCAGAATAAAGACGTTTCCATAAATATAATTAGATTACTATTAATTAGAGTTGTTAAGTGCTAGTTACGCTTCTGCTGGTATCACCATTTGGAGGTTTAACGAACAGCCCCAATGGGGCTACTTCTGTGAGATTTTAATTAGGTCTGGCAATGCTTTTTACCCAGGCATTCTCCGCACATACATACCATCGCTCATCAATATTTAATTTAATTACCACGGTTTCCGTGCTAGTCGCATCTGACTTAAGAGACAAAATATGCTTATTTATTAATGAGGTAAAACATATACAACTTGTCAGTTTTTGTTTCTTTAGTCACATTTTGTATCAAAAAAAGAGTATACTTCCATAGAAAAGTCTGATAAAAGAATTGCTTTAAAAATGTTTTAAGTTTTTTTTTTTTTCATTTCAATGTTCAGTATTAAGAAACATAACTGGACACGTCCTATATATATTGCATTTCTAAGACTTGGTCTACACCCAGTTGTGTACTATATTTGGAGGAACCTTCGAGATATTCCACCAAACATATGCCTTACATATATAGGGAACTATATGCCTATACAATTTCATACATCTGCATTCACTCCCATTATAGAAAATGTACAGTATACTGCCATACATTGATTAAAAGGCATAGTCAACTCTGCAGTTGGGGCTGTCAACACCTACCAGCCAAAGTTATGATAAAAGGACATTGTTTTGACAGAAGTCTGTCTAATGAAAGACTGTGGACACGTTAGACGCTACTGTTGCCCGTAATTAAATGATTTATTTTTATTATAAATCTATATATAGAAATACTGATACTGTGGACAAAAGTACAATTATTACACTTATATTAAGTGTGATTCTATTTGTATGTGGTGGTCGTTAAAGGGCTTGTCACAATGAGAAAATACCCAGTACAAATTATTAGACATTTTTGAGTTAAAAGAAGACCCTCTAGAAGCTCTTAGGAGGCCCGAATAGTGACCTCTAATTTGCCCTGTGAGAGCAAACTGTAGAAAAATTAGCTTTTTTTTCCAGGACTAAAGTATTGATGACCTACCTTCTCCTCAGGATAGGTCATCAATATCAGATAGGTTGGGGTCCAACTCCCAGCACCCCCACTGATCAGCTGTTTGAATAGTCTGTGGCACTCCAGTGAGCATTGTGGCTTTTTCCTAGGTCAGTGACATCATATTCATTAGTCATCACTTGGCCTATGTCACTTGAATGGTACTGAGGTGCAATACCAAGCTTAGCTGCTATACAAGTTAAGACACTTGATTTGGTACAGTGTGAGGAGGCCATGATGTTCAAAGGAGCACTACAGCTTCTTCAAACAGCTGACTGGGGGGTGCCAAGAGTTAGATTCCCAATTATCAGATATTGATCATCTATCCTGAGGATAGGTCATCAATATTGTACTCCCGGAAAAACACCTTTAAACTGTCACCTTTAAACCCTTGCTGCCAAGTTTTACCACAGATTACAGCTGATTGCTTGGGTTCAATGTGATCATTGGTATGGGACTCTTCTAACAAAAATTGCTTTCTTAGGTAACATTCTCTTTATGAACTATATTGAAGTTTCTATATCTTTTTGCTAGAATGGAATCTTCTCCATTTGAAACATTATTCTAATGGAACACTGAATTCCCTACAGATGAGCAAATCAATTTTTTAAGAATCGATATATCTCAGAGTTCTTCACCTGTGAGGGGCTGTCCCCAATGGTGAAGAAGTTCCCCATGCTGCTTGATTGACAGGGCCAGACATCTTGCCCAGCCCTGACAATGTTGCATCTGTGCTGGTGCTCCAAATAGCAGAACAGGCATGTTGGCTCTGCTTACGGAGGGGCAAATGTTCATGCAAAGAAAATGTACCTCCTTATAGAAACCCAGTATGTTGGTTAGGCAAGATCTGTCCAAGCGATGGATTGCACAGTTCTCCAGTCAACAGCTGTCCCTCATTCCTGTGGCACTGAGAGTCTAAGAAAATAAGATACAATGTTCTATCAATTACTGAGTTCAGTCCTCTAAATGCTCATGGATGAATGACATCTGGGTCAGGAGCTTTATCAATATTTAATTTGCTAAGATGTAGCTGTAGTTCTTGTTGTGTTACGATACTGATATTTGACAGAGACTAGAGATGAGCGAATCATCCAAAATTCGCTTTGCCGAATGTTCGTCGAATTTTTTAAAAGATTCGTACCTAATACGAAGCTATTCGGTCGAAGCTGCGTATAAATCATATGTTATTATGTGGTGTTCTGAGCACATTCGTGCGTTAAAGGTACGCTACTTATGTGAACACGTATGCATGAGCGTACAAATTGCTTACGAATCCTCAGCTAGGCCGCGGCGTGCACTCCTCAGAGGCAGAGCGAAGTTTTACAAATGGCATCCAGGCGTTCTTCAACATTTAGCTCTGGAGAGCTTAAATACATGATCCGGCTGATGGACCGGCAGGATTACGATGGCACACACCGACACCTGAACGAGCAGAAGAAGGAGATGATCCGAGGATTGCGGCCAACTATTACGAATTCTACCAGTAGAAGCTCGAGTTCTGGCTGGAAGTGGAACCCTTTTGCTTTTCCGTGCCAGACATTTTCACTTGACTGTGGCCCTGCAGGTCTTTGTCTCTCCCTGTCTCTCTCCCTGCCTGATTAATATTACTAGTATGTGCATGGTATCGTTTTATAGATGACATATTCTGCCTTTGGGGAGGACCAAACAAAACAGTTGAGGCTTTCTTTCTATTTTTGAACTCAATCTACCCCGAACTGAAATTCACTCTACACAGCAGTGAGGAGAAGTGTCATGGGAAGCCGGCGGCGCGCTTCCCCAGTGTTGCGCCGCCGGACTTCCGCTACAGCGAAGGAGTGAGGACGCGATGAACATCCTCGTCTCCCTGGCAATGCTGTACGGGGAGGACCCGGCGCGCTCCCTGCTGCTGCGCGTCCGGCGTCCTCCCCGCCCCTCTTAGACAACGAGCAGGCGGGGCCCTCGGAGCGCTGGCCAACGCTCAGTATTATATTTTATATTATATATGTATTTTAAGGTCACGTGGCGCTGACCACGCCACGTGACCAACCTTGGAGTTTTTTGAGCGCTGGTAATGTTTTGCCAGCGTTCACTCTGTAGTATGCAAATTGGGTCATGTGACGCTGGCCACGTCACATGACCCATTTGGAGGCCTATTTAAACAGGCAACCTGCTGGTCACAGGTTGCCTGTGATTGGTCTATCCAGCAGTGCTAGTGGTTTTCTGTGAGTAATTGGTTTCAGCTTGTATCGGACTTCGGCTTGTGAACTTTGGACTTCGCCTTCTGTTTATTCCCTGGTATTTGACGTGACCTCTTGATACGACCCTTTGGCTAGACTGACCCTTCTATATTGTGTTGTGTGTTCTGTCTGTGTTAGTTATTCCCTTTGTTTTCCCTTTCCTTTACGTAGGTCAGGGCCTGTCGACCAGTTACGCGCCGTTGTTTAGGACGGGCCGTGTAAGTAGGCAGGGACAGCGGTTTGGGCTACAGACAGGGCTCACTACTTCACCTCTCCTCGTGAAAAGAGGATAGATTTTTGAGATACAAGTGTAATAAAAACTTGTGGCTCAGTAGACCTATACACCAAGCTAACAGGCCATAATGGTCTTTTGCATTACTCTAGTTGCCCCCCTCGTATGACCAAAAATTTGCTACCGCTCTCAGAATTCACCAGGGTGGAGCATATAGTCACCACCAAAAATGAGAGACTAGGAGAAATGGGCAAAAAATTCTTAGCCAGAGGGTATCCCCCTTTCTTAGGGATAAAGAATTGGAGTACATCAAAACAGCCACATCCAGGCCTTCAACACCTTCAGGATCCCCAAGGATAACATGCGTTACCATCTAACACACTCTCCTCCCCAAAGTCCATCAGATAATTAGGAAACATTTGCCCCTTTTACATAGGGCATACCCAGGGATAGAGGAGTTTATCTCCCCTCCCCTCGTGCTATAAAAGGCTGAGAGATTTACTTGACAAACTCATAAATGCTGACATGGGCAGTCTCACTAGAAAACCAATCCAACAATTTTTACAAACACCCAAAAATAGTACATTTCTACATCTACGGGTTCTACACTTGCGATTCCACTTTTGTGGTTTACATGCTCAAATGCCTTTGTGGTCTGAACTATGTTGGTAAAACGACACAATCTCTCAAAGATAGGATATCACAGCACAAATCCACAATCCGTTATTGCGATCTCCTATTACCAGGACCAGGTCGTTTTGAACAAATGAAACATCACCACTCTCAGCTTAGATTTTAGGTACTTGATTGTTTCACCACCCCTTCGAGGAGAAGATAGGGCCCCCCCTTTCCCTCTCAACCTTTTTCTATTAACATTACTAACATATTCATTATTTTTCCTATTACTCATCCATGTCCCAAAACAACTTTTGATTTATTCACATATCTACTGCATATTGAATTCCCCCTTGCATTATATTTGTGCATTGTATTTGTGTTGCATGTACATCTTAGACGTGATCATACCAACTTGTTTGTAGTGCTATGTATACATATTACTCTGCTATTTAGCTCTGTCATTCATTTTTATTGTGATTACATTTCATCCAGCAATATCTGCCCTTAATTCTTGGGTATTTGCCCATAGTTCAGAAATTCAAGGAAAAAAATGCACTAAAACAATAGATGCAAACAATATATGGACTAAGCCCTCACTCTATAGATAAAATCTGAAACTCTTAGCCAATACATTTTGATCAAAATACATCTGTGCCCACCTACCCAGCGCCACGGTGGTCTCATTTCAGGCAGGTCCTACGCTAAACCTAACTATGCGGTTGTGCATCTATGTTTAGGTGCGCAGACCCATAGTTCCCTGACTTTTAGTATCCTAGTGCGCATATGCAGTGTACCGGACCGCAGGGGCATGTGAGTGTGAGTGTTGGAGATGTCACAGTGTTAATGGTGCTGGTGGATATGTTACTCACAGTTTGGTGACTATGGCTCCCTGGGCTGGCGTGCAGGTGTGTGAAAGGGGGACACCAGTGCCTTCGGGGCACTCTCTGCTTTTCAGGAGCTCTGCCGGATGGTAAGGCGAGGTGCCCTTGATGGTAATGTATTAGGGTGTCGGTCGGCAGGGTGCCTGATGGTTTTCGTGACGCCAGCTCCTTGCGGCGCAAAGTAGAGTAGATGTAGAATAAAGAGGAGGCAGCTTGTATCAAAACAATTGAACTTTACTTTTGCCTTGTGAGATGAGTCCTTCTTTAAAGTGCAGTTTACAGTTATTTCTCTTGGCAATAAATATCAGAAAAGATACTGCAAGAATTCCCTCTTTAAGCTGGTTACTTCAGTAATGAGTCTCAATATAGATGTTTCTCTTCTTATAATCAAATAATCAATCTTTACTGCTTAGTTGCTAGTTTCTTCAGTCCACCTTAGTTAGACCTGGCTATGGATATTATACAGAATATATCTCTTACTTTAGATTATCATCCCCACAGGGCGGTATCCCTGGACGGCAGGCATCACAACATCTGCTCCATTATTTTGCATAGGGTGCACTTGAATAAAATATAAGTGCACAGTGCCCAGAGGTAAAGTGCGGATACACACAACTTGGTACCTTGAGTTGTAGAGTTTTGTGCATAGGCGCCGGAGGCTACTCCTAAGACACTTGGGCTGGAAGAGTCCATAAAAACTTCAGGCAGTTGTCACCTCAACCAGACTCACACTATCCAGTTTGGTTCAGGTTCTAGAAGCTTAGACTTGGTACAGGCCACAGGATGCCTGGCTTGGCCAGAGCCAGGCTGACATGGCAGCTACATGGTGGTTTGGCATCTTGTTTTCTCCTCTCTCTCTCTCTCCTGCACTTAACTTGTCTGTTACTTCTCACTAACTGAACTCCAACTCTGAACTGAACTGGTTCTAAACTGTTGCTTAGATATTTATATGTAAGGCAACAGCACCACCTAATGGTGCAAAAATAAATAGCAGCTACTCAGCCTAAATAGGTTCTTGCAGTATGTGGTTACAAATAGCATATAAATACAGTTGACATGGCTAGTATACATAAACAGTTTGCTGTGTCCCTTTCACACTGCACATACACATGATGTCACTCCCTCCCATTTGCCCATAGTTTATTGTATCCCAATGCACATACACATGATGTCATTTCCACCCAGTTGCCCATAGTTCTCTCATTGACAGTATCCCAATGTGCATACACATGATGTCACTTCTGCCCATATGCCCATAGTTTTCTCATTGTCAGCATCTCAGTATGCATGCACATGATGCACTTCTGCCAGGCTTGTGATGTCATATCTGCTCTGGCACCCATTTTAAGTGCTTTACGGCGCTACCACACAGGGGTCCATGGTCAGCTCTACATCGTTGCAGGACAGGTAATTGTCTTAGTGCGCACCTTTACTCTTTTCTTGATTTCTTATATCACTTGTCAGTTGTTAATATACTGATTACCAGCACCACTGATGCTATGGGCGTATGGTACAGATATTGATGATCCATCCAGGACTTTTATGAATACCTCCATGCAGACTTTCTGGGAGTCTTATGAACTCATTACACAAAAAATAAATGCAATCAGCTCACTCACTTTGCAAGTCCTAGGTGCATAGTTCCTTATGAGAAACAAATCCATTGTAGAAACAAAGTAGCGGATCCAGCACTCGGATCTTGAATAAAACCATAGATTTTTTTTTATTTCAAATATCTTCAAACAAAGTCCAAAATGGCACACAGCAGGACATCTTCCCACACCAGTCAACACGTTTTGGACTGTACTCAGTTCTTATCCAAGACCCGAGTGCCAGACCTGCTACTTTGTTTCTTATGAACTTATATTCTTCATCCTTGATATAATACACGTTTATATTATATATGCTACCTGTAATTATACATACTATATGTTCTATATACTAATATACATGCTTTGTCTATTAGGCTCATGATACTGAGGAAAGCCCCTTCTTGGACCGCATCCATTATCATAATTGTTATACTTTATGGACCCATACTGATAATTGAACTGATTTATATTATGAAATAAAAGAGCAAATGAAAAAAAGATAAGTGTTGTGGTAATATTTTATTTATTATCTATTCCCAAATACCTTTCATTAGTTATAATGACTCCTTTTGTCTGGGGAGCAATGATTAGGAGAAATAAAATGGCCGCTGTCCTATCAGTACACACAAAACCTGTCCTAATCACACAGGAGGACAAGTTACTTTACAACGCTGAGATCAGGAGCTGCCTCATTCTCCTCTCTGCTCTGCATGTCAGGGGTTATGATCCTGAATGCAGAAGAACTTTAGCTGAATCTCTGTAGGAATGGAGTTCATGAGGAGACATGAAGTACAGAGACGATGGACAGGACAGACTGTGGTAATGTGGGGCTGTGGTAATGGAGACTGCATACAAATGCTGCTGCTCATTATCCACACCCCCATCTCCTCTCTGTACTTCATGTCTCCTTATGAACTACACTTCTACTGAGATTCAGCTGAAGATCTTATCATGTGTATTCTGGATCATATTTCCAGACAGTCGGGCCCCTGCTGCATCCACCAGCATCGGTGACAACACCGATGCCGGTGGATTAGCTCCTCATATGCCATGGTCAGCGATGACTGCAGCATATGGGAGGTTCACACTCCCTCTCCTGATCCATCGGGTCCCTGTGCTGCAGTGACGGGGGACCCAATGGTTGCCATGGAAGCCCCAAGACATTCAAAGGCCTTGGGACCCGACAGCTAAGGAGACCTATGAGACCCAGCTCTCAGGCTGGGTCTCACAGGCAAACTGTCAGTTTATTACATTGCGTAATACACTGATAGTCAATGCAGTACAGTGCAGATGTATTGTACTGCATTGAAAGAGGATTCAGATTAGAGTTGAGCGAAGCGAGCTTTGAATGCTTCATAAAAAGTTGCTTTGTTCAAAACGTCAGAATAATACTGTACAGAGATATTCATCTCAGTATAGTATTAGAATGTATGGGCTCCGATGAGCCTAAGTAAGTTATTCACTAAGTCGCGAGTTGGCTTAGTTAAATAACTTCGGTAGTTAATTTTTAAAGTGGAAAACCACTTTAAAACTTGAAACCAAACTTGGCTTGCTTCCGAGTTACTAGTCCGGTGAACGCGGTAAAAAAAAAAGGGCCAAACTATCACCTCATGTGACAAAAGATGAGCCCCTACATAAGATAATCACCCAAAAAATAAAAAAAATTTCTTTCACATAATTGTGTAAAACCATAATAAATGTACAAAAATACACAAATTAGGTATTGTTGCATCCATAACAACCTGCGCTATAAAAATATCACATGAACAACCCCCTAAGATGAATTCTGTAAAAAAATAAATAAAAACTGAGCTAAAGCAACCATCTTTTGGTCATCTTGGCAAAAAAGTGCATTATTGACTTTTTCCAATTTTTCTGTAAATTTGGGATTTTTTGATATTAAATAATTAATAAAGATTCAAATAAATTTAATGAAGGATTAAATAAAGGTGAATTATATCAACTTAAATTTTCATGAAGTACAATCTTGAGAAAATATTGGATAAGTAAAAGCATTGCAAAGTTATTACAACATAAAGTGACACATGTCAGATTTCCCAAAAACCACCTGGTCCATAAGGTGATAAATGGCAAGATCCTTAAAGGGGTTGTCCAGGTTTAGAGATGAACCCGGACACCCACTCTGAGCATTTTAATTGCATATATCACAAAACCTGCAGAAAATTTTTAATACAGACAAATTGAGGAAATGATTTTGTAGCCTAAAAATTAGTCAAATACAATCATAAAAAATTGAGGATGGGGATGAGCAGTAAGAGAAAAAAATACTGAATAAATATGAATTTAAAACCCTTTTCTACTTTGAATTTGAGAACTTTTTAGAGTACAAGTAAACAATGCACAAAAAAATCTAATAAACCTTGGTTCTTCCAGCCTTTTGTTAAACTATAGCCTAGTTAAGGCTACTTTCACACTAGCGTTGTTAATTCAGGTATTGAAATCCGGCAGAGGATCTCTATACCTGAATTAAACTGATCCGTTTTGATTTTGCACATCAGGATGCATCCGTTCCGTTAGGATGCAGTTGTGTGATATCAAAACTGAAAAAAACGGGCACTAAATACATTGAAAGTCAATGGGTGACGGATCCGGTTTTTTAGTCTCCTAAAAAAACTGATCTGTCACCATTGACTTAAATTATGCCCTTATCTACATCTTACACTTTACTGTACTCTTGAAAACCACACTCCAGTCAACAAACCTTGCTGCACTGAGAAAACCTTGCTTGAAGAGAGAAAACAGCATGGTACCCATACAGATTAATGGACAGCATTGTAATGTAAGGCCACATTGATTCATCTATCTATCTATCTATCTATCTACCTACCTATCTCTATTTCTCATATCTATCTATCTATCTATCTATCTATCTATCTATCTATATATCTCTATTTCTCATATCTATCTATCTATCTATCTATCTATCTACCTATCTCTATTTCTCATATCTATCTATCTATCTATCTATCTATCTATCTATCTATCTATCTATTTCATCTATCTATCTATCTATCTATCTATCTATCTATCTATCTATCTATCTATCTATCTCTATTTCTCCTATCTATCTATCTATCTATCTATCTATCTATCTATCTATCATCTATGTATCTATACATCTCTATTTCTCATATCTATCTATCTATCTATCTATCTATCTATCTATCTACATCTATCTTTACATTCTTCATGTTATTTTCTTGCTGTAAGTGTTGGCATCTCTCTGAGAAGAGGAGCACAAATCTGTTATGGAAAGGAGTATGCTGAAATGTATTTTGCTACCATTATGAAATGTCCTTTACGCCAGCATGAACGGAAAATTAGGTATGGGTGTTCCCAAGCAATGTTATCTTGATTATAAAGCATCAAAATGGAGAAGAAAAATCAGACCTAGGGTGTGGATTTGGATGGAGGGGGAGGGTGGTTATGTCGTCTCAACTAATAAAGAATAGATAGTGGTGAGCTGTCTTAATTCATAACTCTCATTTAGTATAAGAGCTGCAGTGATACTGGCTATGATCAATTAACAAAGCCGGCCTGAATGATTGTCGACCAGTAAGTGAGGACAAAGAAAAGAGATGCAGTGGAACATAAAATGAATGGCAATAAAACTGTCTAGAAAAGAAGTAATTTAAATATCTGAAACATGTGATTGCTATCTACTCTCATGTAGATCTATGTTTTCCCCTTTTATTATGCTGAAATGTTCACTACTTTAAGTAATTTTCTGAAAAACTGCATGCTCTTCATGACTGTTCCTCAATCTGCCTGCAGCACAATATATCTCCCATATATCTTACATGTGTGAATATACAGTGAATTTGATTTTGTGCTTCAGTTGGACAAAATGTCAGTTATTTGCTCAAGAATATCAAGAACTGTAGATATAATATAAAATTGTATTCTAATCCACTTTGTGATAGTTTTTTTCTGACAAAGTAACATGTATCCAGTGAAACAAGAAAAAAGTAAGTGAACCCTTTGGAATTACCTAGATTTCTGCACTGATTTTTAACAAAATGTGGTCTGGTTGCTATCTAAACCACAAGTATAAACATAAATATTCTAACTAAACTAATAACACTGTACTGTTCATGTAGTTTATTAAGCATATGGAGGAGACATCCTCAATGCAGGGAAAAAAGTAAGTTAACCTCTATGTTAATTACTTCTTCAAGGACTAGCAAAAGACACATAAAAGATATTGGAAGCAAAGGTTTCATAGGTGCTTTGCCCATTAGATAGAGGCACACAAGACCTTGTTACTGAAAAATCTGTTGTTCTCAGGAAAGATTGGTCAGTGTGAACAATGCCACAATGCAAAAAGCATTCAGAAGTCTTTTGAAGACATGTTATACAGACACATGAGGCTGGAGAAGACCTTGCTGTTTGACAATCTGCAAATGGAGAAAGTTTAGGACAGTTTTAACTCTCCCTGGGAGGTTATTCTGAGGGTAGGTTTACTCCTCAGTTTAATTGATCCAACAGGCTGTTCTGGCAGTTCAAAGGATCTGGCCTAGCCAGATACTGCTGTTCACCATTGGACTCCATTGACTATAATGGGATCTGGAGGGGATCAAAGTGTCTGTTTTCGGAAGGACAAAAACCTATGTATGTGAAATTTCCCTGTAATCTGCCTCTGACTATGTTACTATGTTACATACTGGCAACAATTTCACAAAATTTTCGCAAATCTGATTCTACTGAGATAAGCTCAGGAGCAGTTGGTGTTACTGCTGTTGTTGGGATAGGGTCAAAAGCTGTCAGACCTAGGGCCAGGATGAGTGGTGGTGGCTCTGTGCAGGTATCTCCAGTGTGGATATTTTTCACAATATTGCCAGCCAAACCATTGCAGTGTGCAAGCTCTGCAAGCAGACAATAGACATGGCTGTGGAAGAACTAATGGAGAAACTACTGCAATGTGAGCAAGACCATCCTCCTCCTCCCTGTCATCAATCTAGTAGCCAGGTCACATTGTCACCATCATCACCATTAATATTATCAGTTACTGCTTCTCATTTTCCTCCTCCTCCTCCACTCCATCCTCAGTCACCCATAATGGGATATGTGGGCAGAAAACAATAATACATGCCCTGTAAACCACTTCTTTGCCATCTGAATTTCCACCTGGCCAAGTGGCTGGTGGTACAGTCACTGCCATACTACTTAGTGGATTTCACTGCCTTTAGGCAACTGATGGCATACGCATAGCCTTAATGGGGAATACCAAGCCATTTAAAAAACAAAAAAAATCAGTCCCAGTATTGTACATTATACGGTGAAGAAAGTGGGTTGCTCCGTGGAATTGTTGCTGTGCGGCAAGGTGCATGCAGCCATTGACACGTGGAGCAGCTATTATGGCCAGGAAAAGTGCATGTTTTCAATGTTTTGCAAGACAGTCATGACAATGCACCACTGTAATGAGGCCAGTTGCTACTGAAACCTGCAGGGTTATGTAGGTCAGGTTCCCACAAAAGCTGTTTATCCACCTCTTCCGTATCCTTCTCAATAGAAATCTTCTTGTTCTAAAAAAAAACAGAGCAAAGTGTTACTTCCACTACCTCCTTTCATATGTGTAAGCTGAAGCACTGCCGGTCTTATTCCTGCTTACAACTTGCTATTGCGCATCTGGCAGCAAATTTCCGACGAAATATCTCCCAGTCAACTACAAATGGGCAACGCAGTGAGAATGGGAGGATCATTGTGGATGTGCTGCATTTGGGGAATGTTCCCTGCATGGTGCACATCATAAATTTCATGATGCGTTTTTTTAAAAAGCGTATTTTTGGCTTGCAGAAGATGCGACCATGTCCAGAAAAGTATGTGAACATATCAACTGTTCTTATGTGGTGAATAAGGCCCTCCTGGACTTGCAGCGACAAAGCAGTCTGCCTTTGCACAACTTGATCTTCAATGTTCCAACTCGTTGGAATTCCACCTACGATATCCTGGACCATCCATATGAGCAATGTAAAGCAGTCAATGAATACATATTTCATCATACACCAGATCACCAAAGCAGGTAGCATGTGTTTTATATGCAGCTCTAATCATGGCAGCTCATCAGGAATGTGTCACTTTCTCAGGCCCCTCAAAGAAGCCACCAAATTTGTGAGTAGGGACAATAATGGTATCAAAAATGTCACCTCCCTATTCAACAAGGAGTGCTGGAACAAGAACAACTTCCACATCTTGTTTGCCATGCTGTGCCAGTTAGAGGAGAATGAGAAGCTAAGACTTGAGGAGGAAGAGGAGGATGCAAAGAATTTGGTGGTGGAATGGGTCTTGTAGTTTTCACAGGCACAGCAAGGGAATGGGAGTGACACTCACTGTGCCACATATGATGAACAAACATCATAATGCAGGGCACAGACTGAATCAATTGGCTCTTTGGGCATGCTAGTGAGCATGGTGAGCTGCATGCTTGGTTGCTTTTGGCAAGTGTATCATTAAAATCACAGAAAATAATGCACTAAAACAACAGATGCAAACATAATATATGGACTAAGCCGTCACTTTATAATAAAATCTAGGACTCTCAGCCAATATATTTTGGTCAAAACACATCTGGGCCCACCTACCCATGCCAAAGTGGTCTCAGTCAGGCAGGTCCTACTCTAAACCCACCTATGCCGTATGAGCATCAATATTCAGGAGCGCAGACCCTGCACATATAGTCTGCTGCTCCTAGTTACCTCTGTGCATCAAGCAACCATTGAGAGGAGGAACTGCACAGCTATATGTACCACCTAATCAAGGTCGTCTGTTATATAGGAGGGGCAAAAGTACAACGGGAAAGCTTCTCCTGAAGCGCATTCACACCTGAAGGTGCCACTCCTTCAAGACTAATCAAAAATCACGGAAAAAGATACAAAACATCCTGCACAATATGATAGTAAATATGCAGATGTGCTGTTTCTACTAGCCTTATACATCTCTCCTGCCATGTCCATCATGTTCCATACTGTGTTACTGCCACTGTTACTACCCCTGCACAGCCTTGCATCTCCTACCTTGTCCATAATGTTCCATACTTTGTTACTGCCACTATTACTACCTCTGCACAGCCTTGCATCTCCTACCGTGTCCTTCATGCCCCATACTGTGTTACTGCCACTATTACTTCCCCTGCACAGCCTTGCATCTCCTACCTTGTCCAGAATGTTTCATGCTGTGTTTCTGCCACTATTATTACCCCTGCACAGCCTTTCATATCCTTCCTTGTCCATAATGTTCCATACTTCCCTTCTGCTGCTGAGAGCTCTACCCTGCACAACATAACAAATCTGAAACTTGGATAATGTGATTACTTTTTGGTCACTTTTGTAAAAAAGCCATTGCTTCTTCAATTTCTAGGACAATACATATTTTTCTTTACAATAACACAAAACTGGTTGCTGCTAGTTTTTGGACTGCTTGTTAAAAATGCCATTCATTCTACAGATACAACCGGGTGTGTATAAAAATCAGCAAGTCATAAATGTCAGTTTTTTTTGTCCAAATTGAGACATAATTCTGACACATTTCACTTAATAAATCTCCCCCACTGTGTTAAGATAAAGTGAATGATAATGATCCCTTTAAGCGCTTTCATGGTTAACCACTGTTAAAACTGCACTTGTCAATAACTCACCTGCCTTAGGGTGTGTAGACATAGACATACTGGCTCATGTTGGATGATGCTTGATCTGTTCCCACACTGGGCACAACCAACGGTTTCAACCCACATGATTGCTTTCCATGACAAACACACATTTTCTAGTCTTTGATATTGATGACCAAATATTTACATGGATGAGTAACTGTATGTGTTCCAGTGATACTGACAGGCCATTAACTTTTAAAGTGACAATTGAAATAGACTATCATCTATCTATTTATTATCTATCTACATCTATATATCATATCTATTATCTATCTATTTATTATCTATCTATCTACATCTATATATCATATCTATTATCTATCTATTTATTATCTATCTATCTACATCTATATATCATATCTATTATCTATTTATTATCTATCTATCTACATCTATATATCATATCTATTATCTATGTATTTATTATCTATCTATCTACATCTATATATCATATCTATTATCTATTTATTATCTATCTATCTACATCTATATATCATATCATATCTATTATCTATCTATCTGATATCTATCTATTTCATATCTATTTTCTATCTATTTATTATCTATCTATCTACATCTATATATCATATCTATTATCTATCTATCTATCTATCTATCTATCTATTATCTATCTAGAAACACAAGAACAGCAGCACAGCATAAGTAGAGTATGGGAGCAATTTCTCCAGGTCCAAGGTTATTCACCAAATAAATCCAAAAAATAGAAGATGAGGCAGCGCTCCAAAGTAGTGAAAAAAATGGTGGACGTTATTCACCCAGAATGCAATGTTTCGGCCCGCACAATGAGGCCTTTTTCAAGCACATGCTTGAAAAAGGCCTCATTGTGCGGGCCGAAACTTTGCATTCTGGGTGAATAAAGTCCACCGTTTTTTTCACTACATTGGAGTGCTGCCTCATCTTCTATTTATCTATCTCTCATATCTATTTATCTAAAAAAAAAAAAAAAAATCAGGCAGCACTCTCAAATAGAAAAATAACAAATGGAATTTATTTACCCATGTGGGAAGTTCCGGTAAATAAATTCCATTTGTTATTTTTCTATTTGAGAGTGCTGCCTGATTTTTGTTTTTTGTAATTGGATCTTTGTCAGATCTCCAGGCTTGCACCTCTATATTACTAACAGTGCTGCCGTCTGCTTTTTTTTACTATCTATCTATCTATCTATCTATCTATCTATCTATCTATCTATCTATCTATCTATCTATCTATCTTTATATGAGTTTGGCTCCTCTGTTTCCTGTGGTTACATAATTCTTGCTAGACTCTCTCTGGACTTTCATCATATTATATTATATTGAAATGTGTTCTTCTTTTCCCTTGTTATATAATAAATTGCTCAGTTATGATAACACTTATACTTAGCATATTTCACATGCATCTATAATATGATTGAAGGAGAGAAGGGGTTAGTAAAGCTGCCACGTGTTACAGCCTAGAATCCTCAGGCTTCATGGAAAGAAGATGTTTGGGAGAGAGGTATCTATATGGTTCCCAGGCCTCAGGGAGAGTAAACTAGCATTCAAACATTATGCTTAGTCCTCAAGCTAGAAGCTGTTACCGGATACAAACCTGGTGCACCTCAGACATGCAAAGTGTTCAGGTTTCTTCTGATCTGCGCTTTATAAATCACATACTCAATTTAGTATTTGCTAGGTTACAATGAAATATAAATTCTTTTCTCTCTGTATACCAATACAGTAAATCAGATCAATGCAAATGCAGAGAAACACTCCTCCCATCTCTTTTCTATAGATACATGTTGGCACACATGCATATTTATGCAGTGGAATATAATTCTATAATATAATTAGTGTTGATCGAACCTGAACTGCATTAATAAAGCTTGTTGAAAGGCTGCAGGGCAGCCAATCAACAAGCTTTTAAGCTGTGGACACTCAGAAGCCATTACAGCCATGCCTAGTAATGGTATGGCTGTGATTGGCCGGTGAATCATGTGACCCGGACTCTATACAAGCTGGATCATGTGTAGAACCGCCCATCAGCTCTGAGTAGTGCAGGAACAGGAAGCAGGCAGCTGAAGTGAGGGACAGTGTTATGAATTTAATCTGGCTATTTATTCTGTGGGTGACCTATAGCGATTTTTTGTGGGTGCAATCGGACGGTTTTAGACAAAGTGTGGCCCTGGGCATAATTGAAAGTGGGGCCCCAAATCCTGAAATACTGGACCAGAAGTCGGACAGGACTTTGTAGGCACAGACAGCGGTTGCACCCACAGCAGCTGATTGTAGAACGCCACATGGACATGGACCCCGCAAGAAGAATGGCCAGGGCACTTCTTTTTTTCCCTGGTGTATTTTATTAAACCACAAGCAGAAAAAAAAGGGGTTGTCCTATCCGGGCCCCTGAAGTGAAGGGAGAGCACAGTGTGCATGCACGGCATCCTCCATTATGCTATTATGAGTGGCTGATCACATTTTTTACATTTACATGTCCCCCTGTGGCTCCCACACTGTATAATGACCCCCAGTGGCCCCCATACAGTATAATGACCCCACAGTGGCCCTCCATTCAGAATAATTACCCCCAATCAACCCCCATTCAGAATAAATGGTATAATTATAAATAATTATATTCAACGGGGTCCCTATGGGTCATTGGGGATCATTGTATTAAATGGGGGTACTGGGGATCATTATACTGTGTCAGGGGCCCTCACACAGTGCAATGACCACCCAGTGGCCCCCTCACATACTTATCATGCTGGAGTGCAGGGGAGCCAGCAGTCCTTTCATTCACTAACCACAGCTCATCTCCCTGCACTCCTTCTCTCCTCCGGCCCGCTGCAGCAGTGAGACACACGTCATGACGTCACCTCTGGGCCTGGAGGAGAGAAGTATCTGTGCAGTGATATAGCTAAAACTGACTGGGCCCCACAGCATATTCCCCCCAGTGGGTTAACATCACAATTTCCAATCCATTTGATGTATACATTGATTTCTTAAAAAAGGCACTGCATACAAATATGCAGCACACCACGTCCAGTAAAAAAAAATGCATACATTAACGTATGTTTTTTTTTTTTTTTTACAATGGACCTGTTTGGAGAACGGACGCCACTGTATGGCATCAGTCCGAGGCATCTGTTAATGTATACGTTTTCTGTATATATTAAACGGATGGGAAAAATTTAATGTGAACCCGGCCTTAGTGCCGGAATAAGCACCAGTACTGACAGCGCACAACCTGGTCCTGGTGGTCAGGGGTGAGGACTGTGTTTCCCAAGGATCATTTATACATACAGGGCACAGTATGATACACTGGAATATATATACTATAAAGATATATATACATAAAGATATTAGCCCTACCCTGCAATAATAATACAATTAGGGGGTCATTTATTAAACAGAAATGCATCTATATTAAGCGGATTTCTGACACAGATTGTGGTGCAAAGGTCCTTTGCTCCACAATCTGCAACGTTTCCTACCTCATGCCAGGTCTAAAAAATGTGAGGTGGGCAGGGAAGGTGAAACAGTTATTGCCATACAGCTATTGGATAACACCACTAGACAGTCACCGGATAACACCGCCATACAGTCACCGGATAACATGGCCATACAGTAACTGGATAACACCACCATACAGTGACCGGATAAGTCCGCCATACAGTAACCAGATAACACTGTATCCAGTTATCCAGTGACTGTATGGCGATACAGTCACTGGATAACTCCGCCATACAGTCACCGGATAACACCTCCATGCAGTAACCGGATAACTTTGCCATTCAGTGACCGGATAACACCACCATACAGTAACTGGATAGCACCACCATACAGTGACCAGATAACTCTGCCATACAGTCACCGGATAACTCCGTCATACAGTAACCGGATGACACCGCCATACAGTAAATGGATAACTCCACCATACATTGACTGTATAACACCACCATACAGTGACCAGATACCTCCATACATTGACTGTATAACACCACCATACAGTGACCAGATACCTCCATACATTGACTGTATAACACCACCATACAGTGACCAGATACCTCCATACATTGACTGTATAACACCACCATACAGTGACCAGATACCTCCATACATTGACTGTATAACACCACCATACAGTGACCAGATACCTCCATACAGTGACTGTATAACACCACCATACAGTGACCAGATACCTCCATACAGTGACTGTATAACACCACCATACAGTTACCAGATACCTGCATACAGTGACTGTATAACACCACCATACAGTGACGATATAAAAGGGTATAAGAGGGCACAGTGCTGGGAATGACTAGGGGCACTGTACAGGGTATGGTAAGAGGGCACAATGCAGGGGGCATAGTACAGGGTACGGGGGCACAATCACATGACCCTGTGACCCTGTGGCCATGTATGGACAATAGGGGTGGACACAGCAAGTAGGTGGAAGGGGCTCTGAGGGGGATTCATACAAGAAGTAGGGGGAGAAAGAAGGGTAGCAGGAGCTCTGGATACAGTACATGAGGTAGAAAAGGAGACAGTAGGGGCTCTGTAAGAAAGAGATAAGAGAAGGACAGGATGGGGGGCAGGGGCCACGGAAGCTTAATAATGCAGTAAGACAACTAAATAGCATTGAAGTTGCTGGTCTGTGGCATCCAGCAGCAGCATGAAGTGTTCCCTGAACAACCAATCCCAACCCCCACCCCCCAAGAACAGACATTTACAGAGCAGACTCACATTGCTTCACACGCTGCTCCAGCCCTGCTGTCTCTCTCCTCCTCAGGCAGCACGTCCTGTGTGGAGGGGGCATGTCTGAAGCTTGTCAGTCAACTTTCCTGCTCTGCTGGAGTGTAGGGGTGTGTCTGAAGCTCCACAGCACAGGAACCTGTGGGGACAGCAGCAGCCAGACTCTGTATGCTGTGCAAATAGGCTGGATAACACCGCCTGGGGAGATGCGGTTAGTGAATGAAACTTATCAAACAGCAGGAAGGGGGCCCTGGGCAATTGCCCTGTTTCCCCCCCCCCCTAACGCCGGCCCTGGGTGCAATGCACCATCTTTGCACCCCTGACACAGTATATAATAATTAATCTGGCTGTTAATTCTGTGGGTGACCTATAGCGATTTTTTGTGGGTGCAATGCTCCATCTTTGTACCCCTGACCCAAAAATATAATAGTTAATCTGTCTGTTAGTTCGGTGGATAACATATACCCATTTTTGGTGTGAGATACATGTGCACTTTATATGTGACAGGGAAATTAATATAGTTAATCCGTCTGTTAGTTCTGTGGGTGTAATATACCCATTTTTGGTGTGAGGTACACCTGCACTGCATCCGTGACAGAGAAATTTATATAGTTAATCTGTCTGTTAGTTCGGTGGATGACATATACCCATTTTTGGTGTAAGATACAAGTGCACTTTATATATGACAGGGAAATTAATATACACTAGTTAATCTGTCTGTTAGTTTGCTGGGTGACATATACCCATTTTTGATGTGAGGTATACCTGCACTGCATCCGTGACAGATAAATTAATATAGCTAGTCCGTCTGTTAGTTCGGTGGGTGACATATACCTATTTTTGGTGTGAGGTACACCTGTACTGCATATGTGACAGGAAAATTAATATGGCTAATCCGTCTGTTAGTTCAGTGGGTGACAAATTTGTTAAAAAAAAAGTTTGGGCTACCTCCTCCTCCTCCACCGCTGCTTCCACCTACACCAACACATCCACCGCCTCCTCAACCTCCTACTCCACTTTGACCTCAGCCCTGCTGTCTCTCTCCTCCTCAGGCAGCACGTCCTGTGTGGAGGGGGCATGTCTGAAGCTTGTCAGTCAACTTTCCTGCTCTGCTGGAGTGTAGGGGTGTGTCTGAAGCTCCACAGCACAGGAACCTGTGGGGACAGCAGCAGCCAGACTCTGTATGCTGTGCAAATAGGCTGGATAACACCGCCTGGGGAGATGCGGTTAGTGAATGAAACTTATCAAACAGCAGGAAGGGGGCCCTGGGCAATTGCCCTGTTTCCCCCCCCCCCTAACGCCGGCCCTGGGTGCAATGCACCATCTTTGCACCCCTGACACAGTATATAATAATTAATCTGGCTGTTAATTCTGTGGGTGACCTATAGCGATTTTTTGTGGGTGCAATGCTCCATCTTTGTACCCCTGACCCAAAAATATAATAGTTAATCTGTCTGTTAGTTCGGTGGATAACATATACCCATTTTTGGTGTGAGATACATGTGCACTTTATATGTGACAGGGAAATTAATATAGTTAATCCGTCTGTTAGTTCTGTGGGTGTAATATACCCATTTTCGGTGTCAGGTACACCTGCACTGCATACCTGACAGGGATAATAATATAGCTAGTCCGTCTGTTAGTTCAGTGGGTGACATATACCTATTTTTGGTGTGAGGTACACCTGTACTGCATATGTGACAGGAAAATTAATATGGCTAATCCGTCTGTTAGTTCAGTGGGTGACAAATTTGTTAAAAAAAAAGTTTGGGCTACCTCCTCCTCCTCCACCGCTGCTTCCACCTACACCAACACATCCACCGCCTCCTCAACCTCCTACTCCACTTTGACCTCCGCCTCCTAGTTCAAGATTATTATTATTATTTTTTTCTATTCTATGTTATTTTAAGTCATTTCCCTATCCACATTTGTTTGCAGGGCAATTGTCGTGATCTTACCCCCATTTTGCTTCCTTTTGCAGCCCTCTAGCCCTTACTACGACTATTTTACAGCCATTTTAGTGCACCAAAGTTCGGGTCTCCATTGACTTCAATGGGGTTCGGGTTTGAGTTCGGATCAAGTTATTAATACATACAAAATTAGGCTCTCAAAGAATATATATATATATATATATATATATATATATATATATATATATATATATATATATTAATATTTAAACCCTGCAAAAGAGCTCAATTGAATTATACCCACCAAAAGAAGAGAGAACGGGGGAAGAGATATATCAAAATAGCTTTATTAGTACCAAAATATAAAACCACAATTAAAATAAAGTAGTGAAAAATAGTGGTAGCATAAACCACACATCAGGTATAACAATCATCAAACGGAACAGACAGGGAAGGTAAAGTGCAACTATAATCACATAATTCCAGGCGTCCAAGTCTTTAGATTACATCCAGCATATCCAATGTTTGAAGTAAAAGTACATATAGATATAAGTATCCTAATGCAAACAAATCACATAATAATAAATAATGACCCCATGAAATATAAAAAGTCAATGCTATCATACCTTCCTTGCTGTACCGTACCCCGTATACTAGATTATTAGAAAATATAAAAAACTGGATGGGATTCTCAACATAGCACACATACTGAGTAGATTATTGATAGTAAATTAGTAAAAGAGTGAATACAGGACTAATTATAAGTGTCTTTGGGGGTCATTCAGTTTTAATAACCTGACCTAAATCTACGCCAGCTTCCTTTCTGGCTTAAATTGAGACAATTTTCTATGCCTAAAATAAGCATAGAAAATGATAAATGAGATGGGCCTTGTGGCCTCCCCCCTATTGCGCCCACATCACGCCCCCATTTTAGACCTGGTGTAAGCAGGGAAAAGTCGCAGACTGCAGAGCAAATAACCTTTTAGCTGCAATCTGTAACAGATATACACCAGAAAACTGTCCTGTATCTGATAGTAAATGAACCGCTTTGTATATACATCAGTCATAATATTAACACCACCTGCCTAATGTCTATAAAGGTTCTCATGCATCCAGGTCATGGTATATCAGCATTAATAAGTCATAACAACTGGACTATTATTTTCTCTTGAAGAAGTTTCACTAGTCATCCATCTGTCTTTCTCAATTCGAATTACATGAGCAGTATTTAATGCTGGAGATTTGTTGCACAAGTCATTTGAACTAAGAAAGCCAGTCAGTTGACTAAGGAAACTTCTTCAAAAGAAGATAAGTTCAGTTGCTGTGACGTATTACTACGCATATACCTGCCTAATATTTTGTAGGTCCCCCTGATTTCGCCAGAACAGCTCTGATGGTGTCCTGTGGTATCTTAGCATCAGATCCTTTAAAGGGGTTGTCCCACGAAAAATATTCTATCGTTTTCAAACCAGCACCTGGATCTGAATACTTTTGTAATTGCATGTAATTAAAAATTTTATATAGCCACCGAGCCATTCAATAAAATGTATCTGTATAGCACCACCTACTGTTGTTTTTTTTCTTATTTCTTTGTCCTGCTCACTGAGATGCCGCACATGTTCTATGTATTCTGACACCTTTTTATTATAGCTGATATTTACGCTGTCAGCCATCGGTGCCTTCTGTGGGATTGGACCAGATAGGCTAGCCTTTGCCCCTTCTTGCATATCAAAGAGCCATAGGCACTCATGATCCTATTGCTGGTTCACCGGCTGTCACTCCTTGGACCACTTTTGAAAGTACTGTAGGCCATCACAATTTGGTCCATGTCAAAGTCACTCATATCCTGCTGAGTCCAGCACATCAACTTCAAGAACAGTGTTAAAGGAAGCTATTAATTACTAATATTTTGTGGAATATTAATAATCAATATTCATAAATAGGCGTAACCTGCTATTGCTAGCTCCGCCTATTTATTTCCTTTATTCAGTCCGTTCCCTGCACGCTGTGTACTGAACTGTACTATGGCGGCTACACAAAAGACAATGTATACAGTATTTTGAATAATAAAAAGATTTATTACAGAATACTAAAAGTCTACAGTCTAATTATTTAGACTATATCTATATATATTTATATTGGAGTATATAAATATATATACATATAGCCGCACAACAATACAATAACACAACCTCAGTATAAAAACTCAACTACACTGCACAATCCCACTTAATTCCACCCACAATACTAACTAAACATACACTCACACAGAAATACATATAATTACAGCAGTACCCTCCCAAGCCTAATACTAGCTATCCCTAAAAGTGGTTACTTATAATACAGGGGTTATAGGGGAATGCAAGGGGTTATCTGCAGTGATAAGGCACTGCAGGGGTCAGGAGTTTGGGGATAATTAGGGGTAACAGGGAGTTCCAGGGGTACTTAGCCAGTCTCTGTTTCTGGAGGGGCTGCTTGGCTTCCTTCCTCTGTGGTGTCCCCTCTCCTTCTGGTGGTCCAAAGCTCCTCTGCCTAGTGGGAGTCCAAGCTCTTCTCTTTTATGGTGGTAAAAGCTCCTCAGCTTGTGGTGGTGAAAGCTCCTCCCTAGTCCCCCAAATGCTGGAGTAGTGGGGGGAAGGTGGCTTTCCATATGGCAGAGGTGTGGATGGCCCATGCTATAGAAACAGGTTTAGCAAGTCCCCAACTGCTTGATTGGGGTCTCCACACAAAGAGTCTAGATACCGATCAGGTGTGATAAACGTTCACAATGCAAGCAATGGAGGCCAACACCCCTGTTCATAGTAAGCCTTGCTGTGAACAGCTGATACCAGAGGTGTGTGACAAAGGGTAGATGATCTTATCAATCCTCTGTCCTTTGATATGCCCGAGACTGTCATAAGGGCGGCGTCTCCCTCCTGCAAGTGCGCTGGTATGTGCCTCCAGGGGGATGCAGGGTGGAGGGTCAGTTTATATGTATATAGATAAATGCATATAAAACTGGGGGATATATACATGTATCTATATACATTAGGAGCAACTGGGGGCACAATATAATATATATAGGGGGCATCATATGCATCAGAGGGCACCACATATTGGGGCATATCTGGAGACCCATAGATACATATATAGAAGGCCCATATATAGATATACATGTATATGCATGCCTCATAAAGGGGGCATGCATGCATATACATATACACACATACATACCAGCACTTCCTTCTACAAACAGAATGTTCTTTTGGTGCCATATACATCCCATATACATCTGAAATGGCATAATCACTGTTATTCACTTTACCTCACAATCAGGTGACAATCAACTAGAACATTAAAACCACTTACCTATTATTGTGTAGGCCATTCTAATGGCCTACACATGCTGTCTGTGTGCACTATTGTCTACCATCTGCTAATGTTCTGCTATCTAACTTAAAGGGGTTGTCCCAGTTATTTTTTTGTCCTTTGTATGTTTCTAACTAGGCAAATGTAATGTTTTTTCAATGCACTTACTTTAACTTCAGTGGCCCCTTTCTGAGATTTCACTGAGGGTCACATGACCTGTGATGTCAGCTTCTCTTCCTGCTCTGCTGCTGTTTCGTGCACAAGCCTGAGAGATCAGGTAAGAGTCTGTACATGAGACGTCTCTGTGCAGGCCACACCCCCTGCACTGCCGGCTGCTGCCCTCTCCCTGGATTCTTTCAGATAAGATTTTAACCCTTTCAGCAAGCACAGGCTCAGGGCTGAAAGCTTTACTGAGTAGCTGCAGGTGGTGAGGAGACAAATGCTGTGCACAGGAACTGACAAACTAGAGTTCTGCAGAGCATTGCACAAGAACAGGTAGGGGGAAGATCCTGTGTGTGTCAGCCTTGTCATTGTACAGCTGGGACTTGTAGTCCTACACATACAACATGCTGCTGAGTATCCCAGCAGACAGACTTGTCACTCAGGGCAGCACTTGTATTCACTCCCTTTGCAGAACAGGGGGAGGGGCAGGTAAACAAAGGGCCAAAAGAGAACCAGGGAAATGAGGAAATATAGATTTCTTTTGCCTAAAAATTGCTTAACTTAGTTATATATTGCTGCCCATCAGATTTACAGTGCTATATTTTTTTTTTCATAACTCGGACAACATACATTCTGAGATTTTGGGCTCATTCAGATGGTTGCATGTGGATCAGTTTTTTTGTGATCAGTGCGGCATGTCCACAAAAAAAAGGATTGCATTCTGCATTTTTGCGGACCCATAGACCCCAATGGGGCCACGTCCCTATTTTCACTGACAAGTATAGGACATGTTTTATTTGTTATGCGGGGTCATGGAACTGATCAAAAGATGGGGACAGCATATGGAGTGAAGTGAATGGGTCCTCATCTAATCCGCAAAATTGAGGATCAGATGCAGGAAGCAACATACGACCGTCTGAATGAGCCCTTAAAGAGGTTTTCCCAGAATGACAGCTTATCACTTATTGATAGATTGTACAAATCGATAGATGGCAAGTGTTTGATCGTGGAGATTCGACCATTTTATGTGGTTGGTTGGTCCATCCTATGTTCCCCCATTTCAGTGGGGTGGTGGTCAAGCATGAGCTCTGCAGCTCCAATCAATTTTGACACGACAGTTGAAGATCTCCAACAGTCCCAAAGAATTTGAATGGAGTAGCAGTGTGCACACTTGACCACTTTTCTCATGAGCAGTGGGAGTTCCATCAGTTGGACCCCAATCTACCAGACACATCACCTATCTATTCTGTGGATGGGTGATAAAATGTCATTCTGGGACAACCCTTTAATTTCACATGTGAGACTGTACGAGATATCTCATGTTTTCTTAAAAGGCTATTTTGCCATAGTGAGCAATATAGACAAGCAATGGAATCTGGCATGGTATAGCAGTATTTTCTAGCCAACATGGGAATGGATGCCACGGGTGACTTTGATTTGTCAAAGCCTTTCCTTGACTATTTTAACTGTTTTCCCCAGCCCTTTAAAATAAGACATTACTAATAAAATGTGGATAGTATGGAAAACTGAGGTATAGCACCACATTGCCACATTGAATCACCTAGATTTTACTAATGCAATGCTCAATATTTGCTCAACTCTCATTACATTGACTAGGTAGTGATGTCTATTTGTGCGATGTTAAGATTTCAACTTGATACAAATGTGCCATAGTATACCACCTGCATAATCTAAGCCATAGAATTCTAGATTAGAATTGATTTAGACGTATAAGGAAGCTTTATTTCTCTTCATTAAAGATATATCGGCATTGTCTGTATTTATATATGTAGGTATTGACTTTTACATGTTACCACACAATATATACAGAAGAAACAGAACAATATCTACAATGGAACGGGACTCTGGAGTAAATACAATAATAGTTCCAGTCAATGCTGATATTCTAAGGCATTGTACAAATGAGGTCTCTTTGCTGTAGAACATTTATATATTTAACTAATATCCATGCCTTTTCTCTGCTGACATATCTAATTAACTATAAAGCAGAGTGGGAGGCTTCACAATCCACTTTTAAATAATATTATTGCATTAAGTCTCCTTTCTGAGACAGTCTAGCAGCAGCCAATTGACACCAGAGGATGGATCATCAGACAGCGCTCACTCACCGGCTCACTTAGACATAAGAGGAGACATAGAAAAAAAAAATAATAATGTTCCGCATAACAGCCATTGTTATTTTTTTGAAAGTATATTAAAATACAAAAACTTCAAATGCTGGATATGGGAAAAAATACACTTTTGATTGTCTCCATAACAATATAGTGGAAATAAATTTGGTCATATATTGATATATTGAAGTATCATTGCATCTTTGCTCTCTTGCCTGATCTTATTGTAGGAAAGTGCAAAGAAACGCTAGTGCACTGTAGGACATACAGCTAGCAAGGCAGCCATGCAACACACAAGGAGTCTCATGCCTCCAATTAATTAGAAGAGAACCCATCCAATGCCTAGCAGGCATTAGCGTTTCACTATGGCGGCACTTTAAAGGGGTCACCTAAGAGTATAGTAAATGAAAGTTCCAGCAGGAACTGCTATAAATGAACAAAACAACCATTACTCAACTGTCAAATCCAACATGGCTCCAGCACTGAAGGTTCTGTGGTCTTCATCAGTCTTAGTTCACTGCTGATGGTGTGCCATACACATGACATCAGCCAGTCACTGGAATGTACAGCACAAGACCACTGAGGCCAGTGACTAGCTCCAGCCATCAGATGTACACCACATTATTGCTTCAGGAAAGTTAACAAACACTTTGAAGCGGCCACCGGAGCCTTAAAAATGACAGATGAGTAATGGTTGATGTGTTTTTAGATGTTTTCATTTATGTTATTCTTAGAAAACCCCTTTAAATCCTCATGCAAAGCACAGATGGTGCAGCGGCGCTTTTTAGAGCAAACTGCACCTTCTGCTTGCATTGGCTGTGCTCTGCATTTGCATCATGCAGAGTATGGATCATATTTACGTTCCATGGAACCATACACTGCATGCTGCAAAAGCAGAACAGAGCTGATGCAAGCAGAAGGTGTAGATCGCCAGAGAAGCCTTGTTTCACCTTCCATGCTTTGTGTAATGGTTTAGGTACCCTTTAATTTCAAGCAACTTTTTGTTTTGGCCATCAAAGATTACCTAAACATTGCTATTGTATGAATTTATATATTTTTTTTACTTTTTAAAGTTTTCTGCAAGCCCACCACTTAGGGTCCAAAATGAAACTTTAGGCTGGTGTACATGATGAGAGGTTAATACATAAATTTTCCCTTTTTTGCCCAGTTTTTGCCTAAAGCACTTGGAGGTCCTATGCGTAGGGTGGCAGGTTTTCAGCAAGACCAGGAGCTCTGTAATGGGAGGAGTAAGGGAACTGTTTGCTTTCTGTCCCCTTCATTCAGTGCATTGGCTTCTGGCCTTACTGCAAGCTCAGTGAGGTGAAGTTATGATGTCAGCACACCAGCCAGCACAAGGCTGCAGACAGCCTGGCCGAGGACTAGTACAGGTGTTGCTAGACTGCTTGGCAGAGGTGTTGGTAAAGCCTCAAAAGATTTGGGGCCCAAGTTCCAGTGCATATGTTTTCGAACCATGCTCTAGCACTAAATATATATTTTAGTTGCTGGATGGACTATACATACTGTACAACGCTACCAAACATACAGGACTGTACAGCACTAAATAGCTATTACATCCAGTGCCTCATAGGTGACCTCCCCTATGCATTGTCTTTCATCATCCATTCGGTCCATGGAGACTTCCTTCAGCCACAACTCATCTCTGCAGAGTTTGTCATGCAGACATCTTAGGTTCCTCAATTTTCATCATCCACCCCATTCTGGTGCCCCAACAGTGTTATCCTGCTGCTGCCCCCAATACTGTGCACTCCAATACCTCCTCCCTAAGTACTGTACTGCAGAAATTATAGTGCCACATAGGTAGCCCCTGATAGTAATATAAAAGTCCCATCACTAGCAATAATGCTTTCCCAGAGTGCATCCATTAGTAATAGTGCCCCGTACAGTGCTCCCGATAATGATAAAGCTCCTCAAGAGTGCCCCTGCTAGTAGTAGTGCCCTCCATAGTGTACCCAATAATAATTCTCACTATTGTGTACAAATTAGTGTGCACACACCAAATAATACATGCCACGAGGCACACATAGGGCTGCCACACGCACTCTAATAATAATTGTTGGGAACCTGCAGACTGGGAAGTATACCTGGTAGTCAATTTAGCCATAGATTTTCACTACCAGCAAGGGTGGGTGATATTGACCCACCTGCCCTTAACACCACTCTGAACACTTGGTGGGCTATTTAATGTATCCCTACATTATTATATTATATTGGTAAACTAGCAAACCAACTAAACTAATCTAGTATAGGAGGAGGTAGACAATAATATTATAAAATATAGAACACACAAGCGAGAGCTCCGCATGTGTTTGTTTTGATTGGGACCAAGACTGCCATGATGGATGAATTAGTATTTTATATTTAGAGTATACTTTATTGGAATATGAATTGATATATTTTTGTGTATCTATTTTTGTGGATTCTTGCATATTTTTGTAGATTTATTCTTTATAAAGTGAATTTATTTGGATTTTATATTATTTTATATAGGGGATTAAATAAATTTTTTTTATGAAATAGGGATCAGATGTTGTGAGCAGACCAATATTTATTTATTATGTTGATTAAGTTCTATGCTAGTTGGTAGAAAGCAGGTCTAGCTCCAACAGAAGTAGATATCTGTGAGCATACCAATTTAGTTCTATAATATTTTAAAGTATGAATCTTTCAGTTACTGAGCCAGGCTGCAGGCATTAGGTAACAACTAAGGTCCCTTTAAGGCCCTTTTATAGTGCTATCTATAGTATATCTGCTTTTCCTCCTTTTCCACATCATCTAATATCGATGAGAATATGTCATCAGAAACATCCAGCTCCTCCTCTGCTAACCTGCATCTTGCTAACTTTTCTAGGACATATAGACTTTGAAGGATGATTTGGAAGAAGTAAAGCCAGCAAAATATGAGGATGGTCATCATTAAGACCTGGCCCCCTAAGGGGTGCAGACTGGATGGTGTTGGTTGGCACGCTTCCATCCTATTGGTATTGAATTACATATCTATCTAGGAATATGTAAATGTAGGAATAAATAAATAAAACTGATTCAGAATAAGTCTCCCTGCACTCTCCCTCTCCAATAGTCTTCTATTAATGATTTTCAGCAACACTTAGTGTGATAAAAGTTTTCCTAAACTAGAGTAATCCGAACCCAATTTACTCAAGCTTAGTTATAATGCCCCCTGTAATGCCCTAGTATTTCAAATGCACTCCTGTAGTTCCACAGTAGTTCTATACCCCTATAGTGCCTCCAGAAGTTAAAATGCCCTCATGTAGTGCCCCAGTAGTAATAAAAACTATAGTTTTTAAAAAAATGCACCATATAGTGCAGCATTAGTTATAATGCACGTGCCCCTGTAGTGTCTCACTAGTCATAATAACCCTGATTCCTACAGTTCCCCAGTGGTATGTTACCCAAAGTTAAAATAATAAAAAAATAAAAATAAAGTCATATACTTACCTCATTCTGGTTCTATGTTCCATGCAGACCACAGGTCAGTTGCCTGCTTCCAGGAGCAGGAGGTCACAATGACATCATAATGCAGCCTGTGGCGTTGATGCATCATCTAACAGGCCTGTGGCCTTTGATAGTGATTTATAGTGCGTCAAGGAGCCAGGACGGCTATATAGTAAAATACTGCTGTGATCATGTTTTGGGCCCTGGGCAAAACATCTAAAACTCTAATCTCAGATATTTTGGCCCAGTGATACACTGCTCATTGACACCATTTTATATGGGGGCTACTTATGTTATAGAGCAGGAGAAGCTGAGTGGATTGATATATTTTTAAGTATATTTTTGTAGAACCTGTAAAACCTGTACTTTATACATTTATATCTTTGCTTTGTCCACCTCCTGTGAACAGCTGTTGGTACAGGAGGGAGGAATTATCAGCATTTTGTGTATAAGTGTGCATACAGAGATAGCTGTCAGCCACTGATAACACCTCCTCCCTGTACCGATTGCTGCTCACAGGAGGTAATTTGTAAATTTCAGGCTTTACTGAATATTTTCTCACAAATATATATATCAATCTGCTTAGATCCTCCTGCCCTATAACATGCTGCTTTCAGACTGCATTGTTTTAAAGCCTAAATCACATTTTCCTAATTATCTGCACTGCAGCCCATTGTTCAAACATGCATTCTCCCAATTTAGCACAGACCTTGAAACCATCTTCAATAACTGCGGCCTGCTTTATTGATGGAGAATATTAGCCCTTTGGGTCTTTAGAACCACAATCAATAGAGTTATGGTCCCTTTGTGGACTTTAGCGACCACTATATATATTTATTTATATAACATTTGATCTCAAATCCATTAGGGCAAAGCTGATTTACAGTGCCTACAGGGAGTCTGAAGAAATCCACCCTTGGTCTTATCGTTGACCCAGAGATACTCTCTCTCTCCCTCTCTTCAAAGCATTACATTGGAGATCTACCTGTTCAGATTGGCTGCTGTGAATAAGCAGTATGTGGAAATTTCCATTACCACACAGTAAACTACCAGCAGCTAAACCTTTAGTAAGAAAATGGATATAATTAGGTTACTCCCATACATATAATGAAGGTTACATAAGTAAGAAGTGTTATGTGCATTATGTTGTTTGATGAATTAATAAAACCGCCGTAATAGTTGTGGTAACTAGCTGTATGTCCTAAGGGCCCAAGTTTACACCTGTTTTGGGTGTTGACAATGCCAAACTGATTTACATGTTTATCCTTGTTTCTGGAAGAAGGCTATCATACGTATCGGTAGTCAACATTGTATATGCTACAAATGACTCACACACATTAATACAAAGAAAATGTAAATTTATATGTGTGTCTTCTTCTGCCAGACTTGAATAGCACAACATTTGGTCATGACTAACATTCTATTAAGAAGAACTTGAGAAGATTAAGGAGTTTATGACTTCTAATGGGACAGGATGAAATCAATGAATTTCAGATCTCACTGTATCCAAATTGCTGCTATCCCTGCATCTGAGAGAACATTTATAAAAGGTCCATCACAATGCAGTGCATTTCAATTTCCATAATGTTTGTGTAATGTATAGAGCTGAGCGTACAGAGTGAGCTCTCTTTCATCTTAAAATGCTTCTTTAATTAATTAGATTCATTAATACAGTTCGTTGTAGCAAAAACTCCTGAGACGTAGAAGAGAGAGGGGGGGGGGGGAGAATTATGAAGATACCAGGAACATTTCACTCTTCTGCACACATTTCATATAAAACTTTGTCATTTATGGTAATGTTTGTTTTCATACAGGTCCTAGTTCCTAAAATAAGGTCATATGGCCCAATTAATGATGTTATCTGCTTTGGAAATCTCAGTTTTTTAGAATTGTCTCTTGACAATCAGAGGAGCTCAGGGCCATCCTTCTAAAAACGTGGCTGGAACTAGGGATGAATTCAAAAATACTGATGGACCATATATGGTTGCACTAATCTAATTATCTCATGCCATGGGTATCACTTTGTGAGGCTTCCCTGAGACATTTATTGGCATGCTCAATGTCATACGGTGCATGCTACATACTAGGGTGTTATGAATCAGTAAGGCAGAGTGTTTATCATCTGTACACTCTGCTTTCTATATGTTAGTCCTCTGATGAACCTCATAGAGGGTAAACACATCAGGATAAATGACAGCTATATTCAGGGCAGACTATGGTTTCCCTATGGCCAGACTACCATGTGTGGGGGCATGCTTTTAGGGTGACACCTCTGCAGGCAGGAAGTTGGAGGGTTTTCTAGGGTCAATTTCTTATACATCATTGGCTGTTGTGCTGGTATGTATAATTACTATGATCAATTTTATAAATTATTGCTATTATGATATTTTTACATGTATAATAGAACACTATTTCTACCTTTGTTATTTATGGTTTTAATGTCATAGAACAGTTATTATACTAGGGCTCCATTCCTTGCTATTACGTTCTGAAATATGTTGTAATTTTCGTCCGGCCGCCTCTCGGCATGTTTGCTGCGCTGTCGCCGGAACTCTGGCCCGCCCCCATTATAGTAAATGGGGATGGAGCGTAGTTCCGGTCCCACACGTGCACTAGCGGCAGCACGGATCCGGCAGGCTGTTCACCCGCTGGAACAGCCTGCCAGATCCCCGTGCCGCCAGTGTGAAAGTAGTCTAAGACATAACCCTCCTCAGGTTGGAACAGTGCAGAAGCTATCATATGTCAGGATTGCCATGTTCTCATGCCTAGTTGAAATTTGACATTCCCCTAAAGTTTGTTCCTGGCTGGCCTTTTTCAAACCCTATGATCAGTTATTAACGTCACCGGGGATATAAGACACATAATAACTAAGACTCTGCCTTCTTCTGCTTACATTTCCTTAAGATCTACAGTTGTAGGATCAGATTTCAGCAAGTGGTTAAATTTTCTAAGTATTTTATATTTTTAATTTACAAGGTCTGTCCCTAATTTGCAATATTGATCAGTTGAAGCTGCAGCTCACACTGGAACCGTGCCGAACACATGCAGGACAGCGCAACTCATTTTATCAAATAAGAAGGAAAAAATTCAAACGGTTCTGACAAAATAAATAAAAATATAAAGATTTGCCAAGAACACCCACCAAATCAATATCCCTGTTCTGTAGGGAGTTGTGCGAGCAAATGGTTTTCCTGCAGTGTTACATATATATATATATATATATATATATATGCACCTACAAACACAATCTTAACATGACTAAGTGCTACTTGACAATATAATGAATAGTATCTTTTTCAACTATTTTCCCAAGGGCATTTATAAGAAAAATATGTTGAGTATATCAATGTTTTATTTAAGGCATGCTTCTTTCTACTAAACATATATATTAGGATCTATGTGTTAGACGAAATGTAGTAATAATATATTGCAGGTTTTACATTTCAAGACAAATATAAGTGAATATAATGCCCTATAAATCAGGACAATGAAATGTAAGTTTTCAAATTCTTACAAAATGTCTCTAAATATGTGGAAAAAGATATGTTTGGTTGGAAATATCTAAAAATCTATTATACTTATTAATATAATATAAAAACACATACTGTAGAGCAATTGTCTTAAACACAAGTCCTGTGGGCTGTATGCGGACCCCGAGGCAATTGTCTGCAGCCTGCGACCTTGAGGCAAGATGAGCATCTCGCCTAAAGGCAGTAGGCAGCAGTTTATGGCTGGCTATGGGAGTCTATGGCTCAGTTCCCCACCATTCAGCCTCATAGGCCACTAGGCTTGAAGTCTATGAGGCAGAAGAATGGCGCAAGAGGTAGTAATGACATCACCGCAACCTCCTGAGCTGGGTTTCAGGCAGTGCAATGGTGTAGTCATGAACGTCGGCGTCAGGATGCTGGCAGTCATGACTACATCATTATCCCACCTATGACCTGACTCAGGGGGCCGCAGTGATGTCACTGTGACCTCCTGCACTGTTCTACTGCCTCATAAGGCTTCAGGTTTAGTGGAAGAGGCCTGTGGCATGGATTGTTTTTTTTAATATGTGGGCACTAATAGAGACTGGAGCACTAGGGGTTATTATAATTCATGTGGAACTATTGGGGGCATTAATACAGACTGAAACACTAAAATTGCATTATACTTCATGTGAGACTAAGGACATTAATAGCATTGACATTAATAACTGGAGGATTAAAAGGGGGCATTGGAATACATGGGGCACTATTGGGGGCATTAATACAGGCCCAGCACTATGGGGGGCGTTATAGCACATGTGAGACTACTGTGGGCATTAATACAGGCTGGAGTACTACAGGGGGGGCACTATAATATAGGGGCACTACTGGAGGCATTAATACAGGTTGGAGAACAACAGGGGGCATTATTATGCAGTGGGCACTGCTGGGGCATTAATATAGGTCAGAGTAGTACAGGGGTCATTATAATACAGGGGTCACTCCAGGGGGCATTATAATACAGAGAGCACTACAAGGAGTGAGAGTACTATAGTATCTGCAATACTATTCATTATTGAGCGAACATGGCGGTGCTCGGGTCCACGCGGTATTCGTCACCATGCTCGAGTCCCCTCACCGCACGCTAATTAGCCAATTAGCGTGCGGGGAGGTATGGCATTCAGTGTAATGCCAGTAGCCATGTTAGCTACTGGCATTACACTGATTGGCTGGCCGGGAATGCGTCATCGGGTGCTATAAAGCCCCGGGGTGATATGTGACTCGGCCAGTGTTAGACAGAGAGAGCTGCAGCAAGGAGGGACAGAGAGTATAGGGAGAGAAGCACGCTAGGCAGGGATAGAAAACGATCAGAAAAGATCCAAACGCCATTTTAAGGGCTATTATATCTGGCACAACCCTTTTTTAAATATAGTTCAGTACTTTGAAGGTGTTGAAAATAGCGCTAGGTGGCCTGCCATTAACGCCACAAGCGCTGTAGGATACTCTCTGTATACTATATACTTTGCTATAATTTTGCTGTTAAGCCCGCAGTACTTCTTTTGTATCTTGCTGTATAACATTTGCGTATTGATAGAATTTCTATAGGCAGGGTTAATATCATTGTTTAAACGTCCATTGTGAAATACGTCTTTTTTAAAAATTTTTTGGGTGGCAAAAAACCCCCAGGTGTGCCCTGTCAGTAACACTAGGTGCACAGAGTATTACAACCGTTCAAAAGTCTCTGTAGCTGACATCCGTATTTAATACCGTTAATTTAGACCGCAGTTCCTCATTTGCTGCTGCAGTTCAATTTTCCCAAAGAGGGAATTAAAAAATAGGGATAGTATTTGGGTAGGTAGAAAGATTGTCGCTGTTCCAAAAAGACCAAAGTCCATTGTGAAATACGTCTTTTTTTTATTTTTTGGGATGGCAAAAAGTCTGCCCTGTCAGTAACGCTAGGTGCACAGCGTATTACAACCGTTCAAAAGTCTCTGTAGCTGACATCCATATGTAATACCGTTAATTTAGACTGCAGTTCCTCATTTGTTGCTGCTCTATAACGTTAGCGCATTCAGAATATTGGCCATTCGTTTACATTTTTCTGATCATACAGTTAATAAAAATCTGCAGTACTGTAGTTGTGACCAAGTTGCATATATACTATACAATATGTGCAAGGCATGCACTAAGGGACGGGGAAGTGGGCGTGCTGCTGATGGTGAACGCAGAGGCCATGGCTCTGGGTGCGGTGAAACTGTGCCTGCTGGCAGAGCCCAAGAAACAAAGTCATCTAAAACTCCTAGCTTTATGTCACAGTTTGCAGGGCGGCGCAAGACACAACTCTTGTCGCCCCCACCAGTGCGAGCAGGTAGTCGGTTGGATTGCAGGTGATAGTGCTTCCAGTCGGTTCAGCACCACCCCCTCTTCCACAAAGTCCAGTCTCAGTAGCCAAGAGTCTGGGCAACCGCATCCTCACCCTGATCCTCCTTCCTCCCACCATGCAGAGTCTGGGAAAAGAAGAGATCCCACATTGAGATATTCCAAGTAGCTTTTTCATCACCGTCCCTTGGCTTGGGCCTCTTGCCAAGGCTGCTTGAAATGGGACATGAGGAGATATTGTGCCCTGATTCCCAACCTATTGAGCAAACACAGTCTGAAGACGATGACGGTGGGGAACGACAAGTGTTTTCTCCCGAGGTGGATGATGATGATGAGACACAGTTGCCAATAAGTCAAGGGCAATTAGTGTCTCCAGAGGTTGTGGATGAGGATGAGACGTAGTTAAGTCAGGTTCTTGTTAGTTGACCATGTCAGGAAGAGGAGCAGAGTGAGGATGTGGAAGAGGAGGTGGTGGGCGACGAAATAGCTGACCCAACCTGGGAAGGTGCCAAACCGAATGAGGACAGCAGTACAGAGGGGGAGAGATCCGCGGCAGTGCAACAGGCTGGAAGAGGCAGTAGGGTGGACAAAGGGAGAAGGCAGGTCCACAACTGTTCCCCGGAGCAGCCTCTTGCGGCCAGCTTCCTTGCCAAGGGTTAGGTGTTCCGCGGTCTGTCGTTTTTTTGAGGAAAGTGCTGACGATAAACGGATTGTAATTTGTAACCTGTGCCGTACCAAGATGAGCAGGGACGCAAACACCAGCAACCTGACCACCACCAGCATGATCCGACACATGTCAGCAAAGCACCCTAAAAGGTGGGCTGAATGCCTGGTTTCACGATCTGTGTCTGCAGGTCACACCACTGCCTCCTCTTCCCCTCTGTTATCTGCTGTCCAAGATGCAGGCCCAGATGCCTTCCGTCCTGCACCTGGACCTTCGCAGGAAACATCAGCCAGCAAGTCCACTTCAATGTTCCAGCGCAGCGTTCAAATGTCTTTACCACAGGCATTTGATTGCAAGCGCAAATACCCTACCACCCACCCACAGGCCATCCCACAGCTCTAAACACGCAACTTTCCAAGTTGCCGGCCCTGGAAATGTTGCCGTTTAGGCTGGTGGACACAGAGGCCTTTCGCAGCCTGATGGCGGCGGCTGTCGCTCGTTATGCAGTCCCCAGCCGCCACTATTTTTCCCGGTGTGCCGTCCCTGCCTTACACCAGCATGTGTCCAGAAACATAACCCGGGCCCTGACCAACGCAGTTACTGGCAAGGTCCACTTAACAACTGACACATGGACAAGCGCTTGTTGCCTGGGACGCTACATTTCCCTGACGCCACACTGGGTGAACGTTGTGGAGGCTGGGAGCGAGTAGTCCCCTGGGATGTCCCAGGTGCTACCCACACCGAGGATTTCGGGCCCTACTTCCATCCGGATTTCCACTGCCACCTATAGTAGCGGCTGCAACCCCTCCTTCTCTTCCTCCACCTCCTCCTCAACTTCTTGCCATGCAGAATTGCCATCTTGCAGCACCACTCAGACTTCTGTCAGTAGCTGGAAGCAGTGTAGCGCAGCAGTCGGTAAGCGGCAACAGGCTGTGCTGAAGCTTATTTGCCTGGGTGACAAACAGCACACCGCCGCAGAGCTGTGGCATGGCATAAGGGAACAGGCTGAGCTGTGGCTCTCGCCAGTCAACCTATAGCCAGGCATGGTTGTATACGATAGCGGCCGCAACTTGGTAGCGGCTTTGGAGCTGGCCAACCTCCCACACATACCATGCCTGGACTAGTATTCAACTTAGTGGTTCAGCGGTTTCTGAAAACCTACCCCAATTTGTCTCAGCTACTGGTGAAAGTGCGTCGCCTGTGTTCCCATTTCCGCAAGTCACCGACAGCTTCGCTTGAGGTCGCCGGCTCACCGACTGCTGTGCGACCTGAGCACGTGATGGAATTCCACCTTCCACATGTTGAGCAGGCTTTGTGAGCAGAAGAGAGCAGTAGTAGAATACCAGCTGCAACACGGTCGGCGCCTTTCTAGTCAGCTTCCGCTCTTCACGAGCGACGAGTGGGCATTGATGTCTGACCTCTGTGAGGTGTTACGCAACTTTGATGAATCTACACAGATGGTGGGCAGCGATAATGCCATTATCAGCGTAACCATCCCACTTTTGTGTCTACTAAAAAGCTCGCTGCTCACAATAAAGGCCAATGCTCTACGTGTGGAAGAGGTGGAAATAGGGGGACCCTACACAGGGTGATAGCCAGACCACCCTCGATTCGTCTTCTCAGCGCCAATTGGAGGAGGAGGAGGAGGAGACAGTTGCCACCGCTACACAGGGTAGGCATACCACGTTTACACCATCTCTTCGGCGTGGATGTGCCGAAGAGGAGGAAGAGGACGAGGAGGATATTGAAAGTCACATCAAGGATATAATTTTTTTGGACGGTCAGCTCGGCATTAGCGTGTCACATTTAAATATTTTTAACGGTCTGCTCTTCTGCGGAATGTCACATGAAGAATATAATTTTTTTTGATTGTCAGCTTGCCATTAGCGTGTCACACTTGAAAATTTTTAACGGTCTGCTCTTCTGCGGAATGTCACATCAAGAATATCATTTTTTTGGATGGTCAGCTCGGCATTAGCGTGTCACATTTAAATATTTTTAACGGTCTGCTCTTCTGCGGAATGTCACATGAAGAATATAATTTTTTTGGACGGTCAGCTTGGCATTAGCATGTCACACTTGAAAATTTTTAACTGTCTGCTCTTCAGCAGAATGTCACATCAAGAATATAATTTTTTGGGACGGTCAGCTCGGCATTAGCGTGTCACATTTAAATATTTTTAACGGTCTGTTCTTCTGTGGAATGTCACATGAAGAATATAATTTTTTTGGACGGTCAGCTCGGCATTAGCGTGTCACATTTAAATATTTTTAACGGTCTGCTCTTCTGTGGAATGTCACTATAAGAATATAAATTTTTGGGACATCAGCTTGGCATTAGCGTGTCACACTTGAAAATTTTTAACAGTCTGCTCTTCAGCAGAATGTCACATCAAGAATATAATTTTTTTGGACGGTCAGCTCGGCATTAGCGTGTCACATTTAAATATTTTTAACGGCCTGCTCTTCTGCGGAACGTCACATGAAGAATATAATTTTTTTGGATAGTCAGCTTGACATTAGCGTGTCACACTTGAAAATTTTTAACGGTCTGCTCTTCAACAGAATGTCACATCAAGAATATAATTTTTTGGATGGTAAGCTCGGCATTAGCGCGTAACATTTAAATATTTTTAATGGTCTGCTCTTCTGCGGAATGTCACATGAAGAATATAATTTTTTGGACGGTCAGCTCAGAATTAGCATGTCACACTTGGCAATTTTAACGGTCTGCTCTTCTGCAGAATGTCACATCAAGAATATAATTTTTTTGGACGGTCAGCTTGGCATTAGCGTGTCACGCTTGAAAATTTTTAATGGTCTGCTCTTCAGCGGAATGTCATATCAAGAATATCATTTTTTTGACGGTCAGCTTGGCATCAGCGTGTCACCCTTAAATTTGGGACAGTTTGATAAAGTGCGGTGGCAGCAGCATGTGTCCCTTAAATTTTTTTTTCCATCAGCTCGGCAGCAGATTGTCAAACTTAAATTTGGGACAGTTTGATAAAGTGCGGTGGCAGCAGCATGGAGTCCGATTCCATTATTCAGAGCTCAAGTATTGAGTCGACCCGGCTTGGATTGAACACTAAAATTTTTTAAGTAAACGATTCCGGACACTCAACGAACAGCATCGGCGAGGCGCCGGAGAGGCAGGGGCTCCAACAGGTGGTAGCTCACCTCCCTGCAGACAGCCAACTCGATCCAAAGATCAAACTTGGAGCTTTTTAAGTGCAGCAACTTAGATAAACGCAATTGGACCTGGAATTACCACGGAGAGCGAGAGTGGAGCGGCCGACGCGGCACACGCTGCTGGGGGGCACCGCCCTCCTGCGAAGGATAGCGAAAAAAGAAACAGTCGTCAGCGACTCTTAGCGGTGCGGTGGCAGGAGCATGTGTCCCTTAAATTTTTTGGACGGTCAGCTCGGCAGTAGAGTGTCACTCTTAAACTTTTTGGATGGTCTGCACAGCAGAAGAATGTCACCCCTATTGTTTTTGAGTGTCAGCAGCAGGCCATCGATCATAATTTTTCAAGGGTGTGTATGATGCCCTCAATTATGTGTAATAAAGGATGTATTGGAGTGCCTGATCCTTGTAATTTTTAGGAAATTCTTTCACTAAGTGCATAGGCTTTATGAGTGTAGGAGTCCCACGTCATGAACAATTGTACCACAATGTGAATGAGGCCCTCCTTTATAAGATATACCGGTTGTATGGGAGTGCCTCTACCGTGTAATTTTTGGCAGCACTTGCGCTTAATGTACAGGTAAATCTATGTTTCCTAACAATATTTCCTGTAAAATCGATGTTATCTTGGGTTTTTTGGGGGTATTTTTGTCATTCCGTAAAAGTGGCGTAATAGTCGGCCATCATCGTGAATATCAGTGACTTTGGAGTCCAAGATGCATCCAGACATCCTCCCCATGCTGTTCCCTAACCATTTCTGTGGTGTTTCCACCATTTTCTGATGTTTCCCTATGGACCAAACACCCTCCCCTCTGCAGAGCAGGGGGTGCCTGGTCTTCTCCCATTGACTTCCATTATACTCGGGTGCTCGGCCGAGCACTTGCGCACCACCTAGTGTTCGGCCAGAGCACCTGAGCACCCGAACATCGGGGTGCTCGATCATCACTACTATTCATGTAGTATGGCAGAAAATAGTCCATGATCGTAATAACAGATTCCCAGGAAGAAAAGTAAAACCTGTATGGAATTTTTTCCAGTTGTAGATGTTATTTAAGCGAGGATTAATGTACACCCAGGTCTTTAATAGAGATGAGCGAGTAGTGAAATATTCGAAAGTTCGAAATTCGATTCGAATAGACCGCGATATTCGACTATTCGACCAAATATCGAATCCCATTAAAGTCTATGGGAAAAAATGCTCGCCACTTGGAAATCTCAATTCGACCACTTAGAGGTCACCAAGTCCACCCTGAAACCTCAGAAAAGGATGCCAACACTGCTGGAATGCAACTGGGACAGCAGGGGAAGCATGTCTGGGTGCATATAACGCGCCCAAGTCGCACTATTACGCCACTATCACAGCCTCTCAACAATACACTCCAAAGACAATATAACCTCTCTGTAAAGTGAGACCATACAAGGAAACCTTCTTTCCTCTACATTGCCATGGACCCCAAGCCAAACTAGACAAAAAAGAAGATAAAATTCTGCACCCCTTAAAATCACGTTGCCTATGACAACCACAGATGGCATAGGCAAGGGGGAAAGCAATCAAGCCATCACTATTTTTCCCTCTGTGCCATCCCTGCCTTGCCCAGGCACATGTCCCAAAACATCATCCACGCCCGAGTAACACGGTTACTGCAAAAGGCCATTTGACCACCAACACTTTGGTTTGAGGCCGGGGATGCTACATCTCCCTGACAGCACACTGGGTGAATGTTGTGGAGGCGGGGACGGGCAAACCTGCTACCCCCACCCAAGTTTTGGGCCTTGGTTCTGTCTGGATTTCCGCAACCCTTACAGACAGCTCGGCAAACCCCTCCTTCTCCTTCTAGATTTGTTAAATCTGTCCACCACCCAGTCAAGTCCACAAAGTCCAGTCTCGTCGATAGCCTGCAGAAACTGCAGGGACCTCACTCTGACCCTCCTTCCTCCCACCCTGCCCAATGTTATCAACCCAGTGTTCCCACCCATGCAAGAATCGCAGGAGCTATCTGAGGATTTTGTTTGTTCTGATGCCCAAACACTGGAGCAAGCTCCATCTCTAGCTGATGGTGGTGTGGAACGGGCACTAAAGTGTAAAATGATTAGGGACGATGATGAGACACAGTTGCCAGCAAGGGAGGCTGTTGGAGCAAAGTGAGGCAGTGTAAGAGGAGGTGGTTGAGTATGACGAAGTCAGTGACCCGACCTGGCCCAGTGTCATGTCTAGCAGGTAAAGCAGTGGGGATGTTGAGGGATGCGTAGGACCGCAAAAGGCAGGAAGAGGCCGTGGGCTGGCCAGAGGCTCATGGAGAAGGCAGGCTAGAGCCCGCAGGGCCGCATCTCTTCCCTATAACAGGCCCCCACACAAAGCTCTCCCATCGAGGGCTCTTAGGTCCTTGTTGTGAAAATATTTTAATGAGTGCGCAAAGTTAGCTTGAGGTGAGCCCTCGAAAAAATTATATGGAGGCCCAAGAGGTGAGCCCTCGAAAAAATTAAGTGGAGGCCAAAGAGGTGAGACCTCTTAAAAATTGTATTAAGGCCCAAGAGGTGAGCCATAATAAAAATTGTTTGTAGGCCCAAGAGGTGAGACCTCTTAAAAATGATTTGTAGGCCCAAGAGGTGAGCCATGATAAAAATTGCTTGTAGGCCCAAGAGGTGAGCCATGATAAAAATTGCTTGTAGGCCCAAGAGGTGAGCCATGATAAAAATTGCTTGTAGGCCCAAGAGGTGAGCCATGATAAAAATAGCTTGTAGGCCCAAGAGGTGAGCCATTATAAAAATTGCTTGTAGGCCCAAGAGGTGAGCCATGATAAAAATTGCTTGTAGGCCCAAGAGGTGAGCCATGATAAAAATTGCTTGTAGGCCCAAGAGGTGAGCCATGATAAAAATTGCTTGTAGGCCCAAGAGGTGAGCCATGATAAAAATTGCTTGTAGGCCCAAGAGGTGAGCCATAAATATTTTTTTTTTTTTTTACGGACCAATTCTACGGCGGTTAAGGAGGAGGAGGAGGAGGTGGAGGAGGAAATGGCACTTCATACAGATGGCACTTCACTTTTGGCTGCTTTCCACTGTTGGAGAAGCAAAGTCCGGGTCAATCCACTTGCTGTTCATTTTGATTAGCGTCAGCCTGTCGGCACTGTCGGTTGACAGGCGGCTGCGCTTATCGGTTATAATGCCCCCGGCTGCGCTGAACACCCTTTCTGATAGCACGCTGGCGGCAGGGCAGGCAAGCACCTCCAAGGCGTACAGGGACAGTTCCAGCCACGTGTCCAACTTGGAGACCCAGTAAGTGTAGGACGCCGAGGGATCGGGGAGGACAGGGGTACGGTCTGCCAGGTACTCCCGCAACATCCGCCGATACTTGTCCCTCCTGCTGATAGCGGGCCCCGCAGTGATGGAAGTTGCACGAGGGGGTGCCATGAACGTGTCCCACACCTTGGAGAGTGTTCCCCTGGTGGCTGTGGGCCTGATCGATGTTGTGGGACTCTGGGAGACCCTCTCCTCTCTGCCGCCAGCGATGGTGGGTGGGAAAATCTCCATCATGTTCTGCACGAGTTCCCTCTGGTATTCCAGCAATCGATTCGTCCTCTCCTCTACCGGAATAAAAGAGGAGACGTTATCTTTATACCGGGGGTCCAGGAGTGCGAAGACCCAGTACAGTTTGTTCTCCACTATCCGGACAACACGTGTGTCCCGGGAAAAGCAGCCCAGCATGAAGTCAGCCATGTGTGCCAGACTCTGAATAGGCATGACGTCACTGCCCCCACCAGAAGGATCACTTGCCATTTCCTCCTCTTCCTCTTCCGCCTCCTCTCCGCCCCATCCGCGCTGAACCAATGGGACGCACACAGCCTGACTGCTACCCTCGCCGCCAGCATCCTCCTCCTCTTCCACAGCCACCTCCACGTCGTCCTCCTCCTCCTCATCCTCCTCCTCCTCCTGCAACTGCCACCGTGAAGCAGACAAAAGTGTGGTCTGACTGTGTAGCTCCGTTGCGTCTCCTCCTACCCCCGTCTCCTCTGCGTGCAATGCGTTCTCCCTTATTGCGATGAGCGATTCTTTAAGGACGCATAGGAGCGGGATGGTTACGCTCACTATAGCGTCCTCGCTGCTGACCTTCTTGGTGGACTCCTCAAAGATACGCAGTACATCGCATATGTCTGCCATCCATGGCCACTCGTGGTTGGCAAACTGAGGGAGCTGAGTTGGAGGCACGCGTGGATTCATAATCTGGTACTCCATCAATGCTCTCTGCTGCTCACACACCCTGGCCAACATGGAATAGGTGGAATTCCAGCGAGTCGGCAGGTCGCACAACAGCCGATGTTCAGGCAAATGGAGGCGTTGCTGGAGTTTTTTTAAGCTAGCAGCAGCTACAGTTGACTTCCGAAAGTGAGCGCACAAGCGCCGCACTTTCACCAGTAGCTCTGCCAGGTTGGGGTAAGTCTTTAGAAATTTTTGGACTACCAGATTAAAAACGTGGGCCAGGCATGGTACGTGATTGAGTTCGGCAAGCTCCAGAGCCGCCACCAGGTTACGGCCGTTATCGCACACGACCATGCCTGGTCCTAGCTGCAGCGGCGACAGCCACATCTCCGTCTGCTGCAATATGGCGTCCCTCACCTCTGGGGCGCTGTGCTTCCTGTCGCCCAAGCTGATGAGCTTAAGCACCGCCTGCTGACGTCTCCCCGCGCCAGTGCTGCAACGCTTCCAGCTAGCGGCTGAGGGCGATGTTAAGGCAGAGGAGGAGGAGGAGGAGGAAGAGGAGGGGGGTTTATCAGAACCCGTGCTGGCAATCTTGGGCGGGGGTGGTAGGTAGGCCGTCTCTCTTTGCGACCCCGTCCCCGCTTCCACAACATTCACCCAGTGTGCCGTCAAAGAGATGTATCGTCCCTGGCCGCAAGCGCTTGTCCACGAGTCGGTGGTCAAGTGGACCTTTGCGCTGACTGCGTACCTCAGGGCCCGCCTGATGTTACGCGACACGTGCTGGTGCAGGGCGGGGACGGCACTCCGGGAAAAGTAGTGGCGGCTGGGGACGGAATAGCGAGGTGCGGCAGCCGCCATCAGGTCGCGGAAGGCCTGCGTCTCCACAAGCCTAAACGGCAACATCTCCAGGGCCAGCAGTTTGGAGATGTGGCAGTTTAAGGCTTGGGCTTGGGGGTGACTCGAGGCGTACTTCCGCCTGCGGTCGAACACCTGCGAGATGGACAGTTGATGGGACGAGGAGTGTGAAGGTGCAGGCGAAGATGCGGGGGAAGGGGAGGCAGCAGGAGAAGGCCCCAAAGTAGTCGAGGCAGAGGCAGATGTGGAGGTGTCCTGGCTGGAGGTCTGGACCGCAGTGGCAGTACACAACAAAGGGGAAGAGGCAGTGGCAGGAAGACCTGGCGCAGGTTGTATTGCGTTTGCTCTCTCCCACTCAGCCCAGTGCTTGACTTCCAAGTGACGCCGCATGCCTGAGCCCCTACTCAGTTTTGAGTGGCAGAGTGTGCAAACCGCGCTCAGTTTGTCATCCGCACAAACATTAAAAAATCTCCACACCACAGAAGTACGAGGCCTCGATGGGGGAGCTTCGCGCGACTGCCTGCTGCCGGGAACAGCTTCGGCCCTGCTGGCTCTGGCCTCACTTCTCTGTCTGGACTGTCCTCTGCCTCTGGACATCCCTATGCCTGTGGACATCCCTCTGCCTGTGTACATCCCTCTGCCTCTGGACATCACTCTGCCGCTTGCTGCCTTTTTCGGTGCTGCGCAGACCACCACCTCTCCACTGCTTTCCCCGCTGGACATCACCCCTGGCCAAGTGGGGTCGGTCATTTCGTCATCCACCACCTCCTCTTCCACTTCCTCACTCTGCTCCTCCTCCTGCCCACTGGACATTCCAACAGCCTCCCTTGATGGCAACTGCGTCTCATCATCATCATCGCTCATGATAACAGATGCTGGTTCAGGGTCCACATCAGCAGGAGATGGCGAATACTCAAGTGGTTGGGCATCACTACAAACAAATTCCTCTGGTAGCTCCAGGGATTCTTCCGGCACATCTGAAAAAGGACCCGAAAAGAGCTCCTGGGAGGGGTCAAGGGTGGGATGACTCTGTTGGCCAGGTGTGGAGGAAGGAGGGTCAGAGTGAGACTGTGTGGATGACTGGCTGGTGGACAACTGTGTGGAAGCGCTATCGGCTATCCATTGCACCACCTGTTCACACTGCTCAGGCCTCAACAGCGGTGTAACCCGCCCCCTGCTTAACTGTCCCATAAAGGCAAGGATTCTGGATGAGCAGAATCCTGGCTGCCCCTCACCAGCACGCATTGTATCCCCACTGGCTTCAACAAGGCCCCCAACAGCATTTCCGCGCCCCCGTCCTCGTCCACGTCCACGTCCGATTCTGCTAGCCCTCCGCATTTTTTTTTTTGGTTACAATATTTGGCGTACACAGCCGTATACTACCAGGTCAGACGGTGTGTATTAACACCACGTATATAAAAGAGTTTTGCAGGCACGCAGAACGCACAGTACAGGTGCCAAATAAAAGGACTTTTTTTTAAATATGTCTGATTACACAGCCGTGTACTAACAGGTCAGACGGTGGGTATTAACAGCACGTATATAAAAGAGTTTTGCAGGCACGCAGAACGCACAATACAGGTGCCAAATAAAAGGCTTTTTTTTAAAAAATATTTCTAGATACACAGCCATGTACTACAAGGTCAGACGGTGTGTATTAACACCACGCATATAAAAGAGTTTTGCAGGCACGCAGAACGCACAGTACAGGTGCCAAATAAAAGGCCTTTTTTTAAATATTTCTAGGTACACAGCCGTGTACTAACAGGTCAGACGGTGGGTATTAACAGCACGTATATAAAAGAGTTTTGCAGGCACGCAGAACGCACAGTACAGGTGCCAAATAAAAGGACTATTTTTTAAATATGTCTGATTACACAGCCGTGTACTAACAGGTCAGACGGTGGGTATTAACAGCACGTATATAAAAGAGTTTTGCAGGCATGCAGAACGCACAATACAGGTGCCAAATAAAAGGCCTTTTTTTAAAAAATATTTCTAGGTACAAAGCCGTGTACTACAAGGTCAGACGGTGTGTATTAACACCACGTATATAAAAGAGTTTTGCAGGCACGCAGAACGCACAGTACAGGTGCCAAATAAAAGGACTTTTTTTTAAATATGTCTGATTACACAGCCGTGTACTAACAGGTCAGACGGTGGGTATTAACAGCACGTATATAAAAGAGTTTTGCAGACACGCAGAACGCACAATACAGGTGCCAAATAACAGGACTTTTTTTTAAATATGTCTGATTACACAGCCGTGTACTAACAGGTCAGACGGTGGGTATTAACAGCACGTATATAAAAGAGTTTTGCAGGCACGCAGAACGCACAATACAGGTGCCAAATAAAAGGCCTTTTTTTTTAAATATTTCTAGGTACATAGCCGTGTACTAACAGGTCAGACGGTGGGTATTAACAGCAAGTATATAAAAGAGTTTTGCAGGCACGCAGAACGCACAGTACAGGTGCCAAATAAAAGGACTTTTTTTTTAAATATGTCTGATTACACAGCCGTGTACTAACAGGTCAGACGGTGGGTATTAACAGCACGTATATAAAAGAGTTTTGCAGGCACGCAGAACGCACAATACAGGTGCCAAATAACAGGATTTTTTTTAAAATATGTCTGATTACACAGCCGTGTACTAACAGGTCAGACGGTGGGTATTAACAGCACGTATATAAAAGAGTTTTGCAGGCACGCAGAACGCACAATACAGGTGCCAAATAACAGGACTTTTTTTTAAATATGTCTGAGTACACAGCCGTGTACTAACAGGTCAGACGGTGGGTATTTACACCTGGTATACAAAAAGGGTATTGCAGGCACACAGAACCCAGAACACTAGAGCCAAAGAAACTGTATTTAAAAAAAAAAAATGTACACAGCCGTATACTGCCAGAAGATCAGATGGTGCATATACACACTAGGTATATAACAGGGTTTTGCAGCCAAAAAGAATGCAGAACAGTAGTGCCAAATATAGTTTGGTATGTAGCAGAGCACCTAATGCACCACTAATGCCTCTCTCTGTCCCTACTCCAGCAGCTATCCCTGAATACAGCAGCCGTTCTCTGCAGAGTGTATATAGTAGTAAAGCTATCACTGTACTGCACTATAGCAGCCCTGATAAGGGCTTTTAATCACGCTCCTGCCTGTCCAACAGCTAAAACCTATCTCTCCCTTCTCCAGCCTCTGTCCCTAAGTTCACGCAGCATATGCGAACGAGCAGGAAGACCTGAGTTATTAATATTCGAGGTCACGTGGTTTTTCCAGCCAATCCATGTAGACGCCGTTTTCGCGCTGCCAGCGTGCTCCGCGGGCCTGTCATACCCCCCCTGCATGGTGATTGGTGGAAAAAGAGGGCCAGGGAAGGTGGGAGGGGAAACGAATTCTAAGTGCGCCATCGCCGTTATACTCGATCGAAATCGAGTATGCCGAATAGCGTAGTATTCGATCGAATACCGGCTTGATCGAACACTACTCACTCATCTCTAGTCTTTAACAAAGCTGTTCCACAATCATGTATTGAAGTATTATTTACACTAACTAATGTTTCTTGTGAAGAACAGTAACCAAGCTTTGTTTGCCTTTAATGAGCAAAACAACATTAACAACACTTCCAATCATATAACTTTTGCCACTTAGGTCTCGAAGACGTTATAAAAATATAGCTTAACTTCGTTTTTCTCTCTGCTCTCTGGATGTTTAATCAATGCACTGTAATTGGATTAGCTCATGGACTCCAGTCTCCTGGGTTAAGGGTATATTAGACGGGCAGACTTTCTGCCCAATAATAGTTAACCAGCGTTCCTATGAACGCTCATTAGCGATCATCTGGCAGACTAATACTGCCTCCGATTGCCTGATGAACGAGCAACTTCTCACTCATCAGGCAATTCAGATCTTTCTTGATGCTGAAGGATCTGGTTTTGCAGATGCCAGATCATGCTGTGTAATCACGATCTGCAGCCGGCACATCGCTGTCCTGCATGGGGATGAGCGATGGCATAGCGAATGCTCCTCCCCATGCTGCAGAGGACATTTCTGCATGTAATAGCAGTGGTGTCCTTTGCCAGCTATATGGCTACTGCCAAGAGGGAACGCTTTCCTCCCGACAATCGCTAGACAGGAACTTTTTATTGACTTCAGTCCAATGTAGTGCAACTGTTTACAACCAATTTTATTTGCTTTTCAGACAGTTCCAGCTAAACAGAAATGATGCAAAATAAATTCCTTGGCCGTCTGGCCACTTAGTATACACAGCCTACTGAACAGCATCCCAAACAAAACATACAGTAGTTATTTTACTCACAGCAGTTTGTCCCAGGAGCCTAGAGCCACCATCCTCTGCACTCTCTGATCTTATAAAGTAAAATCCTCACTCTGATGGTAATTAGCCAGAATTACCCCAAATACCTAGAGTGGCTAAATGGAGCAGGGACACACTCAGCATTTGTACTCCCTGGCTTCTGTTACCATGAACCTGGGTGAATGATCATTGGTCAGATGGCCATTTACACACACATATCTTTTTTTCTACACACCAACCATTGGTCTGATTGGATAGAAATTGGTCAGATAATCTGTTGCTGTAATACAGGCCTTACTTGCAGGCAATTTACAGGACTTAAAGGTTCTGCTGCTAATATTTTGGTGCCAGAACTAAAGGTAACCTTTAGAGGTCTTGTGAATTCCATAATTCAATGGGTCAGAACTGTTTGGTTGGCACAGGGTTCACATAGACAACATTAGGCAAGTAGTTTTAATGTTATGGCTGATTGTTGTATGTCTATGGTATACGAATAGCTTTGGGATACCCCCAGACTTACATTTATTTGGTCTTCTGAACTGAAATTTCAAGCAAACTTCCAATGATTAGAACAGAAACACAGGATTTGTGTTAAAGGGTAAATTTTGAAATTTTGTGATCTGTGGTTTTTGTGATTTTATTCCATGTTGTGAGCTCAACTGATTTCTGTAGACGTTGTAAGAAAAAATATCTGCTCTGTGACATCACCATAGAAATACATGTCCCTGCAGTTCTTGGTGTCAAAGTGTGGCCATAACCTTAGACTCTGCTTACCATTTATATCTGTATCTATGACAAGAAGTATATCTTGAAAAAGACCCACTGGACGGGTGAAAATGTCACATTTTTTGTGTGTGGGACATATGAATAAACTTCAACATTGAATTTTTATAGATGCTGTCATATTTTTAATGTAAGAAGTATGTCTTTTTCAATGCTGATCTAAAATGAAGAAGAGACAAGAAAATAGGAGAACAGTGACACTTGAATATGTTAGTGTTATTGCACAGACTTCTAATCTGAGAAAGGAGTTTTTGAGTTGAGGCTGCATCCACATAACATATCATGAATCCCCTTTACTGATCAGAATCCGCTCTGTTGGGAGGAACAAAAAGGTTGGATATCCGGTGGCGATATGCATTTTTTACTGGGAGATGGTGGCTGATCCCTAGATTGCATATTGCTCTGTCTTTCCATACTGGAGGGGATGGAATTAAGGTGGGCCCATAGACTTTCTTTTGAGTCCATCTCGCTTCCTCTCTTGCAACAAAGAGACTGCGTGCTATGTGAGCACTTCTCTGTCCTCATTTTAGTGATCTGTGTTGGTTTCAGCACCTTAGACCCCCACCGATCAGAACCTTTGATATATCTCTATGACAGGGATCAGCAACCTCCGGCACTCCAGCTGCTATGAAACTACGATTCCCAGGATACACACTTGCACACTACTAGTTGTAATTTTCAGAACAACTAGCGTGCTGGAGGTTGCTGATACCCGGTCTATGACATATCAAAAGTTTAATGATAACTCAGTGAGCCTTTAAAGGGTTTGTCTCACTTCAGCAAATAGAGAACGTTAATACAAGGCACTTACTAATGTATTATGATTGTCCATACTGCCTCGTTTGTTGGCTTCATTCATTTTTCCATCACATTATACACTGCTCGTTTCCAGGGGTTATGACCATGGCTGCAGCGCAGATACCATGAGTACTCTCCTGGTCCCGGCCACCAGAGAAGCCGATGCTTTCCCCTATAGTAGCAAGCACAGCCACTGTTGCTGGATTGTATGGTGGTCATAACCCCTGGATACAAGCAGGGTATAATTATGTAAAAATAAATCCAGCCAGCAAAGGAAGCAATATGAACAATCACAATACATTAGTAAGTGCCTTTTATTAACCTTATCTACATGATTAATGCCATTTACTGAACTGAGACAACCCCTTTATGGTAAGCAAAACATTTTCCCTGTAATTATATATTGGCTCATGCCTTATAATGCAACCGGGTGAATTAGGATTTCCTTTTTTTTCTTCTAGCAATATTACAAATGTCTACAAATAGTTCTAAAGTTAAACTTTATATCTTTATGTAACTTCCCACTAAATCCACCTATGTAAATAGTTAACCCAGTGAAAGATTGAGATTACTCTGAAAAAAGTGTCTAATGCTATAACAGAGATACATCCTTTACTGCAGCAGCAGATGAATAGATCCTCATTTGGACTACTGCTTTACAAGGCTACAAAAACTGCCTTTGGAAATCAATATTATTGTCCTTGAACGGGGATCTGCTGAGAATATTGACAGCAAAATATCAATTTAATTATAATACATTAAAATGTTTTTTTTTTTGCCTTTTCCTTTGGAAGCAGGGACCAAAAACTGAAGAGTCGAATGTAAAATATTTGTAATATTTAGGAAAGCCAGAGTTTTACATAAAAGTAAACAGCAGAGCCTAAAGGCACAATTTTCAGCAACACAATAAAATGTGCAGTGAATTTATGGCGGCCATCCATTAGCTCTTACCAAGCCGGCATCACCCCATATCTGCAGTCCATCATTATAATAGAGGGTTAATGCACCAAATTTACATAAAAAAGTCATATTGTCTGCATGAATTATTTACGCTCTCAGCTGTTTTTACAGCTTGGATTCGGGAAGGGATTCTGCCAGTAAATTACTCTGTAGAGACCCGACGGTATCTGCAAACAGAGCTTAGAATGGAAATAAAATGTGCAAGGCATGGTGACTAGGACACAATGACATGAAGCCGTGTTGTCTTTGTGTGCAGGCTGGACAACTGACGAATAGGCAAGTGACCAGTGGGATGACCAAGAGAAAAAAGTGCCTCCAGACTCAGCTTGGGATCTTCACTTTATTTAGTTACCGCAGGATTATTTTATTTTTTGGCACTTTTTATTCCAATTATTTTACATATTTTTTTGCGTAGCTCCTTATTAGAGTTATATCAGTTAAGATAACAAAGATATGAAGTAGAATATTAAGGATTTACACATTTTATAGACCTATATGAACACATTACTGCTGCCCTGATGCTTTTGCACCACTTTGAAGTATTAATATTTCAGCGATAATGCAGTTACGTTTTCTGCATTGCAGTGCAAAGACATTGGCCTGGACTTAAAGTGGTATTCCTGTTTTAAAAAATAAAGTTTACTTGTTGAATTATGTATTTTTTTTAAATATGTGTAAAATTTGTCAATATTTTCAAGATCTCTGTTGTTTGCCATTCAAAGGGAATCCACATACTTCGGATAGATAAAAATTGAAAACGGTCATTTGATGGATTTAATATGGAACATATATTAGATATATGCATAACCCTTCATTATACAATAAACATATATTTTCTAAAACTTGGTGGGTTCGTAAGTTTCTATTTAAACAGAAACCATTGTTTAGACCCCTTTACATGGAACAAATGAACAGTCAATTATTCGGAACAAACTGTTTTTTCCCAATAATTGCCTGATCTTCAGTGGAGTTGAGCGCTACATTTACGTGCAGCAATCATCCTCATTTTTGGGGAATATGCAATCACTACTGCGATTGTTTGTCTCAATACAGATTCATTGATACTGGGCAGCAGATCTGTCTACATAGACTTTGTGTGCCGCATCAATGATTCAGAGGGTGATCAGTGGCACCAGTGGCAATTAGGATCATCTTAGGATTCTCGGATTGCCCTGATTGTCGGTCTATGTAAGGGGGCCTTTAGACTGTATGTTTAGGGTTAGTAGGGTCTGTATTTAGGGTCTGTATGTTTTGGTTAGTTTGGAAGAGTTCTGTATTCTTTAACCCCTTAAGGACCCAGGACGAGAATGTTCATCCTGAATGGTCGGTACTTTGTACCCCAGGACAAGCATTCTTGTCCTGCGGTCCTTCCTTCCTCCCATGTGCGGTGCAGCGATCAGCGGCAGAGATCCGGCTGCTGCATCCACCAGCATCGGTGATAATGCCGATGCCAGTGGAATAACCACTCATATGCCGCGGTCAGTACTGACCACGGCACATGGGAGGTTTGTGCTCCCTCTCCTGAGCCATCTGGTGCCTCCAGTGTGAATCAAGTGTTCCATTGTGTGCAAGTGAATAAGGCGAGTATTCACCTATTAATCTTATTTCTTTTAACGGCAGCACCAGTGAGAATGGAGGGAAGATGGGAACACAACTGGGGGATAATATCTATACTGGGGTACAGCTTGGGGGCTATTATAACTACTGGGAGGCAATAAGAAGGCCATTATCTATACTGGGGGCACAACTGGGGGCCATTATAACTACTGGGGGCACAAAGGGGTACATTATTGTACTGAGGCACTATGGGGGACATAATATATATATATATATATATAGATATATATACATACTGAGGACACATAGGGGTTGGGGTTTTGGATACAAAATGGATCCAAAACTGCCAGACAGAAAATGGATGGTGGAAAAATGGCCACCAAAAACTGACACTGTGCTGGTTTTTAATGGTGTGCATGTAGCCTACGTAGGTTGACAAATGGAAAACAGTATGACTGCAGGAAGTTTGTTCTGATTCTGTTACCAGGGCAATGCATAGATCTGAATAGCACAAAAACATACTTTCTGAAGGTCTACATAAGCAGAAACAAAGGGACACCATCATGACTCGTTTTACACATAAATGCCAATAATTAGTGATGGTACATTTTGGCAGGCAACTATATTAACCTGTTTTTATTATGCAGTCATCTAGACAAGAACATAATTTGTGTCTTATTGGTTCCAGCATTAGCCACTATCTAGCGGATCATTAATTGTCTCAGTATACAGGTGCACTTACCCATACACTTATGTGTAATGTAGTATTGGAATGAGCGCACCAGGGCAATGGCTTCATTAATATAAGTGGCAGGATGTACCATCAGTCTGAATAGGAGACTTTATGTCTATGTCTTTATTGATTAACTGTTTCAGTGACTGCTGGTTAATTACTCAATGACTAACTGTACCTGTGGTCTATAATTACATGTTTCTATAAATGACCCACAATGGTCTTTGACTATGTCTGATATAGCTCACTCTGGTTGTACCCTATGTTATGGGTTTTGTGTATGATGTATAGAAACGAGGTAGAATTGATTTACATGCACGGATGTGTAGAATCAGTGTAGAACACACTAAATAATCAGTTACCTCTGCCAAAGAATATATGACTTCTTAGTAACCACACATAACTAGTACAAAAATGACATTCACTAGCCCACAATACATCCAGGACAGCACTTGTGTACTTCGCACTTTGTACCACTGTCAATTTTTACAATATTTCTAATGAAAGTCGCTCTAAGGTTTATCATGCATGAAACTGCATAGCATACTTTACTTTTTAGGGTCCATGTACAAGGTCATATTACAGCTCCATGTAGGTAGTAGCCATAATACTGCAACAGGGAGGCATTTTTCCAGGAATAAATTGTAGCGTCCTCCCCTGGATACTCTATTACTGAGATATTGTCTTCTATAAACATGGCTTCTAGATGAAAATATCTCCATAATGTGGTGTTGTATGAAGGCACCACACAGGGATACACAAGGTGCCACTGGTACCATACTACAGAGCCGGAGGGAATGTTTGTGATACATCAGTTTGAGTCCTGGGCTGGATTAATGTTGGTGGAAGCCCCCATCGCATTCTGGAATCAGACTTACTAAAGCAGCCACATATAGGAATGGTGGCCATGTATGGCCACTATACTCTAGTGGGTTAAAAAGATAGTGGAGGGGCCTAACAATGGCTCCTCAGCCTTCCATCTATAGACAAATATTTCGTCCTGGCTGAATGTGCATTATGTGAGTTGACAGTTCCTAACACAATAAACTGAAATATAGAAGTATTCCACTGTATTAGTGGAATATAGAAAATAAAATAATAAAGCAAAAAAGTGTTTGGGAAAAGAGAAATGAAAAAAACAACAAAAGATTACCATTTTTTGATAGAAAACAATGCGTCCATAATGACCCTGCAATACATATGGGTGCCATAATTGCTGTTTTTGTTTTTTCCACCTCCCAAAAATTTTTAAAAAATGAATTAAAGACATATGTATTCCAAAATGGCACCAATGAAAACTAAAACTCATCTTGCAAAAAAAAAAAAGACATGCCCTCATACAGCTCCATTGATGGAAAAAAAATATTATGAGTTTTTTAATGCAGCAACACAAAAAAGAAAAAAAAAGAGTTTTGATTGTGCTACAGTAGAAAACCTTTAAAAAAGCTATATAAATTTAATGTGGGTGTAATTGTACTGACCCGCAGAAAATGGTGGAATTGCTGCATTTTTTCATGCTTTCGCCCCCCAATTTTTTAATAGTTATAGAATACATTAGATGCACACGAAAGTGATGCCATTAAAAACACAACTCACCCTGCAAATAACAGGTTCAATTTTGCTAAAGGCCTTCCCTATATCACACCTACTTATAGGGTTGATGAATATATACACAAATACTGTATGAGATATAGATAGATGTTGTGTCACTGTGTACTTCCTCAGAAGGTCGCTCCCTGGGGTCAGTGCAGTCAAGGAGGGGCACCCTATATTCCTTCGAGGAACTCCCTGTAGTTGTGGGCTACCTGTCTTAGGCTTCATTCACATGTCCGTATGTGTTCCACGTTTTGCGCGGATCCGCAAAAAAAAAAAAGTATGGCATCCGTGTTTCATTTTTTTTTTGCGGATCCATTGTAACAATGCCTATCCACGTCAGTAAAACGGACAAGAATAGGACATGTTCTATCTTTTTTTGCAGAACGGAAATACGGACATACGGAAACGGAATGCACACGGAGTACCTTCTGTTTTTTTGTGGACCCATTGAAATGAATGGTTCCGCATACGGTCTGCAAAAAAAACTTAACAGACATGGAAACAAAATACGGTTCTGTGAATGAAGCCTTATGGTAATTTAATGTGCCCTTGATGTTAAATATCCATGTGGTTTCAAGGCAGGGCTTGAAGTGATGCAATAGTGGTGTTAGGAGAGTCAGTAACTAGGCCAGATTGAACTTTACCAAAGTCTCTCTTTACTGTGCACCAAATAGAAGTTGTATTACATCCAGAAATTATCTGTACACATGGCAAAATCCACACAGAAGTTAAGCAAGTAGTTGGAAGTAATGGCTCAAATTACTCTTTCTCTTTCTTCAGTCTCTAATACTGGGATCACTGACTAACAGACATAATCTGTTACAATGTCTGCAATTTGCAAGGCGGTGGCCAAAATCATATCTGAAGTATCCAGGGTGTCTGACCTTGTTTATCCCTCCACTGTGGCAAGGTCTAAGAAAGATGTACGCTGATCACCTTGCTGACTAAAACATTGTTGCCTTTGAATCCACAAATCGGGGTGCATTAAATGCAGCACATTACCATAACAGTGCATAACTGTTGCAAATATAGATATATACAGTAGTTAGATACAGTAGATAAATAGATAGATAGATAGATAGATAGATAGATAGATAGATAGATAGATAGATAGATAGATAGTCCTAGACGACCCTAGGTTTTTTAGATGGAGGAGGAAGCCATTGAGCACTTGCCATTTGTGTCGCTCCCTATAATCTAGTCCTGCTGGAGCCTGATGATTTATAATAACTCTATAATACAGAATCCAATAGAGCATGGCACATTTTTTCTGTGAATTTCTGGATTAATCTCACAGGAAAAAGCTGTATGCCTCCATATGAAATCTAATGTACAGTATGGCACTATACATACCTAAAGGAGCTATAACATGTAGTTAAAGCTGATCTATGCTCGATAGGATAGCATAAAGGCTTAAAGGGAACTTGTCATCAACTTTATGCTGACCTCACTGAGGGCAGCATAAAATAGTAACAGAAATGCTGATTTCAGCGGTGTGTCACTCATGAGCTAAAACTAAGTGGTTGCCGAGAACCAGCATCATAATCATTGCAGCACAGAGTCAAATCTACCTCATGGTCATGGTTATTACTAGAGATGAGCGAGTAGTGTTCGATCGAGCCGGTATTCGATCGAATACTACGCTATTCGGCATACTCGATTTCAATCGAGTATAACGGCGATGGCGCACTTAGAATTCGTTTCCCCTCCCACCTTCCCTGGCGCTCTTTTTCCACCAATCACCATGCAGGGGGGGTATGACAGGCCCGCGGAGCACGCTGGCAGCGCGAAAACGGCGTCTACATGCATTGGCTGGAAAAACCATGTGACCTCGAATCATAAAAACTCAGCTCTTCCTGCTCGTTCGCATATGCTGCGTGAACTTAGTCAGGGACAGAGGCTGGAGAAGGGAGAGATAGGTTTTAGCTGTTGGACAGGCAGGAGCGTGATTAAAAGCCCTTATCAGGGCTACTATAGTGCAGTACAGTGATAGCTTTACTACTATATACACTCTGCAGAGAACGGCTGCTGTATTCAGGGATAGCTGCTGGAGTAGGGACAGAGAGAGGCATTAGTGGTGTATTAGGTGCTCTGCTACATACCAAACTATATTTGGCACTACTGTTCTGCGTTCTTTTTGGCTGCAAAACCCTGTTATATACCTAGTGTGTATATGCACCATCTGATCTGGCAGTATACGGCTGTGTACTTTTTTTTTTTTTAAAATACAGTTTATTTGGCTCTAGTGTTCTGGGTTCTGTGTGCCTGCAATACCCTTTTTGTATACCAGGTGTAAATACCCACCGTCTGACCTGTTAGTACACGGCTGTGTACCTAGAAATATTAAAAAAATAGGCCTTTTCATTGGCACCTGTACTGTGCGTTCTCTTGCAAAATAATTTTATATACGTGGTGTTAATACACACCGTCTGAACTGTTAGTACACGGCTGTGTACCTAGAAATATAAAAAAATAGGCCTTTTCATTGGCACCTGTACTGTGCGTTCTCTTGCAAAATAATTTTATATACGTGGTGTTAATACACACCGTCTGAACTGTTAGTACACGGCTGTGTACCTAGAAATATAAAAAAAATAGGCCTTTTCATTGGCACCTGTACTGTGCGTTCTCTTGCAAAATAATTTTATATACGTGGTGTTAATACACACCGTCTGAACTGTTAGTACACGGCTGTGTACCTAGAAATATAAAAAAATAGGCCTTTTCTTTGGCACCTGTACTGTGCGTTCTCTTGCAAAATAATTTTATATACGTGGTGTTAATACACACCGTCTGAACTGTTAGTACACGGCTGTGTACCTAGAAATATAAAAAAATAGGCCTTTTCTTTGGCACCTGTACTGTGCGTTCTCTTGCAAAATAATTTTATATACGTGGTGTTAATACACACCGTCTGAACTGTTAGTACACGGCTGTGTACCTAGAAATATAAAAAAAATAGGCCTTTTCTTTGGCACCTGTACTGTGCGTTCTCTTGCAAAATAATTTTATATACGTGGTGTTAATACACACCGTCTGAACTGTTAGTACACGGCTGTGTACCTAGAAATATAAAAAAATAGGCCTTTTCATTGGCACCTGTACTGTGCGTTCTCTTGCAAAATAATTTTATATACGTGGTGTTAATACACACCGTCTGAACTGTTAGTACACGGCTGTGTACCTAGAAATATAAAAAAATAGGCCTTTTCATTGGCACCTGTACTGTGCGTTCTCTTGCAAAATAATTTTATATACGTGGTGTTAATACACACCGTCTGAACTGTTAGTACACGGCTGTGTACCTAGAAATATAAAAAAATAGGCCTTTTCTTTGGCACCTGTACTGTGCGTTCTCTTGCAAAATAATTTTATATACGTGGTGTTAATACACACCGTCTGAACTGTTAGTACACGGCTGTGTACCTAGAAATATAAAAAAATAGGCCTTTTCTTTGGCACCTGTACTGTGCGTTCTCTTGCAAAATAATTTTATATACGTGGTGTTAATACACACCGTCTGAACTGTTAGTACACGGCTGTGTACCTAGAAATATAAAAAAAATAGGCCTTTTCATTGGCACCTGTACTGTGCGTTCTCTTGCAAAATAATTTTATATACGTGGTGTTAATACACACCGTCTGAACTGTTAGTACACGGCTGTGTACCTAGAAATATAAAAAAATAGGCCTTTTCTTTGGCACCTGTACTGTGCGTTCTCTTGCAAAATAATTTTATATACGTGGTGTTAATACACACCGTCTGAACTGTTAGTACACGGCTGTGTACCTAGAAATATAAAAAAAATAGGCCTTTTCTTTGGCACCTGTACTGTGCGTTCTCTTGCAAAATAATTTTATATACGTGGTGTTAATACACACCGTCTGAACTGTTAGTACACGGCTGTGTACCTAGAAATATAAAAAAATAGGCCTTTTCTTTGGCACCTGTACTGTGCGTTCTCTTGCAAAATAATTTTATATACGTGGTGTTAATACACACCGTCTGAACTGTTAGTACACGGCTGTGTACCTAGAAATATAAAAAAAATAGGCCTTTTCATTGGCACCTGTACTGTGCGTTCTCTTGCAAAATAATTTTATATACGTGGTGTTAATACACACCGTCTGAACTGTTAGTACACGGCTGTGTACCTAGAAATATAAAAAAATAGGCCTTTTCATTGGCACCTGTACTGTGCGTTCTCTTGCAAAATAATTTTATATACGTGGTGTTAATACACACCGTCTGAACTGTTAGTACACGGCTGTGTACCTAGAAATATAAAAAAATAGGCCTTTTCTTTGGCACCTGTACTGTGCGTTCTCTTGCAAAATAATTTTATATACGTGGTGTTAATACACACCGTCTGAACTGTTAGTACACGGCTGTGTACCTAGAAATATAAAAAAAATAGGCCTTTTCATTGGCACCTGTACTGTGCGTTCTCTTGCAAAATAATTTTATATACGTGGTGTTAATACACACCGTCTGAACTGTTAGTACACGGCTGTGTACCTAGAAATATAAAAAAATAGGCCTTTTCATTGGCACCTGTACTGTGCGTTCTCTTGCAAAATAATTTTATATACGTGGTGTTAATACACACCGTCTGAACTGTTAGTACACGGCTGTGTACCTAGAAATATTAAAAAAATAGGCCTTTTCATTGGCACCTGTACTGTGCGTTCTCTTGCAAAATAATTTTATATACGTGGTGTTAATACACACCGTCTGAACTGTTAGTACACGGCTGTGTACCTAGAAATATAAAAAAAATAGGCCTTTTCTTTGGCACCTGTACTGTGCGTTCTCTTGCAAAATAATTTTATATACGTGGTGTTAATACACACCGTCTGAACTGTTAGTACACGGCTGTGTACCTAGAAATATAAAAAAAATAGGCCTTTTCATTGGCACCTGTACTGTGCGTTCTCTTGCAAAATAATTTTATATACGTGGTGTTAATACACACCGTCTGAACTGTTAGTACACGGCTGTGTACCTAGAAATATTAAAAAAATAGGCCTTTTCATTGGCACCTGTACTGTGCGTTCTCTTGCAAAATAATTTTATATACGTGGTGTTAATACACACCGTCTGAACTGTTAGTACACGGCTGTGTACCTAGAAATATAAAAAAAATAGGCCTTTTCATTGGCACCTGTACTGTGCGTTCTCTTGCAAAATAATTTTATATACGTGGTGTTAATACACACCGTCTGAACTGTTAGTACACGGCTGTGTACCTAGAAATATAAAAAAATAGGCCTTTTCTTTGGCACCTGTACTGTGCGTTCTCTTGCAAAATAATTTTATATACGTGGTGTTAATACACACCGTCTGAACTGTTAGTACACGGCTGTGTACCTAGAAATATAAAAAAATAGGCCTTTTCATTGGCACCTGTACTGTGCGTTCTCTTGCAAAATAATTTTATATACGTGGTGTTAATACACACCGTCTGAACTGTTAGTACACGGCTGTGTACCTAGAAATATAAAAAAATAGGCCTTTTCATTGGCACCTGTACTGTGCGTTCTCTTGCAAAATAATTTTATATACGTGGTGTTAATACACACCGTCTGAACTGTTAGTACACGGCTGTGTACCTAGAAATATAAAAAAAATAGGCCTTTTCTTTGGCACCTGTACTGTGCGTTCTCTTGCAAAATAATTTTATATACGTGGTGTTAATACACACCGTCTGAACTGTTAGTACACGGCTGTGTACCTAGAAATATAAAAAAAATAGGCCTTTTCTTTGGCACCTGTACTGTGCGTTCTCTTGCAAAATAATTTTATATACGTGGTGTTAATACACACCGTCTGAACTGTTAGTACACGGCTGTGTACCTAGAAATATAAAAAAATAGGCCTTTTCTTTGGCACCTGTACTGTGCGTTCTCTTGCAAAATAATTTTATATACGTGGTGTTAATACACACCGTCTGAACTGTTAGTACACGGCTGTGTACCTAGAAATATAAAAAAAATAGGCCTTTTCTTTGGCACCTGTACTGTGCGTTCTCTTGCAAAATAATTTTATATACGTGGTGTTAATACACACCGTCTGAACTGTTAGTACACGGCTGTGTACCTAGAAATATAAAAAAAATAGGCCTTTTCTTTGGCACCTGTACTGTGCGTTCTCTTGCAAAATAATTTTATATACGTGGTGTTAATACACACCGTCTGAACTGTTAGTACACGGCTGTGTACCTAGAAATATAAAAAAATAGGCCTTTTCATTGGCACCTGTACTGTGCGTTCTCTTGCAAAATAATTTTATATACGTGGTGTTAATACACACCGTCTGAACTGTTAGTACACGGCTGTGTACCTAGAAATATTAAAAAAATAGGCCTTTTCATTGGCACCTGTACTGTGCGTTCTCTTGCAAAATAATTTTATATACGTGGTGTTAATACACACCGTCTGAACTGTTAGTACACGGCTGTGTACCTAGAAATATTAAAAAAATAGGCCTTTTCATTGGCACCTGTACTGTGCGTTCTCTTGCAAAATAATTTTATATACGTGGTGTTAATACACACCGTCTGAACTGTTAGTACACGGCTGTGTACCTAGAAATATAAAAAAAATAGGCCTTTTCTTTGGCACCTGTACTGTGCGTTCTCTTGCAAAATAATTTTATATACGTGGTGTTAATACACACCGTCTGAACTGTTAGTACACGGCTGTGTACCTAGAAATATAAAAAAATAGGCCTTTTCATTTGGCACCTGTACTGTGCGTTCTCTTGCAAAATAATTTTATATACGTGGTGTTAATACACACCGTCTGAACTGTTAGTACACGGCTGTGTACCTAGAAATATAAAAAAAATAGGCCTTTTCATTGGCACCTGTACTGTGCGTTCTCTTGCAAAATAATTTTATATACGTGGTGTTAATACACACCGTCTGAACTGTTAGTACACGGCTGTGTACCTAGAAATATAAAAAAAATAGGCCTTTTCATTGGCACCTGTACTGTGCGTTCTCTTGCAAAATAATTTTATATACGTGGTGTTAATACACACCGTCTGAACTGTTAGTACACGGCTGTGTACCTAGAAATATAAAAAAATAGGCCTTTTCATTGGCACCTGTACTGTGCGTTCTCTTGCAAAATAATTTTATATACGTGGTGTTAATACACACCGTCTGAACTGTTAGTACACGGCTGTGTACCTAGAAATATAAAAAAATAGGCCTTTTCATTGGCACCTGTACTGTGCGTTCTCTTGCAAAATAATTTTATATACGTGGTGTTAATACACACCGTCTGAACTGTTAGTACACGGCTGTGTACCTAGAAATATAAAAAAATAGGCCTTTTCATTGGCACCTGTACTGTGCGTTCTCTTGCAAAATAATTTTATATACGTGGTGTTAATACACACCGTCTGAACTGTTAGTACACGGCTGTGAAGGCAAAATATTGTAACCAAAAAAAAATAAAATGCGGAGGGGGGCTAGCGGAATCGGACGTGGACGAGGACGGGGGCGCGGAAATGCTGTTGGGGGCCTTGTTGAAGCCAGTGGGGATACAATGCGTGCTGGTGAGGGTCAGCCAGGATCCCACTCATCCAGAATCCCTGCCTTTATGGGACAGTTAAGCAGGGGGCGGGTTACACCGCTGTTGAGGCCTGAGCAGGTTGAACAGGTGGTGCAATGGATAGCCGATAGCGCTTCCACACAGTTGTCCACCAGCCAGTCATCCACACAGTCTCACTCTGACCCTCCTTCCTCCACACCTGGCCAACAGAGTCATCCCACCATTGACCCCTCCCAGGAGCTCTTTTCGGGTCCTTTTTCAGATGTGCCGGAAGAATCCCAGGAGCTAGCAGAGGAATTTGTTTGTAGTGATGCCCAAACACTTGAGTATTCGCCATCTCCTGCTGATGTGGACCCTGAACCAGCATCTGTTATCATGAGCGATGATGATGATGAGACGCAGTTGCCATCAAGGGAGGCTGTTGGAATGTCCAGTGGGCAGGAGGAGGAGCAGAGTGAGGAAGTGGAAGAGGAGGTGGTGGATGACGAAATGACCGACCCCACTTGGCCAGGGGTGATGTCCAGCGGGGAAAGCAGTGGAGAGGTGGTGGTCTGCGCAGCACCGAAAAAGGCAGCAAGAGGCAGAGGGATGTCCAGAGGCAGAGGGATGTCCACAGGCAGAGGGATGTCCACAGGCAGAGGACAGTCCAGACAGAGAAGTGAGGCCACAGCCAGCAGGGCCGAAGCTGTTCCCGGCAGCAGGCAGTCGCGCGAAGCTCCCCCATCGAGGCCTCGTACTTCTGTGGTGTGGAGATTTTTTAATGTTTGTGCGGATGACAAACTGAGCGCGGTTTGCACACTCTGCCACTCAAAACTGAGTAGGGGCTCTGAGAAGAGCAATATGACCACCTCAGGCATGCGGCGTCACTTGGAAGTCAAGCACTGGGCTGAGTGGGAGAGAGCAAACGCAATACAACCTGCGCCCGGTCTTGCTGCCACTGCCTCTTCCCCTTTGTTGTGTGCTGCCACTGCGGTCCAGACCTCCAGCCAGGACACCTCCACATCTGCCTCTGCCTCGGCTACTTTGGGGCCTTCTCCTTCAGCCTCCCCTTCCCCCGCATCTTCGCCTGCACCTTCACACTCCTCGTCCCATCAACTGTCCATCTCGCAGGCGTTCGACCGCAGGCGGAAGTACGCCTCGAGTCACCCCCAAGCCCAAGCCTTAAACTGCCACATCTCCAAACTGCTGGCCCTGGAGATGTTGCCGTTTAGGCTTGTGGAGACGCAGGCCTTCCGCGACCTGATGGCGGCTGCCGCACCTCGCTATTCCGTCCCCAGCCGCCACTACTTTTCCCGGAGTGCCGTCCCCGCCCTGCACCAGCACGTGTCGCGTAACATCAGGCGGGCCCTGAGGTACGCAGTCAGCGCAAAGGTCCACTTGACCACCGACTCGTGGACAAGCGCTTGCGGCCAGGGACGATACATCTCTTTGACGGCACACTGGGTGAATGTTGTGGAAGCGGGGACGGGGTCGCAAACAGAGACGGCCTACCTACCACCCCCGCCCAAGATTGCCAGCACGGGTTCTGATAAACCCCCCTCCTCTTCCTCCTCCTCCTCCTCCTCTGCCTTAACATCGCCCTCAGCCGCTAGCTGGAAGCGTTGCAGCACTGGCGCGGGGAGATGTGGCTGTCGCCGCTGCAGCTAGGACCAGGCATGGTCGTGTGCGATAACGGCCGTAACCTGGTGGTGGCTCTGGAGCTTGCCGAACTCAATCACGTACCATGCCTGGCCCACGTTTTTAATCTGGTAGTCCAAAAATTTCTAAAGACTTACCCCAACCTGGCAGAGCTACTGGTGAAAGTGCGGCGCTTGTGCGCTCACTTTCGGAAGTCAACTGTAGCTGCTGCTAGCTTAAAAAAACTCCAGCAACGCCTCCATTTGCCTGAACATCGGCTGTTGTGCGACCTGCCGACTCGCTGGAATTCCACCTATTCCATGTTGGCCAGGGTGTGTGAGCAGCAGAGAGCATTGATGGAGTACCAGATTATGAATCCACGCGTGCCTCCAACTCAGCTCCCTCAGTTTGCCAACCACGAGTGGCCATGGATGGCAGACATATGCGATGTACTGCGTATCTTTGAGGAGTCCACCAAGAAGGTCAGCAGCGAGGACGCTATAGTGAGCGTAACCATCCCGCTCCTATGCGTCCTTAAAGAATCGCTCATCGCAATAAGGGAGAACGCATTGCACGCAGAGGAGACGGGGGTAGGAGGAGACGCAACGGAGCTACACAGTCAGACCACACTTTTGTCTGCTTCACGGTGGCAGTTGCAGGAGGAGGAGGATGAGGAGGAGGACGACGTGGAGGTGGCTGTGGAAGAGGAGGAGGATGCTGGCGGCGAGGGTAGCAGTCAGGCTGTGTGCGTCCCATTGGTTCAGCGCGGATGGGGCGGAGAGGAGGCGGAAGAGGAAGAGGAGGAAATGGCAAGTGATCCTTCTGGTGGGGGCAGTGACGTCATGCCTATTCAGAGTCTGGCACACATGGCTGACTTCATGCTGGGCTGCTTTTCCCGGGACACACGTGTTGTCCGGATAGTGGAGAACAAACTGTACTGGGTCTTCGCAATCCTGGACCCCCGGTATAAAGATAACGTCTCCTCTTTTATTCCGGTAGAGGAGAGGACGAATCGATTGCTGGAATACCAGAGGGAACTCGTGCAGAACATGATGGAGATTTTCCCACCCACCATCGCTGGCGGCAGAGAGGAGAGGGTCTCCCAGAGTCCCACAACATCGATCAGGCCCACAGCCACCAGGGGAACACTCTCCAAGGTGTGGGACACGTTCATGGCACCCCCTCGTGCAACTTCCATCACTGCGGGGCCCGCTATCAGCAGGAGGGACAAGTATCGGCGGATGTTGCGGGAGTACCTGGCAGACCGTACCCCTGTCCTCCCCGATCCCTCGGCGTCCTACACTTACTGGGTCTCCAAGTTGGACACGTGGCTGGAACTGTCCCTGTACGCCTTGGAGGTGCTTGCCTGCCCTGCCGCCAGCGTGCTATCAGAAAGGGTGTTCAGCGCAGCCGGGGGCATTATAACCGATAAGCGCAGCCGCCTGTCAACCGACAGTGCCGACAGGCTGACGCTAATCAAAATGAACAGCAAGTGGATTGATCCGGACTTTGCTTCTCCAACAGTGGAAAGCAGCCAAAAGTGAAGTGCCATCTGTATGAAGTGCCATTTCCTCCTCCACCTCCTCCTCCTCCTCCTTAACCGCCGTAGATTTGCTCCATAAAAAAAAAAAAAAATTTGTGTCTCACCTCTTGGGCCTACAAACAATTTTTAAGAGGTCTCACCTCTTTAGCCGCCACACAATTTTTAAGACGTCTCACCTCTTTGGCCTCCACATAATTTTTAAGAGGTCTCACCTCTTGGGCCTCCACATAATTTTTAAGAGGTCTCACCTCTTGGGCCTCCACATAATTTTTAAGAGGTCTCACCTCTTGGGCCTCCACATAATTTTTAAGAGGTCTCACCTCTTGGGCCTCCACATAATTTTTAAGAGGTCTCACCTCTTGGGCCTCCACATAATTTTTAAGAGGTCTCACCTCTTGGGCCTCCACATAATTTTTAAGAGGTCTCACCTCTTGGGCCTCCACATAATTTTTAAGAGGTCTCACCTCTTGGGCCTACAAACAATTTTTCTCATGGCTCACCTCTTGGGCCTACAAACAATTTTTCTCATGGCTCACCTCTTGGGCCTACAAACAATTTTTATCATGGCTCACCTCTTTGGCCTCCACATAATTTTGAAGAGGTCTCACCTCTTGGGCCTACAAACAATTTTTCTCATGCCTCACCTCTTGGGCCTACAAACAATTGTTAAGAGGTCTCACCTCTTGGGCCTACAAACAATTTTTATTATGGCTCACCTCTTGGGCCTTAATACAATTGTTAAGAGGTCTCACCTCTTGGGCCTACAAACAATTTTTAAGAGGTCTCACCTCTTGGGCCTACAAACAATTTTTATTATGGCTCACCTCTTGGGCCTTAATACAATTTTTAAGAGGTCTCACCTCTTTGGCCTCCACTTAATTTTTTCGAGGGCTCACCTCTTGGGCCTCCACTTAATTTTTTCGAAGGCTCACCTCTTGGGCCTCCATATAATTTTTTCGAGGGCTCACCTCAAGCTAACTTTGCGCACTCATTAAAATATTTTCACAACAAGGACCTAAGAGCCCTCGATGGGAGAGCTTTGTGTGGGGGCCTGTTATAGGGAAGAGATGCGGCCCTGCGGGCTCTAGCCTGCCTTCTCCATGAGCCTCTGGCCAGCCCACGGCCTCTTCCTGCCTTTTGCGGTCCTACGCATCCCTCAACATCCCCACTGCTTTACCTGCTAGACATGACACTGGGCCAGGTCGGGTCACTGACATCTCAAGCGCCAACAATTTGGGCATTTTAAGGCTTCTGCATGTGTTTGAGTTGTTTTTACATTTTAAAGAAGACATGTCTGACCACATCTCACACACACACACAATGACAATTAGGGGTGGGGTCTATTTGCTTTCCCCTTTGCCTATGCCATCTGTGGTTGTCATAGGCAACGTGATTTTAAGGGGTGCAGAATTTTATCTTCTTTTTTGTCTAGTTTGGCTTGGGGTCCATGGCAATGTAGAGGAAAGAAGGTTTCCTTGTATGGTCTCACTTTACAGAGAGGTTACATTGTCTTTGGAGTGTATTGTTGAGAGGCTGTGATAGTGGCGTAATAGTGCGACTTGGGCGCGTTATATGCACCCAGACATGCTTCCCCTGCTGTCCCAGTTGCATTCCAGCAGTGTTGGCATCCTTTTCTGAGGTTTCAGGGTGGACTTGGTGACCTCCAAGTGGTCGAATTGAGATTTCCAAGTGGCGAGCATTTTTTTCCCATAGACTTTAATGGGATTCGATATTCGGTCGAATAGTCAAATTTCGCGGTCTATTCGAATCGAATTTCGAACTTTCGAATATTTCACTACTCGCTCATCTCTAGTTATTACCAATCTCCTGCTCTCCCCACCTATCTGCTGATGATTGGCAGTTCTCTCCTAGAGAGAAAGGGAGAAAACTAGCTAGAAGACTGTTGGTCATCAGCCGGTGGGTCGGGAGAGCAGGAATTCATGAATAACCATGACTCTTCTCAAGTAGATTTGACTCTTTTCAAGGCCTGTGCTGCAATGATTATGATGCTGGTTCTCAGCAACCACTTACTTTTAGCTCAGAGTGACACACCGCTGAAATCAGTATTTCTGTCGCTATTTTATGCTGCCCTCAGTGAGGTCAGCATAAAGTTGATGACAGGTTCCCTTTAAATTAAATTATATTCCGTGAACCTTAATTCATTAAAAAAAGAGCCATTGCTATAGGGGTGTAGACGTAACGGTGGCATCCAGGCTGTGGAGTCCAGAAACCCCTCTGCCACATAAGAAGACAGTAGTATTATGAAGGGCCCATAGTGGATAGATCAGTCTGTCTGTTAGGGCTGGTTTTAAGGGTGGCAATTGTCCAGGGCCCCTGTTTCCTGATACTCTCAACGAGAGTGACACTAGGGGCAACTAAAAACTGCAGCATTATGTGAGAAGTATATGGCAGTAAGCTCTGTGGCATGTATTATGAAGGCATTGGCATGTAATGTGGTATTATGTAGACTTTGGCATGTGTTATTTGGATACTGCATATCATTTGGTAGCATTATGGGGGCTGTTTGTGTCAACATTATTTTGGCTGGATTTACAAGAAAGTCTGCATAAAATAGCAAGCAGGAGCTCTTTTTAGCTTGTTGCCAAAAACTGCCCCCGGTTACAAATTTTGCACTGGGGCTGGGGAGATTGAAGTTACACCTCTAGAAACCAATAGATTGATATATTATTCTTATAACTGCTACGGTTTCCCCACTACTTGTAATTATAATAGTGTTTCCAATAGGAAATAACCTGAATAACCTACTCTTGAAAGCCCAAAATAAAAATAAATCAGTCCCTGTTTAAAATAACGCATTCCCTTTCACCCGTCTGTCTACTTGGTTTCTTTGTTCTCTGTCATATTGCAATATTTATAGTGAATAAATTCTCTTCTGAGAAGGCAAATGTGCGTGCTAATTACATTATTACTGTTTACAAAGCACTATTTAAGCAATGTACTATACATCCGTACTCAGGAAGTTATTTTGCCATGATGAAAACATACATTGCTAACAAGATGGTGTAATGGAAAAGGATGTGTTAATTATTATGGATTAATTGGAATAAATAAGTAAGCCTACCTTTTTATATATTGCTAATGATACAGTTTTCATCATTTTGAAACAAATATTAATATTATTATTATTATTTATTTGAAAGAGTCATACATTCAGTCAGGATACGCAAATATAAAAATACAACAAGACAACAAAACAATAAGAAAATATTAACAGACTGGTACCCTGAGAGGACCCTGCCCACAAGAGCTTACAATCTACAAGGGAAGGGGGGCACACATTAGGTGAGGGTATGTGCTGCTCATGTGGCTGTGTGGTGGCAGCATGCTTATTGCAGGTGGTAGGCTTTCCTGAAAAGGTGAGTTTTCAGGTAACTCTTGAAGGTTTGGATGTTGGGGGAGAGTCTGATGCATTGGGGTAGTAAGTTCCAGAGTAGAGGAGAGGCATGTGAGAAATCTTATAGTTGATTGTGTGAAGAACAGCCGAGAGAAGAACAGAGGAGGAGGTCCTGTGAGGATCGATCTGAGATTACATGTAGGAATGTATCGAGAAAGCAGGTTAGAGATGTAAGGAGGGGACTGGTTGTGGATGGCCTTTTATGTAGTTGTTAGTATTTTAAACTGAATTCATTGGGCAATGGGGAGCCAGTGAAGAGATTGGCAGAGGAGGGAGGAAGAGGAGAAACGAGGGGGGAGGTGGATTAACCGGGTAGCAGAGTTGCAGTAGTCCAGGTGGGAGATAACAAGAGCATGCACTAATATTTTAGTTGACTCAGGGGTGAGGAAAGTGCGAATACGACAGATGTTCATAAGTTGAAAACTACAGGTGGAGGTAAATACGCAATAAGCTCACTTTCACACAGTCAGTGTTTTGGTCTGTGATTTCCATCAGTTATTGTGAGCTCAAAACAAGGAGTGGAGGCTACATAGAGAAAAGGTATAATGGAAACATGTGCACCTGGTCTGTGTGGAGACCCACATTTGGTTTTGGCTTAATAAATAATGGAAAACAGTGACACTAAAGGCTCATGCGCATGGCTGTAGTTTTGGTCCGCATCTGATCTGCGATTTTTGCAGTGTCGAATGCAGACTCATTAATCGCAGTGGGGCTGCAAAAGATGTGGACAACACACCTGTGTGTGGTCCACATCCATAAGCCTGTTCCGAGTCTCTGCAAAAAAATAGAACATGTCATATTCTTGACTGTATACAGATCAAAAACGTATCTCAACAGTAAAAAGCATACATTCAGAGAAATCCATGAAAACAAGTAAACAAAACTGAACAAGATATGTGGAGGTACTAATTCTGTAGTATGCATTAGTATCCTTCAGCCAAAAATCTATTTCAGCAGCAAGTTCCACCTCTGCTTCCATTTATAAGGAAAAAAAAGGGGCGACAGAAAGGAAAGGCAGGTGGGGGTACAGGAATAGCACAACAGTCGAGAAAGAGAATAGAGGAGAGAGAGAACTTAAGAAGGCAATGACTTTTTATTAGTATAATAAAATAGTAACTTAAAGAGGACCTTTCACCACTCCTGACATGCCTGTTTTAAAAGCTCCATGCATTCCCCACGTACTTACACTTCTGGAACATCTATTCTTATGGCTCTATGTTGTGCCATTCCTTTATTATTTGCACTAGAAGTTATGAATGAATTGCTATTTGCCTTCAGTAAAGGAACAGAGGGGAGGTGACCAGTTGGGGGTGTGTACCTGCACAGACTGACTCTAGCCAATCAGTGCTGCCATGTTCAGACTGTGCAGATACACACCCCAAACTAGTCACCTCCCCTCTGTTCCTTTACTGAAGACAAATAGCAATTAATTCATAACTTCTAGTGCAAATAATAAAGGAATGGCACAGCATATAGACATAAGAATAGATGTTCCAGACTTGTTATTACATGGGGAATGCATGAAGCTATTGAAACAGGCATGTCAGGAGTGGTGAAAGGTCCTCTTTAAAGAGTGTGCGTAAAGATACATTGTGAGAGAGTTCATCTACCAGTCCAAAAAGACAGACTTTGGGGTGTGGTATTTTTGGTGTATTCAAGTAAGTCTCCATAAACCCCAGCACTTCCCACCATTATATCTGTAAGTGTCTACAGTCCCAGAACATATGCACTATCGCACCATCCACCCTCTGGCACCTGGGACATTCTGTCGAAGGCAAAGCACCCATCACACAAAGTCTATGTGGAGTATTATATATTCTGGGAATAAATATGACCTGTACTATCTTGTCTCTAGCACCAATTAAAGGGGGACCTGAAGTACCCATGTCATCCAAGTCAGGAATGTTCCCCTGTTACTTCATAAGTACTATATCTCACATCGGATCAAAGCTCCATGTACCCATAAAAAGTAGACAGTGGCTTCATTAGGCTCTTATTTTGCGCCATGCCCTCAATAAATGGGGGGAGTCTATAAAAAGAGCTAATCCACTAAATTGTGCTCTAAAAGCATGCTTCAGCTTGTAATAATTAAAAAATGTCTGAAATTAAAAGTGAACTGCAAGTATTGAAAAGAGCACAGAGTACCCCTGTCTATAATATGCACCGATGCAGTAATACCAAACTGCTTCAATCTGAGAACTGTGGAGTTGTAAGGGAGGGGGGGGGGGGTCAGGGATTAAGCTATTGCAGGGTGTGCAGAGACCATTTTGTCTTAGAAACCAGCTTAAAAGAAGTAGCCCACAGTGGGATAGTAACCATCATGGGCCCAGGAATATAGAGACGATGGTAGTACCCTGCAATAGAAGTGTTTGTAAAGATCTATCTTGGCCAAGTACTCTACGTTCTAGATGCACTGTAGGGTTAGTTAAAACTGGTTAGTGAAATAATAGTAATAGAAGTGACCGAGTGCTAGCCCAATCAACTGGTAAACACAGAGTGCCTAATTTTATTCTAGTGGCAGAACCCTCCCACAGGACCTCCAATGAATGCTTGCGCATTCATCATAGGACATCGTTGTATGATCCAAGTTGGAGAATTCTGTAAGAGGTTTAGAATTAAGGGCCAATAATTAAAAGGGAAGCTTACTTACCTGCTTCTTGGCGCTCGCTCCTTCTCCTCCAGACTGGTGATACTCTGCTGGGCTCCCTCACCATAAACATCCGGTTAGACATTGCGGCAGTCAATCACTGGCTGTGGCGGTGACTGGCTCCCCTTGCATCATGACAAGTGATCACATAATGCAAGGGGATCCGATCTCCACCGCGGTCAAACCAGACTTTTTCAATGAGGGAGCACAGAAGAGCATTGCAGGCCAGCACCAGGAATCAAGTAAGCTTCCCTGGCCAAGTTTGTCAACCCCCCATTATTATTGCACAACCCCTTTAAATAGAGCATTGAGCTGCCTTATTTGGCCTCTTTGATTATAATGTCATTGTGTGTCCTGTCATTAACAAAAAAAAGAGTTAAATTGTTCAAATCAGACAACAAATTTCAACAAATCATTTCTGTAGAGAACTTGAGTGGACAAGTTGCACATCGCATAGATAATTTGCACGTTTGTACATTTCTAGCTGAATGAACGAGGCATTTCTTACTACTAATGAAGTGTGAAAACTGATTGCTGGCTTAATTGGAGACAATATCCATTCTCCCTTAGGTCATTTAATTGTCAATGACAACTTGACTGAGCTAACAGACCTTGAAGCCATAACACAGAATCCTATATGTGAGCGTATGTTTTACAGCATGCTAATCAATTCTTTTCCTAAATTAGCATCACAATGTCCACAGTCTTTTATCTATCTATCTATCTATCTATCTATCTATCTATCTATCTATCTATCTATCTATCTATCCAGGGGCGTAACTACCATAGCGGCAGACCATGCGACTGCTATGGGGCCCAAGGCAAGAAGGAGCTCAGTCTTATTTGGAATCATCTCCTCTTCTACTGGGGATGAAACCTTGGTCAGGATTCTAACCTCTAAAGGAACAACTTTTAGCAAATGAGGCAGTGGAAAAATGACAAAAGGGTCGTTTAAAAGGGTTTAGGCGGAAACCCTTCTGTCCAGTGTGGGGGCTCCTGATTTGATCCTTGCTATGGGGCCCTTATCTATGTACACCACTGTATCTATCTATCTATCTATCTATCTATCTATCTATCTATCTATCTATCTCGTATCTATCTATTATCTATCTATCTATCTATCTATCTATCTATCTATCTATCTATCTATTCATCTATCCATCCCTCAGTCTGTAAATCCATCTGCAAAGCCACATACAGAGGGACCGTCACAGGCTGTTTATTGACATCCACCTAAGGGTATACCATTTACTGGCCAAACAAAACTGTAATTCAGTATACAAAAAACAATACAGTGCCCAAATAGTATTGTGTAAGGTCTCCAAATAAGGCTTTGTTCACATCTGCATCGGCAGATCCTTTTGGTGCCTCCATAGTAGATTTCAATAAAAAAAAAAAAAACAGGGCAAATTAGCCTGTACTCAGGGGCGTAACTACCATAGTGGCAGACCATGCCACTGCTATGGGGCCCGGGGCAAGAGGCAGCCCAGTTGGGATCATCCTCTCTTCTACTGGGGGTGAAGACTTGGTCAGGACTCTACGCTCTAGAGGAACAACTTTTCTCAAATGAGGCAGTGGAAAAATTGAAAAGGGTTTAGGCAGAAACCCTTCTGTCCTGTGTGTGGGGCCTGGTTTGATCCTTGCTATGGGACTCTCACCTTTCTATGTTTGCCACCATTATTTAGTCTAGTATCATGCTAGACGGAAACCCATTGAACTCTATTATATTCATCAGTATCCATTAGCTTCCATTGCTTTCTGTTACATGACAGATCTTGTGCTGCTGTGTTTTTTTCTGTTCTTAGAACAAAAAAGAAAAACTAAAAAATAATGCAGATGTGAACATAGCGCAACACTGCCAGTCAGTTGCCAAAATAATGTGGTTCAATCACATTTGGGCAGGTAGTGGTTTTCTATGCAGCTGCCTCACCACAGGACCAGACAGCATTTTTATGATTGAGGTGCAAACTTTGGATGCTCAGGCCAGTGGTGCTCCCTTCAACAGTAACAAATAATATGCCCTATGTGACAACACACATCGCACAACCATAAGGCAATGGGTGTACATAGAGCATTTAAGCGGTTCCCTGGTTATGTTATTAAAATGGCTCTGGCAACCTGTCCTAGGATGTCACTGGTATGGGCTCCCTCCATTTCTACAACTGCACTCCAGCACTGGTGCTGCAGTCACTTAATTCTGATGAGATGTTCTATCAGGCTGCTCAGCCTCACAGCATATCTGAGCAGGAACTCTGCTGTACCATTAATAGTAATGATGTGATCCTCTGTCATAGCTGAGCAGCCTGACAGGAACAGACAGCAAGATCTCCAAACCTCCCCCCCCTTCCTGTCAGGTTACTCAGTACTGGAGTGATTGTATGTAATATATGCTGTCAGGCTGAGCAGCCTGACAGAACATCTCATCAATCTGACGTGACTGCAGCGTTAGCACTGGAGTGCAGTATAATAAAGCCCTGCTCCCTCCCAAGTTGCAGAAATGGGGACAACCCGTCCTAATCATATTTTAGGATGGGCTGCTGAAGCCATATTGATAACATTGCAGGAGAATCCCCTTAAAGTGGTGCAAAGACTGCAATAAACCCACAGCAAGGCGACAGGATGAACATAGGACTGTTTTTGTAACTTACTGCATTCTCCACTGCAAGCAATTTTAAAGAGTCACTGTACTTTCACACAATTTAATTTAATAGAGAATAATGTAACTAGCAATTTTCAAAATTACTTCATTTAAAAAATATGCCTGCATGCACCTGAAAAAAGCTGCAAAGCCATGGCCACTAGGGGTCTTGCTTCCACCTAAGTCGCAGTCTACTGCCTGTTATCAGGCATGATCCGTCCCTTGTAACAGAGACTCAGATGGCTGAGAAGAAGTGGGGGCATGTCACAACTAGCTCAGATCCTGATCCTGATAAAACAGCTACTTCTACACCACTTCTGAACATTACAGGAGCCTCCCGTCTGTAAGTGTGATTTATCCCTCCTATTCTGTTCTGTGAGCCTCTTAGATAAAAACAAAGTGACCGTCATAGTGTGGGAGACTGTGGGAGCTGTTTGGTTGCTATGGCAGACTTAGGCCTTCTTAAGGCTCCAGGCCTGTCATAGCACAGTTCCTATCAATCCCTGCCACGGTCAACAAACTGATTTTCCCGTGGCTGCAATGGTAAACTATTGCATTCTATAGTATAGACTGTCCGACAGTTGCATGTTAAAGTCCCCTAGGAGGACTATAAATAAGTGTAAAAAAGTAACCCGCACAAAAAATATACACATTCAAAGCTCCCCCTTTCCCATTTTAAAAGCAATTAAAAATAAAGATCATAGCCATCACTGTGTCCTAAAATAGCCATACTATTATAATATAAAAGTATGTATCCTGTACTGTGAATGGCGTACCAGAAAAAAAATCAAATAGCCTATTAGCTATTTTTTGGAAGCTTCACCTCCCCCAAAACATTGAATGAAAAGTGATGAAAATGTCATAAACACCCTAAAATGGTTTTACCTTGCAAAAAACGAGCCCTCACACAGCTCTGTAGACATACATAAATATAAAAAAGTTATGAGGGTTAGAATATATAGCGATGTTTTTCAGTTTATAATTTTTTTAAAGTATTAAAACACAAGAAAAACTATAAAAATATGGTCATTGTATCACTGTAATCATACTGTCCCATAGAATGAACTTAATGAAACTCATAAAACGGTGGCAGAATTGCCTCTTTTTTTCCTGTTCTAATACATTTTGCTTCCCACTACATCCTATACAAAATTAAAACTTGTCCTGCAAAAAAGAAGTCATCGTACAGTTATGTGAACTGAAAAGTAAAAAAAACTTCTGGAAGGCAGGGAGTAAAAAATAAAAAGTAAAAAAAAAACACAGGAAATCACTGCATCAGGAAGAGGTTAACATCAGTGTTATGTGCACTGTGCTAAGGAATCTTTTAATACGTGCTGATTGAGGAATTTGCTGCAATTTGCAGCCAAGTTGTAGAAGTGTGGAAAAGGCAGCTATATTCAGCTAATAAGCCAAATGGCCTTAAAACTGTCTAAAGGAAAAGCTGTCTTTGTTAACCATAGCAATCAATTAGAACTCAGCTTTGATCTCTGGAAAAATGAAAGCAATGCAGTGATTGGTTGGTTGCCCTGGACAGTCTCTCTTTCTAAGACAGTTTTGGTAAATGAATGTGTTGCAACGTTTGTTTAAAGGGTCACTTTAAGGTGAAGGCAGGAGGAGCTGAGCAGCTCCTGGGAAAAGATTCAGTAAAACCTGTAATTTATATTGCTCAGCTCCTCCTGCTCTATAACATGCTACCTACAGCTCAAATATCATGTTCAATGTGACAGGTTCCGTTTAAGGGTTTTATTGAATCTTTTCTCATAAAGCTATATATCAATCTGCTCAGCTCCTCCTGCTCTATAACATGCTGCTTGAGCTGAATTCACATTTTTATGATGACAGGTTCCCTTTAAAGAGGGAGCAATGTAATTACGCTAGAAGGCTGGCGCAGTTGCATTGATATATATCACCCCCCATGGGTATAAATGTATGGCAACCAATGAAAACTTGATAATATCTTCGCTCGTAGTGCCCTGTGTCACATTCGCCTCTGGTATATTGATATCAACTGTACTATTGTATGTAGACTGTTAGGACCACATGTATAGTCTAAGCAGACAAGCACCATGATTTACTTCTTTTTAGACAATGCATCACTGACCACAAGCACAATGTTATATAATTATATATATATATATATATATATATATATATATATATATATATATATATATATATATATATATATATATAGTGTATTTTGAAGTAAGACGAAGGAAAGGAACCATGCACTGAGTTTATTATTCATTGGAAAAAATGTCTTATAATCTACTATTCGGAAGCAGAAAAAAATGATTTCCTGCAATGGTATTCACAACCGCTCTGCCTTCATCACAATATAATCATAATAACTGAAGCAGGTTTTCCTGTGGGATTATACCTCTGTGTGATTTAATCCTTAAATTTGTTTGGCTTTCATCCCCCGGAGAAGACAGATTTCAGTTATAAAGTATTCTTGCTTCAAATATCAGACGAGGCACCATGCATCTATAATCTTTCCCAAGATTTGCAAAGCCTAGGGCATGAGGTGAGATCAACTGTAATGCTCCGGCTGTACTTTATCACTTCATTTCAGGGACTAATAAAAACGCATACACACTCACGCGCTCGCACATGCTGGGAGGAGCCAGCTATTTTAATGGATTATTCTCTATTCAAGGTTCAATACAGTGGAGACTAAAAACTGCTCTACAATTAAAGGCAGTAATAGTTTTCCTAGGCTTTCTGCGGTGGAGGGAAAGATAGGGCTCGGAGTATATCAGTCAATGTGTATAGAAATATGCTTAGAATTCACCGTGTATATGGAGAGAGTAAGAGGCCCATATTTTGTATGATAATATGAAGTACATGTAAATAACACGGTGTGGATCTGCAGAAGTAATAACCTCCTTATCGCCTCACACTTCTGTACAGCAAATATTAGGAAAGAGGCATACATCCAGCTCGAAGAAACTAACCAAGCTAACATTTACTTCTATACCACCTGTCCAATTGCGGCAATGAACATATGAGACAATAAGCCCGCTGCTGTCAGCCATGATTGCATGACATGATGCTCATTTTCACACTTAATATCGGAGCCTGCATGCTTTCATTTGTAAGGGATTTGCAGGGATCTTGTAAGTAAGTCACATTAAAGGCACAGATGTGTCAAGAAAACAGAACACAACGTCATGATATAAAGTGATACTAGTCTATAGACATGGCTCAGTCTGCACACGTTGGCATTAAAAGTCTCTGTTGGGCATTCTGACAGCAAAGATAGAGAAGCAGGCAGATATATTCTTTTCATCAAAATGAAGAAAACCTCCACAGAACAATGATGTACCATATTATAAGTCAATGGGGTCTGTCAGATACAATTTGGCCACTTCTCTGATGGATTCAGTGCAGAGTCATGACTTAGGCCTTGTCCACATTTCCATGTCAGTGACACATCTGTGAAAAAAAGCGTACGTGTTTCATCCATGAAGCTGTCCGTGAAGGATCCGTGGTTGGTCCGTGTGTCCGTTTTTACCATCTGTGTGGCATCCGTAATTCACTGACGTTGCTCAGCAGAAAAATAATTTCAAATCACGGAAAATGGTGCACTACAGCGGAAAATGTAGTTGACAATATATGGCTAAACCCTCACTCTGATGTTTAAAATGAGACTTTCGCCAGTATATCCTTATATCAAAGACATACCGGAGCCCGAGCACCGCGTCAAGGTATCTCAGTTGGCAAGGGACCTAACGCTATCCCTGCTGTAGTATGATGACAGATAGGTGCATGAGGTCCGAGACACAGCGACCAGCTCCCAGTTACCTCCAGCGTGAAATCACACATACAATGGGAGGGGGGGCGGAGGCTGTATTTCCCACATTGCCCTGACGTCATGTGACCCAGGCTGCACAGGTGCACCTGAATGTTACCCATTAGTGTAATCAAGGCACATTCAACCTGGAGTTACCGCACCTCCAGGAATAAACATACAAACAAATTCACGAAAAAATAAGGTGGTCTCAAATGGCAGAACATGCTCAAAACCCCAATGCTGTGGCGCATATATAACTGAGGGAGCAAATCCCGCACATGTGGCCCGCTGCCAGCAGCAATCCCCAGCAAAAAATGCATACAATGGAGGATGCCTGCAGCAGACCACATGTACCACAAAAACATCCTACACAGGGTAGACAAATGTGCGGATGCGGCAATCTACATAGAAAAAGAAAAGGTCAATGTGGGAAATACAGCCTCCGCCCCCCCTCCCATTGTATGTGTGATTTCACGCTGGAGGTAACTGGGAGCTGGTCGCTGTGTCTCGGACCTCATGCACCTATCTGTCATCATACTACAGCAGGGATAGCGTTAGGTCCCGTGCCAACTGAGATACCTTGACGCGGTGCTCGGGCTCCGGTATGTCTTTGATATAAGGATATACTGGCGAAAGTCTCATTTTAACATCAGAGTGAGGGTTTAGCCATATATTGTCAACTACATTTTCCGCTGTAGTGCACCATTTTCCGTGATTTGTTTTTCTATGTAGATTGCCGCATCCGCACATTTGTCTACCCTGTGTAGGATGTTTTTGTGGTACATGTGGTCTGCTGCAGGCATCCTCCATTGTATGCATTTTTGCTGGGGATTGCTGCTGGCAGCGGGCCACATGTGCGGGATTTGCTCCCCCAGTTATATATGCGCCACAGCATTGGGGTTTTTGAGCATGTTCTGCCATTTGAGACCACTGTGGTACATGTGGTCCGCTGCAGGCATCCTCCATTGTATGCATTTTTTGCTGGGGATTACGTTCTGCAGCGGGCCGCATGTGCGGGATCTGCTCCCCCAGTTATACATGCGCTACAGCATTGGGGTTTTGAGCATGTTCTGCCATTTGAGACCACCTTATTTTTTCGTGAATTTGTTAGAAAAATAATTTCCAAAGAAGCTCCTATTAGTCATCAGTGAAAAACGGACGCATCAAGGACACAACACGGATGTATGTCAGTGATTTTCACGGACCCATAGACTTTAATGGGCGTGCTTGGTCCGCATCACGTATCAAAGTAGTGCATGTCTCAGTGATTTTTTTACTGACCCACGCTCAGTAGAAAAATGCTGAAATGTGAACAGATACATTTAAATCAATGGGTACGTGTGCTGTCCGTGAAAAATGCGGACAGCACACGTCAGTGAAAAACGGAAATGTGGACGAGGCCTTACACTGCTATGAGCAGCAGGGATTTTCCTGTTGTCTCGTTTTATCCTGTTTACTACTATTGTTTAGAGCAGTTTCTATGCAACTATCTTGCACCTGGACCGAGGTCAGATGATCATCTTGCTTGGCTTGGTTAATTTAGGAAGGAGTTCTTAAATTGGTTAGCCTTCCTTTAAATGTCCCTGCTTTATGAAAGCAAGATGTGGAGTATAGTGTGAGCTCTGTGCCGTTGCATCCATAATCCTGTTATTCATTGTATCTGGTTTCTAGCCTAAATTTGTGTCTTGTAGCTAGAGTTGTGTCACTGTAGCTTGGTACTTGATGTCCTCCTAGAACAGGTATCAGCAACATCTGGCACTTCATCTGTTCTAGAACTACAACTCCCAGAATCCTCCTTTCACTTCTGTGGGAATAACACGAACAGTCGAGTAAGTTTGTATGTTGGGAGTTGAAGTTTCACAGCATCTGGAGTGCCAAAGGTTGCTGATCCCTGTCCTAGAACTTACCTTGCTTCTGCTTTGAAGTCCTAGGACCTTTTGTTATTTTGCTTTGAAAACTGCTCCTGCACCTGCTCTATTACCTTTCACAAGTTGGCAACAGCATTCACTTGCAATGACCAGTTACATTGTGTATGTACCAGCAACCATCCCACCATCTGTTTGGTGTAGACAAATGGGGGAGATTTATCAAAAGTCATCTAAAGGAAAACTGGCTTAGTTGCCCATAGCAATCAATCAGATTCTACCTTTCATTTTTCAAAGGAGCTTTGAAAAATGAAAGGTGGAATCTGACTGGTTGCTCTGTGCAACTAAACTAGTTTCTTTTACACCACTTTTGATAAATCTCCCCCCATCTTTAAGTGAAGGATCACTTAAATGCTTCTTTGTAAAACTTGTTTCATTTTGTCTTTCATACCGCCATTGTGGTGCACCAAATATGCATGAAATACAGCAGCAATGTTTAGTGCCTTTTGTCAGATCTTTGTCTGAAAAAGTATTGATACCCCTTGAACTTTTTTTCATGTTATACACACAAACTTAAATGTATTTTATTAGGATTTTTTGTGATAGATCAACACAAAGTAGCAAATATGTGTGAAGTGAAAAAATGATACATGGATTTCAAATTTTTTAATAAATAAAAATCTGGAAAGTGTGGAGTGCATTTGTATTCAGCCCCCCCCCCTCGCCCCGAGTCAATACTTTGTAGGACCACCTGTCACACTCTGGTGTGGAGGGTATAGCCACACCGAGTGTAAGAGGGAAGGGAAAAGGACCAAACAAGGGAAACGGTCACCTCCTGCAGGTAACCCTGAATCTAGGCCCTGGCTGACTACCAGTATGAACAGGCCTTAGTGGTAAGAGAGTTCATACACAGGAACCTAATAACTAACTCACCCTAAAGAACCCTGCAGCTAGTGACAGAATCAACCCTCCAAAACTAAATCAAGCCAGCAAAGCAGGAAGTATGGACAAACACAATACATTCTGTGTTTTTGATCCACAACAGGTTTTGGTTCACAATAACTGATGGAAATAACTGACCAAATAACTGTATGTGTAATTAAGTGTGAACGCAGCCTTAGAGGCTACAAAAAACTTGAGACTGAGGTGGAGGTTCACCATCGAGCAGGACAATGACCCTGAACATACAGCCATAACTACAATGGAATGGTTTAGGTGGAAAATCTGTGGCAAGGCTTGAAAATTTTTATTCACAGATACTCTCCATCGCTTCTGACTGAGCTTCAGCTATTTTACAAAGAAAAATGGGAGAACACTTCAGCCTGTAGATGTGCAAAGCTGATACAGACATATCCCCAAAAGACTTGCAGCTGTAATTGCAGAGAAAGGTGGTGTCACAAACGTTCCGGCATCAGGTTGCAGGCGTTCGGCTAGGCTTTCAAAAGTCACATAATTTGGCATGTTTTCCTCTTGGTTTGGTTGCTGTTTACCACACCCCTTCCCCTCAACTGTTGTGGGTGTGGTGATTGTCTTTGCCCTATTTATCCCTTCCTCTTCCAGTATCCCTTGCGGTTTATACTTTCTGCCTACATTGTTGTGTGTGGTGTGGATCTCGGCTGAGATCCGGTTGCTGCAATATCTGCATTAAGATAAGTGTAATTTTCTCTTTTGTGTTTATCCTACTTTTCCCTGTTGTGGTTTTGCCTTCTGGAATCTCCTGTTCGTCCGTCCTTTTGGAGGAATGGGTTGACTCCTTCCCCTGTCACTACTTGCAGGGTTCTATAGGGTCAGGTGTTATTAGGTTCTTGTGTATGAACTCTCCAACCTCTAAGGCCTGTTCATACTGGTAGTCAGCCAGGGCCTAATTTCAGGGTTTCCTGCAGGAGGTGACCGTTTCCCTTGTTTGGTTCTTTTCCCTTCCCTCTTACGCTTGGTGTGGCTATACCCTCCACACCAGAGAGTGACACTACGATACACAGTCATTGACCATGTACCGCCCCTTAGAAAGGAAGGGGATAGGGAACATCTTTTAAAATTAAAAGAAACTCATTGGATTTATGAACTTGATACATTAGCTCTGAAGGGCATGAATATTGAATTTAATATCAGAGTATTTAGCTAATGGTGTACACTATGGAATACCAATATGGGGTAATATAAGGTAGATGACATGCTTTATTGCTTTGAGTCTTATTTTATTTTAACCTTGATTTTAATACCACTGATTCACTTTCTGTTGTATTTTTTAGATGTGAGATGTACCTGCTGTGAAAGGGGGATCCACGTGCTCCGGGTCTAATACTACAGGTTATAATAGAGATCATGTCCTTAAATAGCTTCCATAATATAATGTGATGGAGGTTGACCTGTGACTGTTGCATACAGGAGACTGTGGTTTCTTTTAATATTGATTATTTATTAGTGAGCATAGGTGAGCCCTGTATAGATAGGACCAAACATAATTGCCACTAGTAAATGTTTGGTGCCAATGAGATTAAGTGCCTCTATTAGTAACAGAGAACAGCACACTGTGGGAGTATGCGATTATATATTGCGTACAACCAGATGGGAGTAGTGATATCTAGTTAAAGGTTCATTTATGATGCACCTACAGTATTGTACACTTGTAATATAATTAAATCTTGGGCTGTGTTTAGACCTGGTTTTGGATTTTTTTGATGTTGGGGTATGGAGTTGTAACCAACCTACCACTATGCAAAGTCTGGGGAGATCATAATTCCACTGTATGAACATAAGAAGACGTCCCTGTATACACAGTCAAGTCACATTATTATGCTCACTTCTAACTTTCGACAACCAGTGCGTAGCTCATCAAGGAAGTCACGCGTGGTGAGCTGGCTTGGTAGGTATATAAGGTGTTTGATAGGCTGTCTACTCATATATCCGTCATTGATGTCATGGCTAAAAGAGTTGATTTATCACAGTTGCAAAAAGGGATGAGTATTGGCTTTCAGGCCAGGGTTGGCAGTATTTCTGAAACTGTGCAGTTTGTGAACTGTTCATGTGCTGCTGTGGTGATAGAGTATCGTGATTTGACGAATGGCACCATTGCTAATAAGCATTGTGGAAACTGCTCAGCACCACGTGCCATTGATGTGAGAGGTGAATGTTGGCTATCAAAGTGTGCCAGGGCTTGACACAATACAGTGGAGCAGCTCACTGAATGAACCAGGATACTACCAGATGTGTGGGTAAAACAACAGTTCAGCGAACCCTACTGCGTATAGAGCTTCAAAGCAGACAGATGGTGACTACACCTCTGTTAATGAAGTTTCATCGGCAGGGTTGGCTTCTCCGATGATTCACATTTTCTTCTTCATTGAAAGGATAGACATTGGTGTACCAGGCGAGAAACATCAGAGAACAACCACCCTGCAACCATTGCTAGAAGAACACAAGTTGGTGGTGGCAGCGTTATATTCTGGGGAATGTTTTTGTGGCATTCTAGGGGCCCACTCATCTATGTGGAAGGCACCCTCAACAGATTTGGATATGAATCCATACATGCAGATCACATACACCCATACTTGATGATTTTCTTTCCTGGGGCAGATGGGATCTTCCAACAATACAATGCATATCACACGACCAGAAATGTCTGACATTGAATGGAAAAGCATGACCAAAACTTCCAAGAACTACCCTGGCCGCCTAATATCCTATACGTGAACCCTATTGAGCATCTGTGGGACCACCTTGATTGTTGTGTTTGCTCTATGGATCCTTCCCCATGCACCCTCCAGCTGCTGTGAGATGCACTGCCGTCAGCATGGCTCCAGATACTTGAGACAACCTACCAGGACCTTATTGAGTTACTCCCAGCCTGTCTAGCTTCTGTCCGTGCTGCACACGGCAGTTACTCTGAATATTAGCTGCTGGTCATAATAATGTGACTCAACTGTGAACATACAAAAACAAAGATGATATGTGATGGTTAACTTTGGACAGAGATCTCCTTGGTCGAAGTTTGCATATATTATTTACAAGTGGTCCGTAAGACGAATAACACCTTTTTGTTTCATATGCCACTTCCCACTTATTAAAACATAACATTTATTAAGTAAATAATTAAAGTTTTGTGGTGCCTTACCAGGTGCCAAGGGTCATCAATTGTTGGGATGTTTGCATATCACGCTGCTAACAATGAATGTAAAAGATTTGAAGCATACACGGTTGGGCTACAGAGACACAGAATCCCTCATGAACAGTAGGCAATCCATTTTTATGTGTTTGTGGATATGTGTATAAACACTGTTAATGACTATGGTTAGCATTATTTATATATTGAGCCTATTGTAATGAGGAGTCAGGAGTGTGATTAATTTCATTAAGTAAGGTGTTGGATTACCATTGGTGATTAAGAGCTTACATGATCAATGTGAGGGTATTTCAATATGTTTTGATTCTATGGTTATACCATATTGTAAACTTGACAAAGACCAGGCTACTATTGCCAGTCGAAACATTGCTTTTTTCTTAAAGAGGACCTTTCACCACTCCTGGCATGCCTGTTTTAATATCATAATGCATTCCATATGTAATAACAATTCTGGAACATCTATTCTTATGGCTCTATATTGTGCCATTCCTTTATTATTTGTACTAGAAGTTATGAATGAATTACTAGCAGTCTGCAGTAAGGGTACAGAGGGGTGGCAACCAGTTGAGGGTGTGTACCTGTACCTCTATCCAATCAGTGCTGCCATTTTCAGACATACCCCCAACTTGTTACCATCCCCTGTACCCTTATTGCAGACTGCTAACAATTCATTCATAAGTTCTAGTAGAAATAATAAAGGAATGTCACAACATAGAGCCATAAGAATAGATGCTCCAGAACTGTTATTACATGGGGAATGCATGAAGCTATTAAAACAAGCATGTCAGGAGTGGTAACAGGTACTCTTTAATATACGAGTTGGCTCTAAGAAAGGAAGACATCTGAAGTTGTGATGTTGGTGCTACTATTTTCCCTTATTACAAGTCCATTAACATATGATCTGTGGAGATTTAACTTACCTCCACCAGTCCTTTGAATAAGAGATCCTAGTCCTTGTTGTCAGTAGAAAAATGGATGAAAAAGTACAATAACTCTCCACTGAAGTGAGTGGTTGATGGGGAAACAGCCAAGTTCTCTCTTGCTTATTTACCAAGAATGGAAACAGGAGACAACCACTGGGATTCCCATTGATCACACTTCTATTGCACGTTTAATTGTAGTACTGAACATTGACATATAAGATAAATAATAAACTTGTGAACAGCAACTTGTTGATGGTTTCCAGGTTACAACAAAAGAAAAAACATAAAAAATAGTGAAATTGAAGTATTATAAAGATCTAGATTTTTGAATGCAATAATGTGCTTAGTGTTATCATATATTATATTTAGAATTAGCGACCAACTAGACAATACAGGCAACAGTGTATCGTGTATACAGAGTTGGGTTAATCATAGAGTCTGTCATACTGCTAGGTGGTCTTTCTGTGGAAAGCTTGGTGCATACATAATGAACCTGCACACAATAACATTTCCAGTGGGTAATGATCATGGGTGAAGGTAAACATTAGTGTGCATGGTGTACAAATGTAAGGGCATTATTATAGAATTAAGGATGTGCATCATCTTCCATCATCTATGACTCCTAATAAGTGAAACCGATATTTCCTGCATACAAAAACTCTTTGCAAATAAGAATTTAGACAGATGTGCCCATTTTTGTTTAATAAATAGGTTACTGTGCAAAAAGACATAAAAAGCCACCCTGAAAACCACTGCTGTACTCCTCTAATACCACTCACTGTTCTCTGCACTGAAATGTGATATATATCAGAGAGGGGAATAAACAGCTTTTATGGCACTCTGCACTATAAGACCGTGCATTCCTGTTTTCCAGGCTAATAAAAACAGCAAAGATATACGTCACCCAGGGGGAGAATGGGTATTATGCTTATATGCGAGTGCGGCTAAAATATACTGGTTTTGTGATGTTGTTTTGCTTGCGTTATCTCATTTCGTGGCTTTTCCACTCTCTTTATGGTAGCGTTATGGTTCTGCCTTATTTATGATGCTGGTTCGCTGCTGTCTAATGCGGCAGCTAATTTATGTTTCAGTGGAGCGGTTTTGCTAGAAGAAATTGGTTTGAAGCACAGTCCTGACATCTGTAATGTGTGTTCTGCTTGTCTTTTGGTGTATGGGATTAATGTCTAGGGTGTTGTTCGAGATGGAAGGATTGTTCACTTGCTCTGCTCGCAGTCCTTGCCCAATAGACCCCAAGGCTTTTTAGGGTTGTCTTTCTGACTGCAGGAAAATATTCACGGACCCATTTGTTTTCTTCTCCTTGTGGGTCTGGGATGATTCATTCAGTAGGCGTCTTTGCATTATAGGTGCACCTACTTGACATGGTCAAAGAGTGGGTCAATTGTGATATTAAAGTATTGTGTTTATTCCTGTATGAATGTATTTGTGTTTGTTGTATTGATGCTGAAATGCAATGTATATTGAAATACAATGCAGGACCAAACAAAGGACGGCAAAGAGCATGCAGCACATGATGTGACAACATCAAAGGGAGACAGCGTCCTATAAAATGCAGGAAATTGAAATACATTAATAAAGATGTAACTATGTATAGTGGGAGCTAGTATTGTCAAGCACAGCATAGAAACTTTCTTTGCATTCTGGAGGTATATGACAGTTATGGAGATTGATTGTAGACACAAAACTGCTATCGTAGTCAATTGATTTGTTGCCTGGAAGTGACTGTATTGCAGCTAAACCAACCTGTCATGTGTTCCCTGTTATTCTCATCTTATATTAACATAAAGTCCACGTATGATAAACCTGGAATGTGATAGTACATTGAGGTTAGTGATGCACATTCAGGCCTTGTGGACCTAACTCATCTTATTGCCCAATTCAAATTTTGCAGAAACAATAAACACCTCACCTCAATGCTAAAATCTTAATTTACCAGCAGCGGTCAATTAGCATTACCCATAGTCTGTATCATTCATTCTAAGTACAGTAGTTCAGCTATAAACTGAAGGATCTGTCACCAGATTTCAGAATACAAACTTCACACATTATTAAATAGATCTCTTAAACCTGATGAGGCTGGTGTGCCTACTATGAAAATCCATGTCAGAATGGCTGTAAAATTATTTATAAAAGTTTTTCCACATAATGTAATATAAAAGTCCAGTTGTATTCATGTGCCAACCTCAGTCTCCACCCATTTGAGGTGAAGCTTGTGCTGAGGATTCAGCAGCAGCAGGAGAGGAGATACAGTGAAAAGAGCTTTTCAGTCAGAATAGAAGGATGAAGATTGAGTTTAGTTCATAAAAAACACTTGAACTCATGAGCTCTCTCAGTCTGTAGCTGGACTCATTTTAATATGAGGTGGGAAAACTTTTAAAAGGATTAAATACAGCCATTCTGACATGGAATTTCAAATCGGTATAACAGACTTAGAGCTCATTCAAACGGGCGTAGTATTTCCGGTCCGCAAATTGTACCTATGACATAAATGCCTATTCTTGCCTGTGACTGTGGACAAGAATAGGATATGCTCTATCTTTTTTGCGGGGCAGTGGAACCGATCTACAGCTGCGGACAGCACACGGTGTGCCGACCACATCTTTTGCGGCCCCATTGAAATGAATGGGTCAGCACCCGTTCCACAAAATTACAGATCGGATGCGGACCCATTCATACAGTCGTGTGAATTAGCCCTTATTAGGTCCAATAGATCTGTTCATCAATATATGCAATTTGCATTTGCAATCTGGAGATCCCCTTTAATGGGTGTGTGAACTTTGTTAAAAAGAAAATGTTTGTATTTCCAGGATAAATGTGAACAGATATGTTTTTAAGGTTACAGATTTCTATAAATTAGCAAAAGGCAAGGGTCAGTGAAAAAAAGAGTACTTTACTGCTGGATCAGACTAGTCTGTAGCCATGGAAATACAAAAACTTGCATAGGAACTGTATACACAAAATGTTTTTTTTAATCAAAGTATTGAAGGAAAAAGGTAAATATTCTTAATGTTTGTACATGACACTGTCATTTTGGCAACTTCTGTACATATAACCAAGCGATTTGTCCACAGGGTAGAAAAGTCACAAGACAACAGTTCTTGAACTGAAAAAAATTACTAGAAGCTTCATTATGTTTCTATATGAAAACACAGTGAGGACTTTTGTCATCAGTATAATACACGTCAGCATGGTATGCGAACTGGCAAACTGATTGGCTCTCAAGTAACCTTCCTTTTCTTTACCTGCTTAGTCAGTGTCTCAGTCGCACTTCGCTTGCACACATTTAACCTCCTACTGACATCCACAGAATGTGGATGTTGGATCATTAAAGATGGCATCCGCTCAGGAGCTGAGCGGCCACCATAGCCGCCGGGTACATGCTGTTTTACATAGTGGATAGTCAGTAGGAGAGTCCATTATCGGTGATCAGGATGATAATGGTCTTTTAACCCCTCAGATACCGTGGTCGGTTATGACCACAACATCTGAGTGGTCTCCCTTGCCAAGATCACGGGAGCCATTCAGTTGTTATGGCAACCTTGAGCCTTCTGCAGACTCTGAGGCCTCTTATTGTATAGTTCCTATGAAGCCCTGTCTGTGACAGTGCTTGAGAGGAACGTAGTAATTCTTCCATAGACTGCATAGGTAAATCATTGCAGTCTATGGCAGAAGTGATCGGACAATTGCATGTTAAATTCCCCCTTAAAATATGTGTATAAACGAAGTGAAAAAAGTTTTTAAAAGTATACCAGTAATATAAAAATTTAAATCATCTCCCTTTTTCCGTTTTAAAAATAAAAATAAGCAATAAAAAAAAAGATAATAGGCATCACCGCATCCCTAAATGGCCCTACTATTAAAATATAAATGTATCATACAAAAAATCTAAATGGTTGATTTGCTGTTTTTTGGTTGCTTCACCTGCCAAAAAATTAAATAAAAAGTGATCGAAAAGTCCTAAACACCCCAAATAGTAGTAATAAAAACTACAGATTGCTGCATAAGCCCTCACACAGCTCCATAGATATAAAAAAAACAGTAATTGGGTCAGAGTATACTTTATTTTTTTTAAGTACTAAAACACAAGAAAAATAGATGAATGGGAAAATAGAAAAGTTATGGCTCCGGGAAGCTGCTGAGTAACAAAACAAAACAAAACATTGCTGTGTGAGGAAAGAGTTAATGTCTAGAGATGAGCGAGTAGTGTTCGATCGAGCCGGTATTCGATCGAATACTATGCTATTCGGCATACTCGATTTCAATCGAGTATAACGGCGATGGCGCACTTAGAATTCGTTTCCCCTCCCACCTTCCCTGGCGCTCTTTTTCCACCAATCACCATGCAGGGGGGGTATGACAGGCCCGCGGAGCACGCTGGCAGCGCGAAAACGGCGTCTACATGGATTGGCTGGAAAAACCATGTGACCTCGAATATTAAAAACTCAGCTCTTCCTGCTCGTACGCATATGCTGCGTGAACTTAGTCAGGGACAGAGGCTGGAGAAGGGAGACATAGGTTTTAGCTGTTGGACAGGCAGGAGCGTGATTAAAAGCCCTTATCAGGGCTACTATAGTGCAGTACAGTGATAGCTTTACTACAATATACACTCTGCAGAGAACGGCTGCTGTATTCAGGGATAGCTGCTGGAGCAGGGACAGAGAGAGGCATTAGTGGTGTATTAGGTGCTCTGCTACATACCAAACTATATTTGGCACTACTGTTCTGCGTTCTTTTTGGCTGCAAAACCCTGTTATATACCTAGTGTGTATATGCAGCATCTGATCTGGCAGTATACGGCTGTTATTTATTTTTTTTTTTTAAAATACAGTTTATTTGGCTCTAGTGTTCTGGGTTCTGTGTGCCTGCAATACCCTTTTTGTATACCAGGTGTAAATACCCACCGTCTGACCTGTTAGTACACGGCTGTGTACCTAGAAATATAAAAAAATAGGCCTTTTCATTGGCACCTGTACTGTGCGTTCTCTTGCAAAACATTTTTATATACGTGGTGTTAATACACACCGTCTGATCTGTTAGTACACGGCTGTGTACCTAGAAATATAAAAAAAATAGGCCTTTTCATTGGCACCTGTACTGTGCGTTCTCTTGCAAAATAATTTTATATACGTGGTGTTAATACACACCGTCCGATCTGTTAGTACACGGCTGTGTACCTAGAAATATTAAAAAAATAGGCCTTTTCATTGTCACCTGTACTGTGCGTTCTCTTGCAAAATATTTTTATATACGTGGTGTTAATACCCACCGTCTGATCTGTTAGTACACGGCTGTGTACCTAGAAATATTAAAAAAATAGGCCTTTTCATTGTCACCTGTACTGTGCGTTCTCTTGCAAAATAATTTTATATACGTGGTGTTAATACACACCGTCTGATCTGTTAGTACACGGCTGTGTACCTAGAAATATTAAAAAAATAGGCCTTTTCATTGGCACCTGTACTGTGCGTTCTCTTGCAAAATAATTTTTATATACGTGGTGTTAATACCCACCGTCTGATCTGTTAGTACACGGCTGTGTACCTAGAAATATAAAAAAAATTGGCCTTTTCATTGGCACCTGTACTGTGCGTTCTCTTGCAAAATAATTTTATATACGTGGTGTTAATACACACCGTCTGATCTGTTAGTACACGGCTGTGTACCTAGAAATATTAAAAAAATAGGCCTTTTCATTGGCACCTGTACTGTGCGTTCTCTTGCAAAATATTTTTATATACGTGGTGTTAATACACACCGTCTGATCTGTTAGTACACGGCTGTGTGCCGAGAAATATTAAAAAAATAGGCCTTTTCATTGGCACCTGTACTGTGCGTTCTCTTGCAAAATATTTTTATATACGTGGTGTTAATACACACCGTCTGATCTGTTAGTACACGGCTGTGTGTCGAGAAATATTAAAAAAATAGGCCTTTTCATAGGCACCTGTACTGTGCGTTCTCTTGCAAAATATTTTTATATACGTGGTGTTAATACCCACCGTCTGATCTGTTAGTACACGGCTGTGTACCTAGAAATATAAAAAAAATTGGCCTTTTCATTGGCATCTGTACTGTGCGTTCTCTTGCAAAATATTTTTATATACGTGGTATTAATACCCACCGTCTGATCTGTTAGTACACGGCTGTGTACCTAGAAATATAAAAAAAATTGGCCTTTTCATTGGCATCTGTACTGTGCGTTCTCTTGCAAAATATTTTTATATAAGTGGTGTTAATACCCACCGTCTGATCTGTTAGTACACGGCTGTGTACCTAGAAATATAAAAAAAATTGGCCTTTTCATTGGCACCTGTACTGTGTGTTCTCTTGCAAAATATTTTTATATACGTGGTGTTAATACACACCGTCTGATCTGTTAGTACACGGCTGTGTGCCGAGAAATATTAAAAAAATAGGCCTTTTCATTGGCACCTGTACTGTGCGTTCTCTTGCAAAATATTTTTATATACGTGGTGTTAATACACACCGTCTGATCTGTTAGTACACGGCTGTGTGCCGAGAAATATTAAAAAAATAGGCCTTTTCATTGGCACCTGTACTGTGCGTTCTCTTGCAAAATATTTTTATATACGTGGTGTTAATACACACCGTCTGATCTGTTAGTACACGGCTGTGTGCCTAGAAATATAAAAAAATAGGCCTTTTTATTGGCACCTGTACTGTGCGTTCTCTTGCAAAATATTTTTATATACGTGGTGTTAATACACACCGTCTGATCTGTTAGTACACGGCTGTGTACCTAGAAATATAAAAAAAATAGGCCTTTTCTTTGACACCTGTACTGTGCGTTCTCTTGCAAAATATTTTTATATACGTGGTTTTAAAACACACCGTCTGAACTGTTAGTACACGGCTGTGAAGGAAAAATATTGTAACCTAAAAAAAATAAAATGCTGAGGGGGGCTAGCGGAATCGGACGTGGACGAGGACGGGGGCGCGGAAATGCTGTTGGGGGCCTTGTTGAAGCCAGTGGGGATACAATGCGTGCTGGTGAGGGTCAGCCAGGATCCCACTCATCCAGAATCCCTGCCTTTATGGGACAGTTAAGCAGGGGGCGGGTTACACCGCTGTTGAGGCCTGAGCAGGTTGAACAGGTGGTGCAATGGATAGCCGATAGCGCTTCCACACAGTTGTCCACCAGCCAGTCATCCACACAGTCTCACTCTGACCCTCCTTCCTCCACACCTGGCCAACAGAGTCATCCCACCATTGACCCCTCCCAGGAGCTCTTTTCGGGTCCTTTTTCAGATGTGCCGGAAGAATCCCAGGAGCTAGCACAGGAATTTGTTTGTAGTGATGCCCAAACACTTGAGTATTCGCCATCTCCTGCTGATGTGGACCCTGAACCAGCATCTGTTATCATGAGCGATGATGATGATGAGACGCAGTTGCCATCAAGGGAGGCTGTTGGAATGTCCAGTGGGCAGGAGGAGGAGCAGAGTGAGGAAGTGGAAGAGGAGGTGGTGGATGACGAAATGACCGACCCCACTTGGCCAGGGGTGATGTCCAGCGGGGAAAGCAGTGGAGAGGTGGTGGTCTGCGCAGCACCGAAAAAGGCAGCAAGAGGCAGAGGGATGTCCACAGGCAGAGGGATGTCCACAGGCAGAGGGATGTCCAGAGGCAGAGGACAGTCCAGACAGAGAAGTGAGGCCACAGCCAGCAGGGCCGAAGCTGTTCCCGGCAGCGGGCAGTCGCGCGAAGCTCCCCCATCGAGGCCTCGTACTTCTGTGGTGTGGAGATTTTTTAATGTTTGTGCGGATGACAAACTGAGCGCGGTTTGCACACTCTGCCACTCAAAACTGAGTAGGGGCTCTGAGAAGAGCAATATGACAACCTCAGGCATGCGGCGTCACTTGGAAGTCAAGCACTGGGCTGAGTGGGAGAGAGCAAACGCAATACAACCTGCGCAAGGTCTTCCTGCCACTGCCTCTTCCCCTTTATTGTGTGCTGCCACTGCGGTCCAGACCTCCAGCCAGGACACCTCCACATCTGCCTCTGCCTCGGCTACTTTGGGGCCTTCTCCTTCAGCCTCCCCTTCCCCCGCATCTTCGCCTGCACCTTCACACTCCTCGTCCCATCAACTGTCCATCTCGCAGGCGTTCGACTGCAGGCGGAAGTACGCCTCGAGTCACCCCCAAGCCCAAGCCTTAAACTGCCACATCTCCAAACTGCTGGCCCTGGAGATGTTGCCGTTTAGGCTTGTGGAGACGCAGGCCTTCCGCGACCTGATGGCGGCTGCCGCACCTCGCTATTCCGTCCCCAGCCGCCACTACTTTTCCCGGAGTGCCGTCCCCGCCCTGCACCAGCACGTGTCGCGTAACATCAGGCGGGCCCTGAGGTACGCAGTCAGCGCAAAGGTCCACTTGACCACCGACTCGTGGACAAGCGCTTGCGGCCAGGGACGATACATCTCTTTGACGGCACACTGGGTGAATGTAGTGGAAGCGGGGACGGGGTCGCAAACAGAGACGGCCTACCTACCACCCCCGCCCAAGATTGCCAGCATGGGTTCTGATAAACCCCCCTCCTTTTCCTCCTCCTCCTCTGCCTTAACATCGCCCTCAGCCGCTAGCTGGAAGCGTTGCAGCACTGGCGCGGGGAGACGTCAGCAGGCGGTGCTTAAGCTCATCAGCTTGGGCGACAGGAAGCACAGCGCCCCAGAGGTGAGGGACGCCATATTGCAGCAGACGGAGATGTGGCTGTCGCCGCTGCAGCTAGGACCAGGCATGGTCGTGTGCGATAACGGCCGTAACCTGGTGGCGGCTCTGGAGCTTGCCGAACTCGAACACGTACCATGCCTGGCCCACGTTTTTAATCTGGTAGTCCAAAAATTTCTAAAGACTTACCCCAACCTGGCAGAGCTACTGGTGAAAGTGCGGTGCTTGTGCGCACACTTTCGGAAGTCAACTGTAGCTGCTGCTAGCTTAAAAAAACTCCAGCAACGCCTCCATTTGCCTGAACATCGGCTGTTGTGCGACCTGCCGACTCGCTGGAATTCCACCTATTCCATGTTGGCCAGGGTGTGTGAGCAGCAGAGAGCATTGATGGAGTACCAGATTATGAATCCACGCGTGCCTCCAACTCAGCTCCCTCAGTTTGCCAACCACGAGTGGCCATGGATGGCAGACATATGCGATGTACTGCGTATCTTTGAGGAGTCCACCAAGAAGGTCAGCAGCGAGGACGCTATAGTGAGCGTAACCATCCCGCTCCTATGCGTCCTTAAAGAATCGCTCATCGCAATAAGGGAGAACGCATTGCACGCAGAGGAGACGGGGGTAGGAGGAGACGCAACGGAGCTACACAGTCAGACCACACTTTTGTCTGCTTCACGGTGGCAGTTGCAGGAGGAGGATGAGGAGGAGGACGACGTGGAGGTGGCTGTGGAAGAGGAGGAGGATGCTGGCGGCGAGGGTAGCAGTCAGGCTGTGTGCGTCCCATTGGTTCAGCGCGGATGGGGCGGAGAGGAGGCGGAAGAGGAAGAGGAGGAAATGGCAAGTGGATCCTTCTGGTGGGGGCAGTGACGTCATGCCTATTCAGAGTCTGGCACACATGGCTGACTTCATGCTGGGCTGCTTTTCCCGGGACACACGTGTTGTCCGGATAGTGGAGAACAAACTGTACTGGGTCTTCGCAATCCTGGACCCCCGGTATAAAGATAACGTCTCCTCTTTTATTCCGGTAGAGGAGAGGACGAATCGATTGCTGGAATACCAGAGGGAACTCGTGCAGAACATGATGGAGATTTTCCCACCCACCATCGCTGGCGGCAGAGAGGAGAGGGTCTCCCAGAGTCCCACAACATCGATCAGGCCCACAGCCACCAGGGGAACACTCTCCAAGGTGTGGGACACGTTCATGGCACCCCCTCGTGCAACTTCCATCACTGCGGGGCCCGCTATCAGCAGGAGGGACAAGTATCGGCGGATGTTGCGGGAGTACCTGGCAGACCGTACCCCTGTCCTCCCCGATCCCTCGGCGTCCTACACTTACTGGGTCTCCAAGTTGGACACGTGGCTGGAACTGTCCCTGTACGCCTTGGAGGTGCTTGCCTGCCCTGCCGCCAGCGTGCTATCAGAAAGGGTGTTCTGCGCAGCCGGGGGCATTATAACCGATAAGCGCAGCCGCCTGTCAACCGACAATGCCGACAGGCTGACGCTAATCAAAATGAACAGCAAGTGGATTGACCCGGACTTTGCTTCTCCAACAGTGGAAAGCAGCCAAAAGTGAAGTGCCATCTGTATGAAGTGCCATTTCCTCCTCCACCTCCTCCTCCTCCTCCTTAACCGCCGTAGATTAGCTCCATAAAAAAAAAAATATATATATATTTATGGCTCACCTCTTGGGCCTACAAACAATTTTTAAGAGGTCTCACCTCTTTAGCCTCCACACAATTTTTAAGAGGTCTCACCTCTTGGGCCTCCACATAATTTTTAAGAGGTCTCACCTCTTGGGCCTCCACATAATTTTTAATAGGTCTCAGCTCTTGGGCCTCCACATAATTTTTAAGAGGTCTCACCTCTTGGGCCTCCACATAATTTTTAAGAGGTCTCACCTCTTGGGCCTACAAACAATTTTTCTCATGACTCACCTCTTGGGCCTACAAACAATTTTTAAGAGGTCTCACCTCTTTAGCCTCCACATAATTTTTAAGAGGTCTCACCTCATTAGCCTCCACACAATTTTTAAGAGGTCTCACCTCTTTAGCCTCCACACAATTTTTAAGAGGTCTCACCTCTTTAGCCTCCACACAATTTTTAAGAGGTCTCACCTCTTTGGCCTCCACATAATTTTTAAGAGGTCTCACCTCTTGGGCCTACAAACAATTTTTCTCATGGCTCACCTCTTGGGCCTACAAACAATTTTTAAGAGGTCTCACCTCTTTAGCCTCCACACAATTTTTAAGAGGTTTCACCTCTTTAGCCTCCACACAATTTTTAAGAGGTCTCACCTCTTTGGCCTCCACATAATTTTTAAGAGGTCTCACCTCTTGGGCCTCCACATAATTTTTAAGAGGTTTCACCTCTTGGGCCTCCACGTAATTTTTAAGAGGTCTCACCTCTTGGGCCTCCACATAATTTTTAAGAGGTCTCAGCTCTTGGGCCTCCACATAATTTTTAAGAGGTCTCACCTCTTTGGCCTCCACATAATTTTTAAGAGGTCTCACCTCTTGGGCCTACAAACAATTTTTCTCATGCCTTACCTCTTGGGCCTCCACATAATTTTTAAGAGGTCTCACCTCTTGGGCCTACAAACAATTTTTCTCATGGCTCACCTCTTGGGCCTACAAACAATTTTTAAGAGGTCTCACCTCTTGGGCCTACAAACAATTTTTATTATGGCTCACCTCTTGGGCCTTAATACAATTTTTATTATGGCTCACCTCTTGGGCCTTAATACAATTTTTAAGAGGTCTCACCTCTTGGGCCTCCACTTAATTTTTTCGAGGGCTCACCTCAAGCTAACTTTGCGTACTCATTAAAATATTTTCACAACAAGGACCTAAGAGCCCTCGATGGGAGAGCTTTGTGTGGGGGCCTGGTATAGCGAAGAGATGCGGCCCTGCGGGCTCTAGCCTGCCTTCTCCATGAGCCTCTGGCCAGCTCACGGCCTCTTCCTGCCTTTTGCGGTCCTACGCATCCCTCAACATCCCCACTGCTTTACCTGCTAGACATGACACTGGGCCAGGTCGGGTCACTGACATCTCAAGCGCCAACAATTTGGGCATTTTAAGGCTTCTGCATGTGTTTGAGTTGTTTTTACATTTTAAAGAAGACATGTCTGACCACATCTCACACACACACACAATGACAATTAGGGGTGGGGTCTATTTGCTTTCCCCTTTGCCTATGCCATCTGTGGTTGTCATAGGCAACGTGATGTTAAGAGGTGCAGAATTTTATCTTTTTTTTGTCTAGTTTGGCTTGGGGTCCATGGCAATGTAGAGGAAAGAAGGTTTCCTTGTATGGTCTCACTTTACAGAGAGGTTATATTGTCTTTGGAGTGTATTGTTGAGAGGCTGTGATAGTGGCGTAATAGTGCGACTTGGGCGCGTTATATGCACCCAGACATGCTTCCCCTGCTGTCCCAGTTGCATTCCAGCAGTGTTGGCATCCTTTTCTGAGGTTTCAGGGTGGACTTGGTGACCTCCAAGTGGTCGAATTGAGATTTCCAAGTGGCGAGCATTTTTTTCCCATAGACTTTAATGGGATTCGATATTCGGTCGAATAGTCGAATTTCGCGGTCTATTCGAATCGAATTTCGAACTTTCGAATATTTCACTACTCGCTCATCTCTATTAATGTCTCTGAATTTCTCTCTTTCTCACAGGTCCACTCTCAGCTCCAGTGGGCACCTGCCACAGCCTGTCCTGTCACTGTCTCTCCCTAAGGGTATGGCCACATGGTCATGTTTCTGCATGCAGTTCTGGAAACCAATATCAGGAGTGAATTCAAATAACAAGAGAAGTCATATCTGTTCATTATACATTTTCCCCTTTTATGATCCACTCCTGATTTTGGCTTCCAAAACTGCATGCAGAAACCTGACCATGTGGTCGTACCCTCAGGCTGTGTCTTAGCCTCAGGCAATGTGCTTGAGCCCTACTGCTGCAAATAGCTGTGGAGTCTCTGACAGCTTTTCTATTATTTTGGTCCTAACTCACCGCTTAACTCACAAGAGACCACTCCACACTCAGGTAATGGTCATCAACTTATAGCACCAAGGCAAATGACTTTTATCCCTTCCTTTGCTCTGCCTAAATGAGGATGTCAGAGTAAAGCATCCTCTTGCCATGCATTCTCTACATGTACTACAATTCTTCATGGAGCAGGCTTATATCACCAACTGCCTCCTGTTAGTCATGTCTCTGAACTGTTGTATTAAAAGGTGTGTAAAACATTTTATCTGCCAGTTAAAACCAGATAGAGACACATCTCTTTTTTTTCCTAATGTTTTTATTTTCTGATTGAACATTTTTTATTCTCTTTCCTGAATCTGATTATGGGGACATCAATCTTACCTGAGCTGTTCTTAACAGCATTAAAAAAGCATTAAAAATTGCTTTACGGCAGCCACATGGGCCATAGACACTGGAGGGGTCATTGACTTCTATGGGAGAGTCTTCTAGGCATGATCTGCGACCTGTGCAGAGGTCATTGTACAAGGAAAGAATAGATACGCTCTGACAATCACCTACTGTAAATGGAGGATCCTTTATTATCTAGACACTGAGGTGATATCATTACAGGCAGGATTAGAATGACATATAAGCAGATAACTATGGTAAAGTGATCTGTACAGAGGTGACTCCTATTATTATACTTAGTGTTCAGTAAAAAAACAAGATTTTATGTTTTTTGTATAAATATAGATATTGACATGGAAAATTGAAAAATAATATCACCAAAAATTATTTAAAAATGTGTCAAACATGATTTACAAAATAGGGTTGATTTATTAAAGCTCCCCCCAATTTTATTTTATTTTTTTTTACAATTTATTGTGCCATATTTGTGCCATAATTGAGACTTATTGTCCATCTAGACACTTTCTAAGTTCTAAGAAAGGGGGAGGAGCATGGCCTTTTATGGCATGCCAGATTTACTAAAATGTACACTAGAAATTGGCGTAATTTACAACTAAAATCTATGCCAGCTCATAGCTGCTGTAGATTATAGTTTTTGGTGTACAGAGCCAGAAGATGTGCCAAATTTCTGCCACATGTAGACATACTCTTGAGGTTGATGTATGCTTTATCAGCACTGACATGCTTTCTATTATTCACCTCACCATTGATATGAAAATATGGAGCCACACATGCCGCCCAAGATATATTATATACAATCCATACAAGATTTTCTTCTATTTGTAGCTATGAAAATTACCCTATATGTCTCTATTTAGCTTCACAACTTTTCCTTTCTAGAAGTCACAGCCATTGAACTAACTATATCCCAGTTGATGGTCTTACTATTTATATGCTGCTTTCTAACCACCCCTTCCCCCTTCTCTGTGTGTCATGTGAAATGCTGTTCTTCTCCAGTCTCTATCTGCATTTATATTCGGCAGTACATTTTAATTAAGTAGGAAAAAGATACTTTTTCTGCCTCTTTTTTGGGGCTATGCAAATTACCCTGTGTCACCAATATATATATAATGCAAGGAAGAAGCAGATTCCAGGCAGAGCTGACAGCACTTTGTGTTTTCCATTGGAATATTAATTGCAATAACACAGAATACAAAATATGAAAGAAGCTGGCATGCGCTGGAGAAGTTTCTGCTTTTTTATGGCTAATATTTTATGCAATGACTGGGCATTTTTATATGGGACATAATTATTATTTGGGGCACGCTGTGTAAACTGATAGCATGCCAGTCTTTACAGGTAGGGTGACCATTCATAATCAATCATACCCTCCAAGACTTTTGGCCTTTGTGGCTCATCTACATGTAAAAAGAGCTGATTTATTATCAGTGTCTTAAATTTATACAGCTTAGAACTGGACTAGATGTGCCAAATTTCATTTTATGCCACCACTTAGTTGGCTTTCTTTAGACCAATTTTTTTAATGTCAAAATTTTGGTTCAATATGGCTCATCCAGGGGTGGACTGGGAACTTAAAGTGGCCCTGGAAAAATACTAAAAGTGGCACCATGTTGTAGGCGGATTTAAATTGACAGAAGGCGGGGCCAGCAAAACTGTAGTGCAGAACAAAATCCCGCCCCAGCAGAACAAAATACAACAGTGTGGCACAAAATACTGCCCCTGAGGACACAATATCGGTGAATTCAGGAAGGCACCTGTGACTGCTGGCCAGGTGCATAAGTTCCTGATGCTCCTACATTTATTTATGCTAAGAGCATTAGATCTTCATATACCTGATTGATGGGCAAAAGGAAGGCTTGGGTGGTGGGAAATTTCCCTGCAGTGTCTATGATCAGTCTGCCCATGGGCACATCACCACCTTTTTTCCTCTGAGCTATGCCACCTTTCCTACCAAGGCACAAAAAGTGTCTAATACCTTAAAGGGATTTGCCACTTTCTGGATACTGTTGACAAATGTGTTTGTAAGATGACTATATGGAACTTACTAATATAGCCTTTGTTAAAATTCTGCTCCATTTTCTATATTTCATAAGGTATGCCCCTTTGTTTATCAAGACTTTTGTGCTGTACACACAAAGGTCTTGTCCATAAAATGGTTGCAGATGGAGGGTCTTGTGATGTCTCCTCCATTCAACTACACTGTGCCTGTCATCTGCAATTGTTTTGTTGAGAGTTTAGTGCAGGTGCAGTGTGTTTGCATAATGGAGACATCCCATGGTCCTTCATCAGTGACCATCTTATGGACAGGACCTTTATGTGGACAGCACAAATAACAAATGGGTATGGCTTAGGACATATAGAAAATGGCATAGAATATCAACAAAGGCCATATAGTCATCTTACCTACACATCGGTCACAAGTAGCCAGAAGGTGGTCAACCCCTTTAAATAAACATTCTGGCACATCTTGATTAGTGAATCTGCCCAAAGTTTGGACAGCTTGTTCACATTCAAATCAGAACTATTCAGTGAATATACAAAGATCGATATACAGTATAGCTGTATACATGTGAATGAGATCCATATGCCTACAAAAGTTAAACCTAAATAGTGCCCATCAGTTCTATAGATATGTTACCCTGCTGAAATGACAATACAAGCATGTTCTCTCTAGAAAGTATTGAATGAATGGTTAACTCTTGTCAGATGTATAGATTCTTATCCATGCAGGGCAATATGGACAAGAAAATGGTATAGTAAAAAGAAAGCTGTCATCATATACAAAGTCCCTAACCTACCACCATTGTAAAGGTTATTAGTAGATTTTTAAAGATGCCACTCTCTAAAATGTAACTTTCAGGATAAAGTAAAATAAAAAGGTAGCGCCCACTACCTGTGAACATCCATGTGGACAGTCCCAGTCTCCGAACTAGTTATATAGGCCTAGCTTTTAAGCCAGCTCCAGTGGCATCCAGCACATAAATAGGGAAGCAAGGTGTATACCTGGAATTTTGAAAGTGGCAATAGCAGTACAACAAAGGAAGAGAATAACACTAAGGTATGTTTTTGGGCATGAAGAGTGCAGGTAGCAATTTATTATCACTGATACTGGACTTGTACTCTATGGACCTGAAGAACTCTTTTATATTGAACCATTTCTACTCCCTAGGAATCAATTTCCAAGCAAATTCTGAAGATGCTCAAACTGGTCTACTAGCAAGAGTCTACTGTGGCATGAAGCTGTTGCCATTCTTCCTTCAAGGGAATATATTTGTTACTATATTTTGAGAGGGCAACTTATCATGCAGTTTCTGCCAGGAACACCTAGACATTTACATTGCGAGTGTAGTGGCGTATTCCTCCGGGCAGTTACAGTATTTCACTTGCAGAGCTTCCTGACCCAGGACACTGCTAACACTGAACAGCTCAACTTCAGTTCTGTGCATTTTAATAACCAGCAAATTAAACGGATTGTCGCACTCCTCGAGTCGTGATGCCTTATTATTCCTGTCTTTATGCAAAGAATGAAATTATGAAAGGCTATGAGGGGGAAATAAACATTTGTCTAATGAAAAGAGCTGTCTGGAGGGAGGGCTTGCTGAGGAGCAGAATAGACATGAAAGATAAAGCTTGCTCCTATCTTCTCTGCTCTTGCCAACATGAATAGGTTTTTGTCTGCCAGAAAGGCTTCAAGTCAGAGATGCTCTCTGAGAAACAAGCTGATTTTATGCAGTTCCAGGCTGCTAGGCGGATGAGAGCTTCAAGTGGCAGGGACGAGCTTCTGGCAACTCCAAGCTTCCCAGAAAGTTTTCGGCAGTTTGACGATTCTTTGCTCATGAAAAGCGGCTGACCCAGGCTTTCCTACAGTTTTCAGAGAGCCTGTATTAGAAGATGTTGTGGAAAAGTCACAAAGTTTAATGCAAAGCATATACAAATTAAAAGTAAACTCAACATCAGGGATTTGTATCTCTGCTCCTAGCTGTCACTAGAAGGTAACTTTCATACACTGTACATTCCAAGTGGACCTGTCACTGAAATACAAGCTAGACTTAAAGTGTGCATGTCATTGCCACAGAAAACTAGATTTATTTTTATTTTATTTTAGGAACAACGTACAGGACTGTGTCTAGCTGACTGTGCTTTAAAGTCATGCTATTACAATTTTGTCTCCATTTCTCTTCACTAACCATCAGGGCATCTATTCTTCTGTGATACTACTTAGAAACCTGATTGTAGTCAATATTTGCATATTGGCATTGGGCATTAAGGATCAACAAAATAAACTGGTGGAGTGAATGGTTTTAGTGTATTATATCCTAACAGTAGTGTAGAACCAGGGGTGCACCTAGCCTTTCTGCTGAAAAGGTGCCCCAACCCCCCAATGCGAATTTCTTAACCTAACCCCTTCTCTCCAGCCCTACTCTTAAAGACATACTCAGAAAACATTACATACAGAGCTACAAAACATACAGGGTAATACTGTGCTTCCAATACTATACTGCAGAAATAGATAATCCACCTTCTGCTGCCCCCCTCTTGCCCCTACTTGGTGCTGCCTGAGGCAATCGCCTCATCTGGCCTCATTGGTGGTGCACCCCTATGTAGAACAACTTGAACCATATATTTCTTAAAGGGAACCTGTCAGCGCAAAATGCAATGCAATCTGAAGGCAGCATGTTATAGAGCAGGAGGAGCTGAGCAGACTGATATATAGTTTTGTGCTAAAAGATTGGTTAATACTTGTAATTTATTCATTTTAATCTCTGGTCATGTGGGCAATCTGAGTAGTAATTGACAACTATCTATGTATACACACTTAAAAAAGGAAGGCTGTCACTGATAAGACCATCCGCTTTGCTAAAGAGCTCAGAAAGAGCAGAGATTTAAATGTATAAATATATAAATATTTTGATGAATCTTTTCCCATAAAACTAAATATCAACCTGCTCAGCTCCTCCTGCTCTATAATATACTGATTGCACTACATTTTCATGGTAACAGGTTCTCTTTAAATTAAATCTTGGTCTCACTAGGGTCATTTAATATACCAGAGTCATTATTTTTCCACTTTGCCCTGCATGCACTCTTTCTGTTTTTGACCAGAAAGTAGTTGAAAAGGAGCACAGACATAATTCTTCAGCCAACAGCTTCAGAACTGGGTGGTATAATGTCGGTAGCCTCTGCTGTACAACCCAGTAACATGCAGCAGTAGTTGCTATTGTCTATGTTTTACTTATCAAATTATGAAGTGGAAACTTACATTTGAGAAAACATAGTGAAAGAATGGGCAGCCCTGGTATACATAAGGATTAGAGATGAGCGAGCACTAAAATGCTCGGGTGCTCGTTATTCGAGTAGAACTTTTCCCGATGCTCGGGTGCTCGTTTCGAATAACGAACCCCATTGAAGTCAATGGGAGACTCGAGCATTTTTGCGGGGGACCAAGGCTCTGCCTAGGGAAGGCTGGGTGAAAACCTGGAAACCTCAGAAAATGATGGAAACACCACGGAAATGGACAGGAAACAGCAGGGGCAGCATGCATGGATGCCTCTGAGGCTGCCTAATCCCACCATTACCCCAAATTCTCAGGCAACAGCCTGGTGGTTACCCTCATGGCAATTGTGCTCACCCAGACCAAGAAAGGCGAGGCAAATACCCATCACATGTTAGGGAAGCACCCAACTAGGTGCAACGAAGGTCCATCACCGCCTGCAGGTGACACCACTGCTCATGCTGGCACTGCAGCTGAAATCAAGTTTAGTATCTGTTCTTATCAGTTGCTGTGCCTGCTGGTGGTGTAGTGGTGAGCATAGCTACTTCCCAAGCAGTTGATCTGGGTTCGATTCCCGTCTATCGCAGGAGGCAATTCAGAATCAGTACAATATCTAATACGTCCCCCTACCCGGGTAAATTGTTTGGAGAGAGGGCCTGTAGGTGGGGGGGAAGGAGGTTTCGCTGGAAGAGCCAGAGGAGTGCCCCCTGGGCTAGCGTGTGTGGTGGTGACAACAGCCGGAATAGATTTGTAAAAACTGTTGCATCAACCGGTATGGTATCGATTCTTCTCAGTTTAATACCGTATATGTCCCCTATCTTGGGACCTTATATTTCATGGGTTTTTCGACCACGGAAAACGGAAAAAGAGCTTGCTCTGGCCAGGGGAGTGTCTTTCCCACTGCAGCTAAGGGGACGTGTCCATGCTCTGCCTATCACAGGTCAGGAGGCAATTAAAAGAAGAAAAACAAAAAACATCAGTACAATATCTAATACGTCCCCTATCCGGGTAAATAGTATGGAGAGAGGGCCTGTAGGTGGGGGGAAGGAGGTTTCGCTGGAAGAGCCAGAGGAGTGCCCCCTGGGCTAGCGTGTGTGGTGGTGACAACAGCCGGATGGATTTAGAATGACGACGCAGGACCCCAACTTAAAAATTTAGCATCAACCGGTACAGTCGTAAATTATGAGATTGATCAACTGTGGTATGTATACTACTCAGTTTAAAACCGTATATGGCAGCTATCCGGAAAAATGGTTTGGAGAGAGAGAAAGATAGGACAAAGACGTAAATTGTTTGGAGAGAGGGCCTGTAGGTGGGGGGGGGGGAAGGAGGTTTCGCTGGAAGAGCCAGAGGAGTGCCCCCTGGGATAGCATGTGTGGTGGTGACAACAGCCGGATGGAGTTAGAATGACGACACAGGACCCCAACATAAAAATTTAGCATCAACCGGTACAGTCGTAAATTATGAGATTGATCAAGTGTGGCATTAATTTTTAGATGGAGATTGCATGTGGTCACGTACTCCCTGGAACCCCATAGTCACCCCTTCTCTGATGTGCTAGCCCAGAACATTCTCTGCCCCAATTCGCAAGACCTTTTGCTGTTTCCGTGTGCTGACAGTGGTGATTTACCAGTGTTGTCTGAGGAGGTGGTGGACAATGGCGAGACACAGGTGTCGGGGGGTGAGGTAGTTGTATGGGAAGCAAGTTACAGTGGGGACTCCTTGGGGGGGACTTTCTCATGATGGGACAGATTCAACTTGGGTGGATCAGGCACAGGAACAGATTAATTTTTTGGGGGGTTTATTTAACTTTTATTTAGCAAAAATAACCACAGAGATATTTATTCGTTATCTTCTCTGCGCAGTCTGGCGTTGGGGTTCCTCACTTTGATGGCGAGCTGTGCCGCTCTCTCCACAATGGTCTGTGTGTTCTTAGATGGAGACTTTGTCGGCGATTTCAGTACAGAAGGACTTGTTGCTCATCCACAGAACCTCGTCCTCCTTGACATTGTGGACAAGGAATTTGCGGGTGGACCAGGAATTTGCGGAACCCTGTGAGCAGCATGTGTTTGGTCTTCTACTTGCTACCGTATCCAATGTTGGGCAATATAGATTCGCAAGTAATATTATTTTTCACACCTATCCCAAAAATAAAAATGTATGCAGTATGCGCAAATAAAACTTGGAACTGGAATTGGAGAGAGGGCCTGTAGGTGGGGGGGCAGGCTGGGGGGAAGGAGGTTGAGCTGGAAGAGCCAGGGGAGTGCCCCCTGGGGCTAGCGTGTGTGGTGGTGACAACAGCCGGATGGAGTTAGAATGACGACGCAGGACCCCAACTTAAAATTTAGAATCAACCGGTACAATTGTCAATTATGAGCTAGATCAAGTGCGGCATGACTTTTAAATGGATATTGCATGTGGTCACGTACTCCCTGGAACCCCATAGTCACCCCTTCCCTGATGTGCTAGCCCAGAACATTCTCTGCCCCAATTCGCAAGACCTTTTGCTGTTTCCGTGTGCTGACAGTGGTGATTTACCAGTGTTGTCTGAGGAGGTGGTGGACAATGGCGAGACACAGGTGTCGGGGGGGGTGAGTTAGTTGTATGGGAAGCAAGTTACAGTGGGGACTCCTTGGGGGGGACTTTCTCATGATGGGACAGATTCAACTTGGGTGGATCAGGCACAGGAACAGATGAATTTTTTGGGGGGTTTATTTAACTTTTATTTAGCAAAAATAACCACAGAGATATTTATTCATTATCTTCTCTGCGCAGTCTGGCGTTGGGGTTCCTCACTTTGATGGCGAGCTGTGCCGCTCTCTCCACAATGGTCTGTGTGTTCTTAGATGGAGACTTTGTCGGCGATTTCAGTACAGAAGGACTTGTTGCTCATCCACAGAACCTCGTCCTCCTTGACATTGTGGACAAGGAATTTGCGGGTGGACCAGGAATTTGTGGAACCCTGTGAGCAGTATGTGTTTTGTCTTCTACTTGCTACCGTATCCAATGTTGGGCAATATAGATTTGCAAGTAATATTATTTTTCACACCTATCCCAAAAATAAAAATGTATGCAGTATGCGCAAATAAAACTTGGAACTGGAATTGGAGAGAGGGCCTGTAGGTGGACCTCCGGAAAAATTGTTTGAAGAGAGGGCCTGTAGGTGGACCTCTGGAAAAATTGTTTGAATAGAGGGCCTGTAGGGGGCCCTCCTGAAAAATTGTTTGAAGAGAGGGCCTGTAGGTGGACCTCTGGAAAAATTGTTTCAATAGAGGGCCTGTAGGTAGACCTCTGGAAAAATTGTTTGAATAGAGGGCCTGTAGAGGGCCCTCCTGAAAAATTGTTTGAAGAGAGGGCCTGTAGGGGGCCCTCCTGAAAAATTGTGCTAAAAGAGTGCCAGTTGGACCTCTAAAAAATGGCGTTTTTTGGGTCAGCGTTAGGCAAAGATGATATGGAGGAGGAGGAGGAGGAGTAGAGAAGAGGAGTAGAGAAGAGGAATCGGATACATAAGTTATTTAAATCTTTAGCTGCTTTCCCCCGGAGGAGATTTGAATTCCGGTGAAATCCAGGCTTTGTTCATTTTAATAAGCGTCAGCCTGTCAGCGCTGTCAGTTGACAGGCGTGTACGCTTATCAGTGATGACACCACCAGCTGCACTGAATACCCGCTCTGACAGCACGCTAGCGGCAGGGCAGGCCAGCACCTCCAAGGCGTACAGCGCCAGTTCAGGCCACATGTCCAGCTTTTAAACCCAGTAGTTGTATGGAGCAGAGTGATCGCTACGGACGTTGGTATGGTCAGCTAGGTACTCCCTCACCATCTTTCTGTACAGCTCCCCCCTACTCTGCCTAGACTGTGGACAGGTGACAGTGTCTTGCTGGGGTGACATAAAACTGGCAAAGGCCTTGGAGAGCGTTCCCCTGCCAGTGCTGGACAAGCTGCCTGCTCGCCTCCTCTCCCCCGCTACTTGGCCCACAGAACCATGCCCTCTGCCGCTAGCGGCGTCAGATGGGAAGAATTGTTTCAGCTTGTGCACCAGGGCCTGTTGATACCTATTCACTTTCATACTCCTTTCCTCTGCAGGGATGAGAGTGGAAAGGTTCTGCTTGTACCGTGGGTCCAGGAGAGTGAACATCCAGTAATCGGTGTTTGAAAAAATTCTTCTAACTCGAGGGTCACGGGATAGGCAGCCTAACATGAAGTCTGCCATGTACGCCAGAGTCCCAACACGCAAGAATTCCCTCTCCTCACTGACCTGACTCTCCATTTCCTCCTCCTCCTCTTCAGCCCATACACGCTCAAGAGTTAAGGACTGAGCACTGGTAACCTCTACTAACTCGCCGACATTCTCCTCCTCTTCCTCCTCATCCTCACCCCCCTCCTCCGATACGCACTGAGAAACAGACCAGAGGGTGCTCTGGCTATCAAGCGACGTATCTTCCTCCACCGTCTCTTGTGACAAGCGCAAAGCATCCGACTTGATGCTGAGCAGTGATTTTTTCAACAGGCAAAGCAGCGGGATGGTGAGGCTGATAATGGATGCATCGCCGCTAACCATCTGTGTTGACTCCTCAAAGTTGCTCAACACCTGGCAGATATCAGACATCCACGTCCACTCCTCATTGTAGACTTGAGGAATCTGAGAGACCTGACTACCAGTTCTGGTGGAAGATGACATCTGGCAGTCTACAATTGCTCTGCGCTGCTGGTAAACTCTGGATAACATGTTTAATGTGGAATTCCATCTCGTGGGCACGTCGCACAACAGTCGGTGAGCGGGCAGTTGTAGGCGGCGCTGCGCTGCTCTGAGAGTGGCAGCATCTATGCTCGACTTGCGGACATGCGCACAGATGCGGCGCACCTTGGTGAGCAAATCAGACAGATTGGGGTATGTCTTGAGGAACCGCTGAACTATTAGATTGAACACATGGGCCAGGCATGGCACATGTGTCAGTCTGCCGAGTTGCAGAGCCGCCACCAGATTACGCCCGTTGTCACACACAACCATGCCTGGCTTGAGGTTCAGCGGTGCCAGCCACAGATCGGTCTGCGCCGTGATGCCCTGTAACAGCTCTTGGGCGGTGTGCCTTTTGTCACCTAAGCTCAGCAGTTTGAGCACCGCCTGCTGGCGCTTACCCACGGCACTGCTGCTACGCCTAGAGCTACCGACTGAAGGCGTCGTGCCCACGGATGATAATTCGGTGGAGGAGAAGGGGTCGGAGGAGGAGGCATAGTACGTCTGAGAGACCGTGACCGAGGTAGGCCCCGCAATCCTCGGTGTGGGCAGTACATGAGCGGCCCCAGGGTCATTCTCGGTCCCAGCCTCCACCAAGTTAACCCAATGTGCCGTCAGTGAGATATAGTGTCCCTGCCCGGCAGCACTTGTCCACGTGTACGTGAGCTTAGGTGACAAAAGGCACACCGCCCAAGAGCTGTTACAGGGCATCACGGCGCAGACCGATCTGTGGCTGGCACCGCTGAACCTCAAGCCAGGCATGGTTGTGTGTGACAACAGGCGTAACCTGGTGGCGGCTCTGCAACTCGGCAGACTGACACATGTGCCATGCCTGGCCCACGTGTTCAATCTAATAGTTCAGCGGTTCCTCAAGACATACCCCAATCTGTCTGATTTGCTCACCAAGGTGCGCCGCATCTGTGCGCATGCGCTGGTACACATTGGTGGACGCTGTGGACGATCGTGGAGGCGAAGGTGTGGTTTTCCGGCGGGAGGCGCTCGTGCCGGGGTCCTGGGCAGGGGGTTGACTAGCAGAGGCAGCGAGTGACGCGGGGGGTTGACTAGCAGAGGCAGCGAGTGACACAGGGGAAGGAGCAGTGGTTTGACCCGCAGGAGGTGGTGAACGGCCTTGGTTCCATTGAGTGGGGTGTTTAGCACTCATATGCCTGCGCATGCTGGTGGTGGTTAGGCTAGTAGTGGTGGCACCCCTGCTGATCCTGGTGTGGCACAGGTTGCACACCACAGTCCGTCGGTCATCCTCACTTTCTTTAAAGAACCTCCAGACTTGCGAACATCTAGGCCTCGCCACGGGAGCTTCACTACGTGAAACAGTTGCTGATGATGCACCAGCTCTGGCCCTGCTTCTCCCTCTGGCCACACCACTGCCTCTTACAACCTGTTCTGGTGCAGCACTCGCCTCCGCCTCAGAAGCACTGTCTTCACTCGGCATATCAACCCAGCTTGGGTCAGTCACCTCGTCATCCTCCGATTCCTCAGTCTGCTCCCTCCTCGGAATTCCTCCCCTAACAACAACTTCACCACTGTCTGACAACCGTGTCTTCTCATCGTTTGACACCTCTTTACAAACTTCTTCCACTAAGTCAACATTGTCATCATCATCATCATCACCCACAGACTGCGACAGTTGGAAAACTTGGGCATCGGGAACGAGGTCAGCAGCAACCTGAGAAGTGGTTTGTGACTCTGGGAAGGGTCTAGAAAACAGTTCCTGAGAGTATGCCGGATCGCATTCCAAATTTTCCTGGGAGGGGGCAGACTGGGGGGAAGGAGGTTGAGGTGGAGGAGCCATAGGAGTGCTCCCTTGGGTAACGTGGGTGGACTGCGTGGAAGACTGACTGGTGGACAAATTACTTGAAGCATTGTCCGCAATCCACGAGATCAGCTGTTCGCACTGTTGTGGTTTCAACAGTCCTCTACCACGTGTCCCTGTAAGTTGAGACATGAAGCTAGGGAGTGTAGCTCTGAGGAATTCCCCTGCTCCCTCATCAGCGGGTACTGTCTCACCCTGCCCAGGACCACGGCCTCTGCCCCCTGCAGTAATTGAATGCCCACGCCCACGTCCTCGCCCTCGACCCTTAGCCCTGGGGTTCAACATTTTTTGTATATAGGTGTTTGATAAAAAAAAAAAATTACACGGGCCTGGTATACTGAAACCCACAAACTTGTTAAGTCCGGTAGAATTAAGTGACGTACAGAAAGTGTCGCCTGGACAGATTATACGGTTTGGAGCGAGTGTGCTGAACTGTGACACACAGAAAGGTTACACACAGCTGAGTAAAAAGGATTTGTATCACTGAGCTAAAACAACTGAAAAAATATATTTTTTTTTATTTTGTTTTTTTGGGAACGTGACGTGCAAGAACTATGGTAGAACTGACTGACACCCTGTTAACGGTGGCTATTTAGTCTGCGACCTAGACAAATATCGCACAGAGAGTTTTCTGGATCAAGCTGTAGATGATATTGGTAGCAAATGACTTGGTTGTATTGTGTGACGTACAGAAAGTGTCACCTGGACAGTATATACGGATGGGAGCTAGTGTACTGAACTGTGACACACAGAAAGGTTACACGCAGCTGAGTAAAATGGATTTGTATCACTGAGCTAAAACAACTGAAAAAATAATTTTTTTAATATTTGTTTTTTTATATTTTTTATAAAATTTTGTGTTTTTGGGAACGTGACGTGCAGGAACTATGGTAGAACTGACTGACACCCTGTTAACGGTGGCTATTTAGTCTGCGACCCAGACAAATGTCGCACAGAGAGTTTTCTGGATCAAGCTGTAGATGATATTGGTAGCAAATGACTTGGTTGTATTCTGTGACGTACAGAAAGTGTCACCTGGACAGTATATACGGATGGGAGCTAGTGTGCTGAACTGTGACACACAGAAAGGTTACACGCAGCTGAGTAAAATGGATTTGTATCACTGAGCTAAAACAACTGAAAAAATATATATTTTTTTAATATTTGTCTTTTTATATTTTTTTATAAAATTTTGTTTTTTTGGGAACTCGACGTGCAGGAACTATGGTAGAACTGACTGACACCCTGTTAACGGTGGCTATTTAGTCTGCGACCCAGACAAATGTCGCACAGAGAGTTTTCTGGATCAAGCTGTAGATGATATCGGTAGCAAATGACTTGGTTGTATTCTGTGACGTACAGAAAGTGTCACCTGGACAGTATATATGGATTGGAGTGAGTCAGTGCTGAACTGTGACACACAGAATGGTTCCACACTGCTGTGTGCAATGGATTTGTATCACTGAGATAGAACAATAAAAAAAAAACAGGGTTAGATATGGTGATAGCTGCACTACTAGTGCCAGCCAGCCAAGCCAGGAGACAAAAAAAAAAATTCTTCTAGCCCTTAGAAGGGCTGTTGGGTTCTTTGTGGGTGATTCCTGCCTAACTGAGAACTAAATTCAGGCCCTAACACGGTCCCTGAAAGGCAGCAGCTCTATCCCTAACGACATCCAGATGGCATCTGAGCCGAGCGCCGCGGCCAGTCACTAGTATATTCCAGGGTCACCTGATCATTCCAGCCAACCCCTGCTATCGACATGTAAGGGCCCCACGTGATGCTGGGTGTACTGTAGAGTCTCCTGGCTTGTGATTGGCTGTGTTTATAGGCGCCAAAAAAGCACGATGCGGAAGTTGCCATTTCCTCGAGTATGGCGAGATACTCGTCCGAGCTGCGAGTACTTACGAGTACCCTAATACTCGAACGAGCACCAAGCTCGGACGAGTATGCTCGTTCATCTCTAATAAGGATCCTTCTGGGTCTATTTTACTAATCCTGAAACATTTACACATCTCACTTTAAAGATAATTTCCTCCAAATAAAATGCCCCTGTAATTTCTTTTCTTGTGCTTTTTAGTTGAGTTCTTTTTAATGACATTAAGTGATTTCATTACATCTGTTTTTTGGACAGCTGGGTGACAACCAGTACATCTGTCATTTCTGCTACCATATGGGTTGTCACCCAGTTTTTTTTCAGGCTTCTGGAAGCCTGAAAACACTGGATTTGGAAATCAGAATCCTAAAAGAGCTTAGTGACAAAGCCTATAAGAATTGTAACTGTAGCCAGAGTAAAGGCACAACATTGAACCAAAAATCACTATTATCTGTTACTGTTTATCCATTGTGGATATACACTCACCGGCCACTTTATTAGGTACACCTGTCCAACTGCTCGTTAACACTTAATTTCTAATCAGCCAATCACATGGCGGCAACTCAGTGCATTTAGGCATGTAGACATGGTCAAGACAATCTCCTGCAGTTCAAACCGAGCATCAGTATGGGGAAGAAAGGTGATTTGAGTGCCTTTGAACGTGGCATGGTTGTTGGTGCCAGAAGGGCTGGTCTGAGTATTTCAGAAACTGCTGATCTACTGGGATTTTCACGCACAACCATCTCTAGGGTTTACAGAGAATGGTCCGAAAAAGAAAAAACATCCAGTGAGCGGCAGTTCTGTGGGCGGAAATGCCTTGTTGATGCCAGAGGTCAGAGGAGAATGGGCAGACTGGTTCGAGCTGATAGAAAAGCAACAGTGACTCAAATTGCCACCCGTTACAACCAAGGTAGGCAGAAGAGCATATCTGAACGCACAGTACGTCGAACTTTGAGGCAGATGGGCTACAGCAGCAGAAGACCACACCGGGTGCCACTCCTTTCAGCTAAGAACAGGAAACTGAGGCTACAATTTGCACAAGCTCATCGAAATTGGACAGTAGAAGATTAGAAAAACGTTGCCTGGTCTGATGAGTCTCGATTTCTGCTGCGACATTCGGATGGTAGGGTCAGAATTTGGCGTCAACAACATGAAAGCATGGATCCATCCTGCCTTGTATCAACGGTTCAAGCTGGTGGTGGTGGTGTCATGGTGTGGGGAATATTTTCTTGGCACTCTTTGGGCCCCTTGGTACCAATTGAGCATCGTTGCAACGCCACAGCCTACCTGAGTATTGTTGCTGACCATGTCCATCCCTTTATGACCACAATGTACCCAACATCTGATGGCTACTTTCAGCAGGATAATGCGCCATGTCATAAAGCTGGAATCATCTCAGACTGGTTTCTTGAACATGACAATGAGTTCACTGTACTCAAATGGCCTCCACAGTCACCAGATCTCAATCCAATAGAGCATCTTTGGGATGTGGTGGAACGGGAGATTCGCATCATGGATGTGCAGCCGACAAATCTGCGGCAACTGTGTGATGCCATCATGTCAATATGGACCAAAATCTCTGAGGAATGCTTCCAGCACCTTGTTGAATCTATGCCACGAAGAATTGAGGCAGTTCTGAAGGCAAAAGGGGGTCCAACCCGTTACTAGCATGGTGTACCTAATAAAGTGGCCGGTGAGTGTATATATATATATATATATATATATATATATATATATATATATCCACCTTTGTTTAAAGGGTTATGCCATGGCTGATATAAAAATGAAAATAAGACATCATATAGTACATAATATTTTCTTTCTAACAAGGCTATAACCAGCCCTGTACCTCACATGGAACAAGAGATCTGCTTTAATTGCACAGCTAGATTCTCATCAGACTGACACCTCAGGGGCGTGTCTTTTCTCAGGGGCATGTCCTTTCTCAGGGAACATATTGTCTCTGCTGCAGCTCTCTCCTTATAGCTGCCTCTACTTCCAACAGTAGATATGGCTGTTGCCAGTTGAAGGATGAGGGTGAGCATGAGTGACCACCTCAGTACAGAGTAGACGCCAGGGAGCACTATTATAATGAAGTAAAGAATACATCTCAGAATTGGAGCATTTTTGTAACAGAAAGTAAATTATAAGAGTTACTAGTTTTTCATGCTGAATTATATAACCATAACATTTCATGGTGACTCAACCCCTTGAAAGGAAAACTAGCAAAATCATTATATAAAATCCACAAAATAGAATGGTATGATATGAAAAACTGTATTTCTCTATCTTTTTCTTATGTGGAAATATTAAAGTTATAGATTTGAAGCCTGCAATTCATCTTTTCTATTATCCCCATGCAAATACTTTCTGTTCTGTATTTTGGTTTTCGAGTGTTCTCATGGGGATTTTAAAGGAGTTGTCTGGGAATTAATAAAATAATAGTACTCAAAATACTTACATATTACTTTATTTTAAATATATTTCCAAATACCTTTTATTAGTTATAATGGCTCATTATGTCTGGGGAGCCATCGGGGAAAAATAAAATGGCCGTCGTCCTATTAGTATACACAAAACCTGTCCTAATCACATAGTTACTTCAGAACACTGAGCTAAGGGGCTGCCTCATCCTTCTTTATATTCCTGTCAGAGATTATGATCCCGAATACAGTTGATAAGATCTTCAGCTGAATCTCTGTAGGAAGTACTGAGAGGACAGACAGGACAGACTGTGGTAATGTAGCCAACTGCATACAAGTGCTTCTGCTAATTAGTCACGCCCCCACCCTCCTCTCTGTACTTTAGCTGTCTCCTCATGAACTCCATTGCTATAGAAATTCAGCTGAATATCTTATCATCTGTATTCAGGATCATTATCTCTGACAAGCAGAGTAGAGAGGAGGATGAGGCTCTTTAGCTCAGTGTTGTGAAGTAACTTGTTCGCCTGTGTGATTAGAACAGGTTTTGTATGTACTAATAGGATGGCGGCCATTTTATTTCCCATGATGATGCTCCCTAGACAAAATGAGCCATTATAACTAATGACAGGTATTTGGAAATGTATTTATAATAAATAGAGATGAGCGAGCAGTAAAATGCTCGAGTGCTCGTTATTCGAGTTGAATTTTTCCCGATGCTCGGGTGCTCGTTTTGAATAACGAACCCCATTGAAGTCAATGGGAGACTCAAGCGTTTTTTGCAGGGGACCAAGGCTCTGCCTAGGGAAGGCTGGGTGAAAACCTGGAAATCTCAGAAAATGATGGAAACACTACGGAAATGGACAGGAAACAGCAGGGGAAGCATGCATGGATGCCTCTGAGGCTGCCTAATCCCACCATTACCCCAAATTCTCGGGCAACAGCCTGGTGGTGACCCTCAAGGCAATTGTGCTCACCCAGACCATAAAAATTTATCGTGACCCTGTATGGCTGTGACAACAGAGTGACCGAGTTACACTGCAGGAGCAGGCGAAGCACATAAAAATTTATCGAGGTCCTGTATGGCTGTGACTACAGAGTGACCGAGTTACAGTGCAGGAGCAGGCGATGCACATAAAAATTTAGCGTGACCCTGTATGGCTGTGACTACAGAGTGACCGAGTTACAGTGCAGGAGCAGGTGAATCATATAAAAATTTATCGAGGCCCTGTATGGCTATGACTACAGAGTGACCGAGTTACACTGCAGGAGCAGGCAAAGCACATAAAAATTTATTGTGGCCCTGTATGGCTGTGACTACAGAGTGACTGAGTTACAGTGCAGGAGCAGGCGAAGCACATAAAAATTTATCGAGGCCCTGTATGGCTGTTACTACAGAGTGACCGAGTTACAGTGCAGGAGCAGGCGAAGCACATAAAAATTTATTGAGGCCCTGTATGGCTGTGACTACAGAGTGACTGAGTTACAGTGCAGGAGCAGGCGAAGCACATAAAAATTTATCGAGGCCCTGTATGGCTGTTACTACAGAGTGACCGAGTTACAGTGCAGGAGCAGGCGAAGCACATAAAAATTTATCGTGGCCCTGTATGGCTGTGACTACAGAGTGACCGAGTTACAGTGCAGGAGCAGGCAAAGCACATAAAAATTTATTGTGGCCCTGTATGGCTGTGACTACAGAGTGACTGAGTTACAGTGCAGGAGCAGGCGAAGCACATAAAAATTTATTGTGGCCCTATATGGCTGTGACTACAGAGTGACCGAGTTACACTGCAGGAGCAGGCGAAGCACATAAAAATTTATCGAGGCCCTGTATGGCTGTGACTACAGAGTGACCGAGTTACAGTGTAGGAGCAGGTGAAGCATATAAAAATTTATCGACGCTCTGTATGGCTGTGACAACAGAGTGACCAAGTTACAGTGCAGGAGCAGGCGAAGCACATAAAAATTTATCGTGGCCCTATATGGCTGTGACTACAGAGTGACCGAGTTACATTGCAGGAGCAGGCGAAGCACATAAAAATTTATCGAGGCCCTGTATGGCTGTGACAACAGAGTGACCGAGTTACAGTGTAGGAGCAGGTGAAGCATATAAAAATTTATCGACGCCCTGTATGGCTGTGACTACATAGTGACCGAGTTACAGCGCAGGAGCAGGCGAAGCACATAAAAATTTAGCGTGACCCTGTATGGCTGTGACAACAGAGTGACCGAGTTACAGTACAGGAGCAGGCGAAGCACATGAAAATTTATCGAGGCCCTGTATGGCTGTGACTACAGAGTGACCGAGTTACAGTGCAGCAGCAGGCGCAGCACATAAAAATTTATCGTGGCCCTGTATGGCTGTGACTACAGAGTGACCGAGTTAAAGTGCAGGAGCAGCCGAAGCATATAAAAATTTATCGAGGCCCTGTATGGCTGTGACTACAGAGTGACCGAGTTACAGTGCAGGAGCAGGCGAAGCACATAAAAATCTAGCGTGACCCTGTATGGCTGTGACAACAGAGTGACCGAGTTACAGTGCAGGAGCAGGCGAAGCACATAAAAATTTATCGTGGCCCTGTATGGCTGTGGCTACTGAGTGATCGAGTTACAGTGCAGGAGCAGGCAAAGCACATAAAAATTTATCGAGGCCCTGTATGGCGGCGGTGACAACAGAGTGATCGAGTTAGACTGAGGTAGCAGGTGAACCACCGAAAAATTTAGCCTGACACAGCATAGCGGTGACACCACCAATGCCTTTGTCCGACTGAGATTGCAGTCAAATGGCTGTAGGTGAGTGTCTGAAGTCGACCCTCCGAAAAATTTTTTTTTGTGTCTGTGGTTGACGATACTGAAAAATTGTTTTAGAGTGTCTGTAGTTGACGCTCCTGAAAAATGGTTTTAGAGTGTCTGTAGTTGACGCTCCGGAAAAATTGTTTGGAGAGAGGGCCTGTAGATGGCCCTCCGGAAACATTGTCTTAAAAGAGTGCCAGTTGGCCCTCTAAAAAATCCCCTTTTAGGTCAGCGTTTGGCAATGAAGAGAAAGAGGAGGAGGAGGAGTAGAGGAGAGGAATCGGATACATAAGGAATCTTATTCTTTAGCTGCTTTCCCCCGGAGGAGATTTGAATTCCGTTGAAATCCAGGCTTTGTTCATTTTAATAAGCGTCAGCCTGTCAGCGCTGTCAGCTGACAGGCGTGTACGCTTATTGGTGATGACGCCACCAGCTGCACTGAATACCCACTCTGACAACACGCTAGCGGCAGGGCAGGCCAGGACCTCCAAGGTGTACAGCGCCAGTTCAGGCCACGTGTCCAGCTTTGAAACCCAGTAGTTGTATGGAGCAGAGTGATCGCTACGGACGTTGGTATGGTCAGCTAGGTATTCCCTCACCATCTTTCTGTACAGCTCCCCCCTACTCTGCCTAGACTGGGGACAGGTGACAGTGTCTTGCTGGGGTGACATAAAACTGGCAAAGGCCTTGGAGAGCGTTCCCCTGCCAGTGCTGGACAAGCTGCCTGCTCGCCTCCTCTCTCCCGCTACTTGGCCCACAGAACCACGCCCTCTGCCGCTAGCGGCGTCAGATGGGAAGGATTGTTTCAGCTTGTGCACCAGGGCCTGTTGATATCTATTCACTCTCATACTCCTTTCCTCTACAGGGATGACAGTGGAAAGGTTATGCTTGTACCGTGGGTCCAGGAGAGTGAACACCCAGTAATCGGTGTTTGAAAAAATGCTTCTAACTCGAGGGTCACGGGATAGGCAGCCTAACATGAAGTCTGCCATGTACGCCAGAGTCCCAACACGCAAGAATTCCCTCTCCTCACTGTCCTGACTCTCCATTTCCTCCTCCTCCTCCTCCAACTCCTCCTCTTCAGCCCAAACACGCTCAAGAGTTAAGAAGAACTGAGCATTGGTACCCTCTTCTGTCTCGCCAACATTCTCCTCCTCATCCCCCTCCTCCAATATGCGCTGAGAAACAGACCGGAGAGTGCTCTGGCTATCAAGCGACGTATCTTCTTCCCCCATCTCCTGTGACAAGCGCAAAGCTTCTGACTTCATGCTGAGCAGTGAGTTTTTCAACAGGCAAAGCAGCGGGATGGTGAGGCTGATAATGGCGGCATCGCCGCTGACCATCTGTGTTGACTCCTCAAAGTTGCTCAACACCTGACAGATATCATACATCCACGTCCACTCCTCATTGTAGACTTGAGGAAGCTGACTGACCTGACTACCAGTTCTGGTGGAAGTTGACATCTGGCAGTCTACAATCGCTCTGCGCTGCCGGTAAACTCTGGATAACATATTTAATGTCGAATTCCATCTCGTGGGCACGTCGCACAACAGTCGGTGAGCTGGCAGTTGTAGGTGCCGCTTCACTGCCCTGAGAGTGGCAGCATCTGTGGTTGAGTTGCGGAAATGCGCACAGATGCGGCGCACCTTGGTGAGCAAATCTGACAAATTGGGGTACGTCTTGAGGAACCGCTGAACTATGAAATTGAACACGTGGGCCAGGCATGGCACATGTGTCAGTCTGCAGAGTTGCAGAGCCGCCACCAGGTTACGCCCGTTGTCACACACAACCATGCCTGGCTTGAGGTTCAGCGGTGCAGCCACACATCGGTCTGCGCTGTGATGCCCTGTAACAGCTCTTGGGCGGTGTGCCTTTTATCACCTAAGCTCAGCAGTTTGAGCACCGCTTGCTGGCGCTTACTCACGGCACTGCTGCTGCGCCTAGAGCTACAGACTGAAGGCTCCGTGCCCACGGATGGTAATTCGGAGGAGGAGGAGGAGGGGTTGGAAGAAGAGGCATAGTACATCTGAGAAACCGTGACCGAGGTAGGCCCCGCAATCCTCGGTGTGGGCAGTACATGAGCGGCCCCAGGGTCAGACTCGGTCCCAGCCTCCACCAAGTTAACCCAATGTGCCGTCAGTTAGATATAGTGTCCCTGCCCAGCAGCACTTGTCCATGTGCCCGTGGTTAGGTGGACCTTATCACTAACCGCGTTGGTCAGGGCACGGATGATGTTCTCTGACACGTGCTGGTGTAGGGCTGGGACGGCACATCGGGAAAAATAGTGGCGGCTGGGGACCAAGTACCGAGGGACAGCCACCGCCATCAGGTTGCGGAAAGCCTCAGTCTCTACCAGTCTATAGGGCAGCATCTCCAGGCTCAACAATTTGGAGATGTGGACGTTTAGGGCTTGTGCATGTGGGTGGCTGGAATTGTATTTGCGCTTGGGCTCAAATGTCTGTTGCAAAGACAGCTGAACGCTGCGCTGGGACACATTGGTGGAGGTTGTGGAGGATCGTGGAGGTGAAGGGGTGGTTGTAGGGTGAGAGGCTCTCGTGCTGGGGTCCTGGGCGGGGGGTTGACTCGCCGAGCCAGCATGTGACACAGGGGAAGGAGCAGTGGTGTGACCCGCAGGAGGTGAACGGCCTTAGTTCCACTGAGTCGGGTGTTTAGCACTCATATGCCTGCGCATGCTGGTAGTGGTTAGGTTGGTAGTGGTGGCTCCCCTGCTGATCCTGGTGTGGCACAGGTTGCACACCACAGTCCGTCGGTCTTCCTCACTTTCTTTAAAAAATCTCCGGGTAGGGTCGTGAAAAGAGTTCCTGTGAGTATGCCTGATCTGAATCCATACTTTCCGTTGGAGGGAGGGGGGGAGGCTGGGGGGAAGGAGGTTGAGCTGGAGGAGACAGAGGTCTACTCCCTTGGCTAGTGTGGGTGGACTGCGTGGAAGACTGGGTGGTGGATAAATTACTGGACGCATTGTCCGCTATCCACGTCATCACCTGTTCGCAACGTTGTGGTTTCAATAGTGGTGTACCACGTGAACCAGTAAGTTGCGAGATGAAGCTAGGGAGCGAAACTCTGCGGTGTTCCACTGCTCCCTCATCAACATGTACTGTGTCAACCTGCCCAGGACCACGGCCTCTGCGCCCTACACTACTTCAATGCCCACGTCCACGCCCTCGTCCTCGACCCTTAGCCCTTGGGTTCAACATTTTGTATGTTCACTGCACTGTATGATATATAACTGAGAGAAAAAACGTAGTCTTTAGACGGCGGCTATTGTACCGCAAACCACTCAATTTTTCACTGCACTGTATAATATATAACTGAAAGGAAAAACTTATATTTTCTACACTCCGGCTAGTGTGCAGCACACGACAGAATTTTTCACTGCACTGTATAATATATAACTGAGAGGAAAAAATTATATTTTCTATTTTCTACACTCCGGCTAGTCTGCAGCACACAACACAATTTCGCACTGCACTGTAGTATATATGACTGAAAGGAAAAACGTGGTCTTTAGACGGCAGCTATTGCACCGCAAACCACTCAATTTTTCACTGCACTGTAGTATATATGACTGAGAGGAAATTCGTAGTCTTTAGACGGCGGCTATTGCACCGCAAACCACTCAATTTTTCAGTGCACTAGTGTGCAGCACAAGACAGAATTTTTCAATGCAGTGTATAGTATATAACTGAGAGGAAAAAATTATATTTTCTACACTCCGGCTAGTGTGCAGCACACGACACAATTTCACACTGCACTATAGTATATATGACTGAGAGGAAAAACTTAGTCTTTAGACGGCGGCTATTGCACCGCAAACCACTCAATTTTTCACTGCGCTGTATAATATATAACTGAGAGGAAAAACTTATATTTTCTATTTTCTACACTCCGGCTAGTGTGCAGCACACGACAGAATTTTTCACTGCACTGTATAATATATAACTGAGAGGAAAAACTTATATTTTCTACACTCCGGCTAGTGTGCAGCACACGACACAATTTCGCACTGCACTGTAGTATATATGACTGAGAGGAAAAACGTAGTCTTTAGACGGCGGCTATTGCACTGCAAACCACTCAATTTTTCACTGCACTGTAGGATATATAAAAAAACGTATTCCCTAGACTGACGCTACTGTACAGCACACTACATAATTGTTCACTGGACTGTAGTGTATACAAATGACAGAAAAACGTATTCCCTAGAATGACGCTACTGTACAGCACACTACATAATTGTTCACTGGACTGTAGTGTATAGAAATGACAGAAAAACATATTCCCTAGACTGACGCTACTGTACAGTACACTACATAACTGTTCACTGGACTGTAGTGTATTGAAATGACAGAAAAACGTATTCCCTAGACTGCACTATAGATCTCAGCAAGCCAAGGTACAGCAGCAGCAAAAATGAGTACTTTGGGCAATTTATTTTGGGTCTGTGTGGACCACGTGCTGTCCCTTGTGCCACCAGTCACTGTGTACAGTGTGCAGCCAAGATGGCGGTAGCTGCACTACAAGTCCCAGCCAGCAGCCTTGAGGAGACCAAAAAAAAAAAGGTGCTTGTAGCCCTTAGAAGGGCTGTTGGGTTCTTTGTGGGTGATTCCTGCCTAACCAACATCTAAATTCAGGCCCTAACACTCTCCCTCACAGACAGCAGCTCTATCCCTAATCTCATGAAGACGGCGTATGACGCGAGCGGGACCAGATTCTTATATTCCCAGGTCATCTGATCTGGCCAGCCAATCCCTGCTATCGACTTGTAGGGGCCTCACGTGATGCTAGGAGGTACCAAAGACTCTCCTGCATGTTGATTGGCTGAAAAAAGGCGGCTAACATGCAGGAAGAGGAAGTTGCCATTTCCTCGAGGATCGCGATATGCTCGTCCGAGTAGCGAGCATATGCGAATACCCTAATGCTCGGACGAGCATGTTCGCTCATCTCTAATAATAAAGTAATATTCAAGTATTTTCAGGAATTTTGTTTTATTAATTCATGGAGAACAACTTTAAGTGGATCTACATTTTCTTATCTAAGTGGTTCAACTAGATAAATATTTGAGTTAACACAATCACTCTATAACATGTCTGACCTGCCAGACCACAGGGGCAGGCAGTTTTATTATGCGGACATTGAAGTAGAAGTGCTTCAGGCTTTGGGTATTTTAAATCAACAACACCTCCACACGAACAACGAAAAGGAGTTATACCTGGGGCAGGAGCTCTTCTATAGAATGCTTTGGGTACTTTACTGCCTCTAAATTACTAAAGAGAACCCTCTTATATACTGAAGAAATCAACTTCTATGATTCCAAAGGAAGAATATGTGTCTTAGTGTTTTAGTTCACTGGAGGGGTTAATGGGATTTAAAGCATGTAAAATTTGTTACATATTTACCTGTGGCTTTTGTATCGCTTTCCTTTCACCTGCGAGCCTCAGATAAACTTGTTGCATGCTTCTCCCCATCATTCATAGGTATCAGCACAGCCTACTTGGAATTTACTGGCAAAGGCCTACAGTGGATTAAATCAAACTAGTATTTGAATTTTACAGCGGCTTGTCACACTTATCTCACCTATCCTCCCATTACCTGCCCCCCTCCACCTTTCCTCACATCCCAAACCATGGTCACACTGATTGCTGAAGAACTTTCTCCCTTGTAGCTTCCACATGATAGGATCTGAAAGCTGAAATGAGGTTTGAAGTGTGAAATGGAAACTCTTAATACGCCAGTGATATGAATTAACAGGACACTCTGTGATTCCCTTCTTGTCTCTTGTGCTGTCAATGAAAATTCTGTGCTCTATATATAACAGATAGCAGTGTTCGTTCATGTTCTTTAAAATGAAAATGATAAAACAACTTTATTATAGGTATAAAAATGATGTAAATAGGCTCTAACCGGGCTAAATGTTAAATGAAATGTATTACTGTTTTCTATAGAATTGTTTTGTATTCTTTTGAGCTTAGAGTTGATGGATCATATTGAAATGTAATAGGAAATAATTTCTGAAGATCACATGTACAGTCTAGAATTCAAACAAAGTGTAAGCCATGCTTTCCCATGTGAACACTCACTTGTGACTGTAATGTAGGATGCCATTCCATCTCTTGTAGGTTTCTGAATAACAAAATATCAGGCAAAATGTGTCTGGGCCATCGTGTAGTAATAATCCTTAAAGGAGTCTGACAGTACTTTTTAGCCCTCAAAACTGCTGACAGCACTACATAGGTGACAGGGAGAGCAAAGTAAACATATCTAGAGTGATTGTCATGCAGGTTGCATGAGAGGGAAATCAAAGTTTCCTTTCACTTTATGTAGTGACCACAGGTGTCAAGGTGATAGTCTCTTTTATGTTGGCCTCACTGAACATTTTCCAGCCTAGATATATCCTTCAAGTGAGCTACCAATGGGGCAGAAACTGAAGGTCGTAGAATTTACAAATTAATGTTACGTACATATTTTAGATTACCATTCTTTATTAACACCATGGAGACAGTGCTCTTAGTTAAGAATGGACCATTTTCTAACTTAAGGTCTCTTTACACATGATGACAATCTTGCAGATTGTCGGGAAGGAAGCATCCTTCCTGACAATCTGCTGATCGCTAGTGGAGGAGACCCCTGGATTTACATACACTGATGTCCTCCAACTACTCCAGAGTATGAGGAGGAGTGATCACTAATGCCATCACTCTTCCCCATAATGTCTCGTTGTTTCCCAGCAACAGATTGTGTTTCCACAGCACGATCTGCCACTGGGGAACAATGATCTTTTGTGCAGCGCTTGTTCATCAGGTAATCGGCGGTGCATTTACACTGCAAGATCATCACTAATGAGCAATACTAACGCTGGTTAGTGATGATCGTTCCAATTGTTGGCCCTTGTAAAGTTCCCATTAGTAATTTGTCGTTCAGGAAACTCATCTCTTACATATTGTTGAACCTTTCTTTCTTGGCTTTTTATCTTTGTCAACTTCATGATCAATTAAATCATTGTAATAATGCTGGCTGGACACTAGACTTCAGAACTGGACTTCACCTATAGTATATCAGGCATATTTCCTGTGTACAAAGAGTATCTCCCAGGACTTAAATAACCCCACTACTTAAAGTAGTGCTGAATTGTATAACAGCTGGACTTTTGCATGAACCATAATATGAAGCAGGTATCAACATTGGCAGATAACAAAAATTAAGAATACTGAACTCCGCATTACATAACAGAAACTGCTGGGTGATGAATGATGGCCCAAATGGATGAGGATGATTGTCAATTAGGTAATGGAGCAGACAGATGATAATTGGATTTAAACCAACACACAACTGACCCTCACTAATTCTCCTTAAATCCCTAAACGCCATGACCACTGACCTTAAAAAACATAATCTACAGTACTTAACATCAGGAGGACTCTAGGACCCAAAAACAAGAAAGTATGAAGAAAATAGACAAGTAACTAGAGGTTAGAATATAGCAGGAGTTACTGGATACAAATGCACCAAGATTAAGCTATCACCAGCAAGCCATTGCCAAAGCCAGAAATATTTTAAGAGAGGCTAACCAATCAGATACTCCTCTTATGAATAAGCCTGGCTGAAGCAGAGAAGTCAGGTGTCCCACACTAATGGACCAGCTGTGAAATAACTGCATAGCCATTGATAGAAGACAAAACAGCAGGGCAATTCTTACTGATCATAACAATTACAATATATTGCATTTTACTTTAATTCCTAAGTTGACTGTGGTCATCAACATTGTCATATTTGATCAGATAGGCCCTAAAAGTCTCGAAGTGCTATTTTGAGACTTTGAGAAGCCAGAGTTCTAGAGTGCAGGGTTTCAAGGGAGTCTGTCACCTAAATGTCACTAATATAACTACCAGTAATGGCTTTCAGAACATTGTAATAGCATTATAACCATACCCTTATACAATTTGGGTGTTTACTCCATGTCCATGAAAAACACTTCTATTCCTATGAAAAACAGCTCCTAAGTGCCTAGCTGGCCAGGCTTTCCTTTTCAAAGTGCCCAAGCCCTACCCTGCTGTATGCTCCTCTGCTGACCTCCCAAGGCTTCCTCCCCTCTACCCTGATGTCACAGCAATGCAGGCAAAGAAGCCTTGGGAGCAGTGTTTTTTGTCCAGCCGAATTCTGGCTCCTCTGGATCCCATTATTGTCAATGGAGCCAGCGAGCATTGTGGTAACATCCAGCTATGCCGGATCCAGAGAGCTCTGGCATTCCATTTTCTGCTGGAACAGAATGCCGAAGCTAATGTCGCTAGTGCAGAATTAAAAATATTGTTTTTTTTTCCTTTGAGGATCTTAATGTCAGTAACATAGGAGACTGCTTCTAGTCTGATCAGGGAAGTGATCTAAGTACAAACAATAGTGGACGCTAAAAAGCGTCATCATTAAATTTCTACATGAGCTTTTTAAACAAGCGATCATTTTTACGGCCACATTTACAAATGGGGGGCTTGTTTAGTAGGAAATCACTCTAAATCTTACCTATTTATTGTGTAAATAGGGATGCAAACATATATGCATATAAATGCAAAATGCATCTTAAAAACATATTAAAATATTTGGGTTTAAACTGATATACAGATAATACATCTCACACCTGTAAAACCTCCCTCCCCCAGTGTACAGGACATGCCAATAATTCAGATTGCGTGTCCTTTTTACAGTCTGGATATTTGAATAGCGCTCACTGTATGTCATCATTTTGATCTGTGAGCTCTTTCAGAAGTTCTTTTTTTGCCAATTATCAAACGCTTCTCTAGTCCATTATCACTGCACTTGAAAAAAAAAGAAAGGTAATTTTAAAAGAAAATAGAAAAACGTTTTATTAAAAAAATGATCTTTTAAGTGCCCAATTTGTAGAGGTGAGCCGGAAACATAAATATCCTGATTAAGTGGCAGAGAACACAAATCTTTATATAACACAAGCCGGCAGCTGGAACGCTGTCCTCTATCCTAATTGCATTGCTGCACTGTGAGAAGTGACGCTCTCTCTCTGATCTCCCAGGGCCCCATTCATGTCGGTAATTACACAGAGAAAAGAAACTAACACACTTGTAATTAAATGATGCGCAGCAGACAATGAACTAGTCTTTGTAAAAGGAGAATCAAAGCAGTGAACATAGCAGGGGAGGAGGCAATGAGATGCCCTCCTCCATTCAAATAAACAGATTAAAAAAAAGTTACTCTGTCGAATGGACAAGCGCTGTCTCTCAGCAGAGGTGGCTCCAGAGTGAAAAAAAGACGTCCACCATCCTGAAATGAGGGATATTATTCTAAATTAAATGATACTATATTTTACTTATAGATCTGTCTGGTACTCTGGTTGAGGTTTTTGGCATCTCAGCCCTTTGAATAGGTTACAGAACTCTCTTTTTTTTAAGGGAATGCAATATAAGGCTTGACTGGGGTATAAAAACGTAATTTTAATTATTATGACTTGATTTGTTCATGCTATTCCCTTTTAGGGATCTCAGACCAAATTCAGATGCATTGATTATTTCATGAAATGCATACGCCAGAGGTATTGGCTTGTGGGATTATATGCGTATGTTTACAGGGTGGATTTTTCCACATCAAAAATCTGCCACACAACCCGTGGTAAAAATAAAAAACCCAGAGTTTTGCCACAGTTTTGTATTTTGCATGCTGTCAATGCTGGATTATAATAGTAGCGTTTGGATCGGTAGCCCCAGGCCCAACCTCAGAGTGGTGCCCATTGCCTCTCCAAACACTCAGGTGCCGTTACGTATTCATATTTTCATTTGTCATTGAGAGGGCCAGAAGAATGAGGCAGAGGAGAGTGAGGAGGTACTCATATAACTGCACATTCTTTCCAGGGCTGCTTTAACCATAGGGCGAACCCTGTGAGATGACTTGGAGATCTTTTATTCCTGTCTATTTAAGACAGGGATAGAGGAGCAGATCTGGCATTGGGAATCACGTGACCCGGCTGCTCCTGAGTGAAGCAGCAATCCTCAGAGGCTCAACCTCCCATGTGTGTCCTCTTCCCACTGGTGTCAGGTCTAGACTCTCCCTCCCTACCTCCTTGCCATTACCCCCATTTCTCCCAGTTAACTCATACAAGGCCTGGACTGGTCATCTGGATTCTGCTGCACTGTTTGCTGTCCCTAGAGCACTGGCTCCGCTCCCTATCCTCGCTTGTCTGGCAGAAGTTCTTGTGATGTGTCTCCTGCTGAAGTCTGCAGCCCAACAGCTACATCTTGCAGTGAAATGGTGAGTGAAACATCCAGATACTTTGAATGACTCACTAGATCTTACACTAGGTAGTCACCAGCAAGCCTGTATGATAACCAGAACTGACACAGTGTAGCAGCTAACTGGTCTGCAGGACATCGGTTAGTATGTGGTGCAATACTCTGCACAGGCTCCAACTGCTGTGGTCGGGAGGGGAGAGAGTGCAAACAGTGAAACCATAACTCAGGATTCCTGATTGTGTCCTTCCTGAAAAACCCCTCCCTTGGTGGGAAGTGGTACAGCCCACTTCTCGCCAAAGGGTGGGTGGGGAGAGAATGGAATGGTTAGTTCCATTCCTGTCTCTAGGACTCTGCCAGATCTAACCACCTGCTGAAAACCAGGCACATAGCATCAAATGCAATATAAGTTAACAGTTGCATAAATACAAGTACAATACTTTGAAGGAGGACATTTGTTAAATAGGAACATGGAAAGCTAGCCATAAGAAACAATGACAAGGTATTAATTTGTAGTGCAAATTAATACTGCAAATCTATACAAGGGTATGGTGTAACAGCATGCACAATACTACTACATGAGAAGTATTTCTGTAATCTCATGTAGTATATTATCCCTTCCCAACAAGCATAGCACCGTATGTTGTACATTCACTTCTATGGGGCTGAGCTGCGCCTTTGCCATATGACCGATAAACGTGTCATCACATGGCCGAGTAGGCTGCAGCACTACTACAAGCATTGATGCCTTCTCAAACAGCTGATTGGTGGGGGAGGGGGGTCCTGGATGTCGGACCCCACCGATCGGATACTGATAACCTATCCAGTTGATAGTTCATTAAAAAAAACACCTGGAAAACCTCTTTAAACTCCTGTAGACTATCCATATCTGCAAAACAGGCAAGAATAGGCCATGTTTTCTGTTTTTGCTGGCTGATGGAGCAGACAAACAGATGCAGATGGTAACAGTGGGGAGATTTATCAAAACTAGTGTAAAGGAAAATGGGCTTTGTTTCCCACAGCAACGAATCAGGGTCCACTTTCATTTTCCAAAGGAGCTCTGAAAAATGAAAGGTGGATTCTTACTGTTTGCTATGGATGACCAAGGCTGAGTTTATATCACCATTCACTTTTCCGTTCTGACCCCTGAGAAAAAAAAGGATCCTGTTGCTTCAGTTACGCATAGGATTGCATAGGGACCATTTTTTTTACAGGATCCTGTAAAAAACAAAAGTATCCTGTTGCATCAGTTGTCATCCATTTGAGCCATTTCTGGAAATGGCTCAAACGGATGACAACTGATGCAACAGAATCCCTTTTTTTACAGGATCCTGTTTTTTTTTCTCTATAGATCAGTAGAACAGAAAGCTAAACAGTGATGTGAACTCAGCCTGGCCAGCTTTCAGTTACACCAGTTTTGATGAATACCCCCCCCCCCCAGTATGCTGTCTATATCTTTTGCGGCCCGATTGACATGAATGTCTGCATTTGAGCTGCAAAAAAATGAATAACACCTGGCCTATTTGGAGATTTTATTGCATGTAACTGAGGCTACATCCTAGTCTGCCAGGTTTCCAGTAGAAATATCAGAATTGTGGGTGGTGGGTTTGGAGAAAATGGAGAGAGGGCCCAGATGGGTAAACAGCCCACTTTCAGTGTTTTTAGCTTAAAGCTACAATGTATGTGTAATTGTGTATGTAAGCAAATTCTAAATGGAGACTGCTGTGTCAAACACCATGACCTTTAATATGACCCTGAGGGCCAAGTGTCTTTTCCTGAAAGATTATAGTTAAAGGGGTTTTCCAAGACTTTGAAACCTGATTGTCTTGCTTCTCTAAATTCTTTATTTCCCAAGCAGATGCCTTAATTTGTAAAAAACAAAATTAAAAAAAATTAATGCCTGTTTGCAAATTAGACCTGGGGTCCCTTATAATTTGCTAGGCAGTGTAGCCAGCATCACGTCTGATTGGGGTGAGCAGTACCATTAGATCTGCGATATAATACTGATATATTAATTGCATCTGTTATTGCAGACGGTGGCTTTCCCTTAGCAGCTGTTGTTATCTATTCGTTGCTGGCCTCTGGTGATGCTGTAGCACAGCATGTTGTTCAGGAGCTGCAACCTCAGGCATTATATTCTGACAGGCTAGTGTTTGTAAGTCATTCCTTAGAAGAGTCATGGTAGGTTGTGCACAGCAATGGAAGCATTCCTATCCTGTTCTCTAGAGTTCTGGGGGTAGGACTTAAAATCACTGACTGGACTTTGTAAACTCATTTTAATATTGGAACAAACTTTAAGAGTTCCCACTATATAAAATACCTTACACAAGAGGAATTGCATCAAGGCTACAGTTTCAGATATGATTGGTGTTAGGATTTTTTAAAAAAAAATTATTATTATTTTATTTTTTAAATGCACAGTATAGTTGAGCAAACTTCTTGAAATTCGATTTGTGTCCGATTCAGCAAATTTAAAAAAGCAATCAATTTGTGGCTGAATTGATTCTACCCATATTGTCTTTTAATATTAAGAATGTTCCAAAAAATTGTCCATTATTGGGGGCAGATGGTGTTTAAACACACACGGTGTTATTGGAAAAAAATAGTGGCTTGTACATACGTGTATATACACACAAAAGGTAGTGTTGGAAGAAACAGTGGCTTGTTCTGTACAAGCATCCAAAAATTATGCTATAGCATGGGGCAAATGCATGCCAGTGTTTATAAACACAAATGACAATGTTGGAAGAAATAGTGGCTTGTCCTGCACAATCATACAAAAAGTATGCCTTAATGGGGTACATATTTCTGCCCCTATTTATACACACAAATGGTAGTGTTGGAAGAAACAGTGTTGTTATGAACAATACTTGAAAAATTCTCATTTTTTTCAGAGCAGCAGCAGTACAGTGTGAATGTTTAATGGACAAGGTTTAAGGTGTGTAGTCATATAGTATGGAACATTATGGTAGGAAGGCAGACAGCGACAGTGGCATAATAGGGCAAGCTATTTATAGTCAATGTCAGAAATTTCAGATCTATTCATCGACCTCAACTGGAAATGTACATTGCCACACAGCAACAATTGCACGGAGTGGCCCACATTCTCTGTCATGTGACAGTACAAGGGAGAGATAGCTTTTTTTTTTTTTAGAAATAATGGCATCTATGTATCTTCCAGCAAGGATGAGCACATGCCATCAGCTCCCTGAGAGCAGCAGAATCAATTAAGTGGTATGGCAGCAACTGCACTGCCAGCAACTTGATCAGGTGGGAGTTAAGCTTGAACAACAGCGAATTACTGGTTGTGTAGAGTTGTTTCCTGGCCACACACTTTGTTATTGATGGCTGGCTATGGATGAGGATGAGGGGAGAAGCAGTAACTGATGATGACAAGGACACTGTACCGCATGTTGATCTGACCTGGCTGCAGCACAGGAGACCAAGAGAAGGAGAACATTCTTGTTCCGATTGCTGGTGGCCAGTTCTATTTTCCTACTGGATCAGGTGATACTGCTTCATGTGCTACAACAGAGCTGTGGTGCATGTTTTTGTTTGAACGCCTACAGCTTATTTTCCTCTTGCAGATCTTGCATACGGCAGTGTTTTTGTGTGCCCGCACTGTGGGGAAGAACTCCCAGACAGGCAAAATGGGTACACAGCTTGCAGCTACCAAGCTTGGCGTAGGTCTGCCACATGTTGAGCCTTGTCCCACAGTATAAGCGGCATCACCAGTTCCCAAGCTAATACTAATGTTGATCTGGCCCTGATTGCCTCCGCTCTTTATTGCCACCGTGACGACCATCCTATTTATCAGATGTAACCTCCTCCTCCACACTCCAATACAATCAGCATATTCCACAGTTATCCAGGATCATATAGTCTTAAAAGAATACACATTTTAAGTTTACAACACATAAATGTTACAAATGAACTAAGAACTATCTCATTAACTAGGAGCTTACAATTCACTTCACTTATATGTCATGAAAGTTATACCAAAGAAACAAAAATGTTGTTTGACTGCAGATCTGCCTCTCAGAACCTGAATGATGCACTAATTTGTAGAAATAATCATGGATAAAGAGATAGGTTGACTGGCCAGCAAGAGCAGAGATAAAGACATACAGATACAGACTGTGATATGTCATTGTGGGCTCCTTGGCCCCCCCCCCTCCCAATTCCTGCTCTATATTTTCCTCAAATGCCACCGTCCTCAAGTACCATCACTACAACCACTACCACCAACACAGTTATGAATTGGGTCTCCCATCTCCCTCTAAAATCTCCTCCATATGGCAGTCCAAATTCTGACTGTTCTCACACAAGTCATCAATAGGGAGATTCTCTTGAGTGTCTTCCACAGAGTGTGGGGCTCTTTTTAGGAAGAAAAAAGGTGTCCCACTAGGAGGGGCCAGTGAAGGCAGAGATGATACAACTGAAAGGCTTCTTTGGGGGCGCAAGGGGGAGAAGCATAAGGACTCCTGTGACCCCTGGTTCCAAGACACAGTGTCAGACTCAGAGGCAGTGAGCCATTCAGTCTACAATGTCATCAATGTTCTCAATAATAATGTAGCTCCTATCAAAAGGTGAAGTATGACCTACTGTTACTACCACTGTTTTTTGCACTACTACAGCCACACATATTTTGACTTTTCTGAAGAAGAATGGATCTTTCCTTTTTCACTTTTATATTTACCAGAAATTTACCATGAGGTCTAAAATTGAAAAGTCACAAGTTTGGTACACAAATTATTAAACGGTACTAGCAAATTTGCAAGTTTTTTACTGTTAGGTGCAATTTAATGTCCTAAAACTGTGTCGGAATTGCATTTTTTTAAAATTACAATTCCACCCCATTTGGGTTTGTTTCCAGCTTCCCATCATATGCAATATTAAATGGTGCCATTAGAAAGTATAATTTGTCTTGCAAAAAACAAGTCCTCATACTGGTATACATATGGAAAAATAACAAAGTTATAGCTTTGGGAAGGCACAAAAACACAAAATGGAAAATTGTCAGCTCCTCTGAGGCTTAAATAGCCATTAAAGAGTGAATAGAAAATAGGCAACATCAATACTCCTGTGAAAACTGAAAAACAAAAATGTTTTTTTTGACAATTCTATAATTTTTATTATATTAATAAATGAATAATGAATAATATTTTATTAAAGGGGTTTTCCAGGCTTTCTTGAAAATCTTGCTGTGTGTTGACCTGTGAAGAGAAGATAGTCCGCTCAGTACTAACTCTTCTGTCACACCACTAATACCGTCATCTCCACTGCGCTCATGTGACCACCGGGACTGGACGTGGGCTCTTTTGCCATGGTTCCGACCACATGTATTTCTGAGTCTTCCTGCATATACGCAGCTGAACAGGAAGACTCGGTAACACATCTGGTCGAGACCTGACTGAACCTAAGTGGAAGAGCAGCCGGTCAGAGCACAGAGAGCCCGGAGAACTCCTTCACTGTTAGTATATTATTATATGTTACATACATATCACACATCTCTTTTTAAATTCCTTCCTTCAAAGAATTTACTACACCAAAAATCCTTATCTCTCAGTCTACACAATCATCTATTTTGGGGTTGTATAGAAAACCCCCAATTTAATGGATTTTAGGTACGGGGACAAGACCAGTTAATAAAACATTTATTTCAAAATTCACAACATGTTATTACAAAAATCTTCAGTGAGTTATTATTAACAGTATATTTCCGCTTTACATATTAAAACTGCCTGAAGAACTTTAAATATTTAGAGCAGCGATTTCAGCAGCAATTGGAGTATAGGGAAAATCTATAACTCTGTCATAAGCTGCTCATGCAAATAAACAGTGGTGTTATGTTGTGTGAAACTACAGCTGAAAAATCACTAGTATGGCACATAAGGAATGATCATTTTACTTTGTAGCCTAGTTAACAGTAATCTAACGCTTCAGACCAAGAACAGCTCTGGACTTTGTAATTTGTTTCGCCAAATGAAGCCACTGGGGCAGATTTACTGATCCTATAGGCAGCCTAGACCTGTCCCAAATGAATCACAGTGGCTCGTGCTGGATGATAAATCTGGAGCAGGGATACACACTTTTGTATAACTATATACCAATTATTGGTTGGCTTACTTTGCAACAGAATTTTTGAATTTTATTCAGAATTCTGGCACACATTTGGCACAAAATGATACAATTTATGCCGTGCCCCTTTCCCTATGAAGCATATAATGTCTCTAAACCTAAATGGATTCAATTGTAAAACATTTTAGTGCAATTTATCCCAAAATCTGGTGCTTTCATATGTTGGCCATTGCGACTGTATTTAAATAACCGACTATTCATTGCCCTTTGGAACTACAGGAATTCTTCATTTTAACCTTGTGTTAGTATTTGATATTGGAGAAAGATCTTATTGTAAAATGCTATAAGCATTGCTTTAACTAACATAAAGGAACAGAATCATCAAGTTATTCACACTGATTGGCATAAAACATAAAAAATGGTGTTCAGTAGTACTGTATTTATAAGTACTCTATGCACTTGGCTTGGATTTCAATCACTGCTCAGGCTAAGTTATCACCATGTTCCTGCTGGTGATTTCCTAGTAGAAAAATCTTGACGCATCGTGAACAATTTAAGAATGCCAGGAATTCTAAGCTGATATAGTTAAAGGAGATGTCTCATCAGACAACTCTTGTCCATATACCCAAATCCTCCAAGGAAACCATGGTCCCCTCTCTTTCTCTAACTGTCCAAAGGTTTTGGTCACTATTGACCATGGCATCTGGGGGGGGTGGGGGGTGTTAAATAAATGGGATTGTATATATCTCTAATCTCAGCCATTGTGGCTGGGTGTCAGCAATATTATACAGCTAGCACTTGCCACGTATGGAGCCTACTCAGCCCACTACATACACCTCTTGAGCACCACAGCCTTACAGTTACATCAGCGGACATCAGAAAGCTAATATGTATTGGTCATACTAGCTAAACAGTAACCTAGTTTGGACAACTAAGTAAAAATATCCATCCAACTCAGCCCATTATATAGCACAGTAGATAAACAGAAAGGCAAAGAAAAAAAAACATAGAAGGTACAACTCAAAATCTGTCAAAAGAAAAACTCCCTGGCTCATCAACGCTTCTCCAGATATCTAGTAATTATAACTTGCAATATACAGAAATACATCCTGGCCCCTCTTGAGCTCTTTTATTGAGTTCATAGCTTCCTTTGGCAGATAGTTTCATGGTCTCATTGCTCTTACAGCAAAGCATCATGTTCTATGTTTGATAGAGAAACCTTCAATCCTCTAGACGTAGAGGATGTCCACTCATCATGGTCACAGTCCTAGGTATAAATAGATCATGGGCTATTTTTCAGTATTGTGCGCAGGGTGTAATGTATTGTAATGGCATGCTGTATCCTCATCTGGCAGTGTGCCAAGTGTAAACAGTTACTTGATAAATTTGTCTTATCCTTAACCCTAATACTTTTGTCTAGAAAAGCTATTCCAGTTTTCCTACTCTACCTTCCTCCTGGTTTGAGATTGCGACTCCTTTGCCACTTTTTTTAAGGCCCCTTTCACACCTGTAGCATGGGTCTCCGACAGGCTGTTCTGATGGGTGAACAGCCCGCTGGATCCGTGCTGCCGCAGGTGCACGTGTGTGGCCGGAGCGCAGTTCACTGTAATGGGGGTGGGCCGCGGATCCGGCTGCAGCACGGCAACCCCTGCTGAGAGGCGACTGGAACGAAAATACAACATTACAGTGAATGGGGCCGGAGCGCAGTTCCGGCCCCACACGTGCACCTGCGGCAGCACAGATCCGGTGGGCTGTTCACCCACTGGAACAGCCTGCAGGAGCCACGCACTGCAGGTGTGAAAGTAGCCTAAAAAAAAAGTCTTAGTGATAAATCTGGAGTGAAACTCATTAACATAGCTAACCACACCCACTTTTCCACCAACATTACAAAACTGGAGTGAGTGGTGTAAAATTGCCAAAAGTTGCAAAATTTTGTACTACCGCTTCAATCTTGCATGAGTGCAAAAAGTTGCAAAAGCCTTATTCTTGTGACTGCCAGCAGAATTCTGGAGTGAAGGTATGATAAATCAGGGCCTTTGAATCGTACACAAGGAAGCAGGGATACTATGTTACCATGATGCCCCCTACTAGTAATGGAGGCACACCTGTTGCAGAATAGGCTACCTTAAGAACATACAATGTTACATTAGCTTGAAAAGTTGTGTCATGAGATGCAACCAACATGGTGATCTTGTAAACCTTATAAGTGTTTTTAAAATCTCTCTCAATCGCAGCCAAGGTAGACATTTCTCTCACGCATCATTCATAAGATGTAAAGTTTAAGCTTGTGGCGTGTGCCTGTTTTGAAATGGTAATGCATGCCAATCCAATGGACCGGTGCCAAACCTGGCACACTCTCAACAATGAAATCTGCCAAAAAAAAGGCACAAGCTCCTTACTTTTCCAGTATGCTAATTTCTACTGTCTGATATGCAAATACCAACTAATTATGGGTCAAAGAGTGTATGCTGTGGCAATTAGTAAAAGTGCAACCCTCTTTTATTTTGGAGAGAAGCTGGAGATAGTAGAGATACCTTTTCTGAATGGAACTTCGGTTTTATGTATGAATACGTTCTGAAAAGGATAAGAGACCACTCAAGGCTTTTTGTACTATAAACCAATAAATGTGTCATGGTAATGCCCCAAGACAACACAGCTAGGCTGGAAACGTAGCTTTACGTTTCTAGTCAGTAAATTAGATATATGCATTATTAAATATATTATTATTAGAGACAATCAAACAGCCAGATATAAAATATATGCAAGGGACGATTTTCTCACCTTCTTTTTTTATTACATGGGTATTTATTTAATGGGTACTGAAAAAATGCACCATGCTTTGTAAATATCCAATATTTAAATTGTATTAGTGCTGCCACTCTGTGTTTCTAGAAATAAGACATATACCGATTACAACATGGTTAATTTTGATTGATATTAGAGGAGCAATTAAAATAGCCTCCGTACAAGTAATTCTACTGTAATCTCTTAAGAAACAGGTCAATATTTTATTTGTCTTATTGTTATTTCCTATCCACATTACAAAAACCAAAACTTTTAAAATTTTAATCTCACCTGCTCTGCCATGCACATCCACAGTCATTTATTACATTGTGCTGGATGTTTTACATCTTTTTCTGTGATTTTTGTTTAGTCTGTAGTATACACTTGAAGAAGTGGCACCTTCAAGTGTGAATACGCTTCTATTTTCGGAGTAGCATTTTTGTGCACTTTTGCCCTGTCTGACTCACAAGTGACCATGTAGCTGTGTAAGCTCCTCCTTTCATTGCGCACAGAGGTAACTAGGAGCAGCACATTATATCTGCAGGGTTTTCTCCCCTGAGTATAGATGCCCAAAGTCATAGATAGGTTTAGAGTAGCTGGTAGGTGGGCACAGATGTGTTTTGATCAAAATATATTGGCTGAAAATCTCAGATTTTATCATGTCAGAATGAGGGCTTTGTCCAAATAATGTTTGCATCTATTGTGTTAGCACATTATTTTCTGTGATTTTACAATTACAACAATAACAAATATATGTAGTTTTTATATTTTTCTACTTTTTTAAAAAAATAAAAACCTATGAAGTATTATACAGTGCTTTGCGAAAGTATTCGGCCCCCTGGAACTTTTCAACCTTTTGCCACATTTCAGGCTTCAAACAAAAAGATATAACATTTTAAATTTTTGGTGAAGAATAAACAACAAGTGGATCACAATTGTGAAGTGGAACGAAATTTCTTGGATCATTTAAACTTTTTTTTGAATAATAAAACTAATAAGGGGAGCGTGCAAAATTATTCGGCCCATTTACTTTCAGTTCAGAAAACTCACTCCAGAAGTTGATTGAGGATCTCTGAATGATCCAATGTTGTCCTAAATGACTGATGAAGATAAATAGAATCCACCTGTGTGTAATCAAGTCTCCGTATAAATGCACCTGCTCTGTGATAGTCTCAGGGTTCTGCATCATGAAGACCAAGGAACACACCAGGCAGGTCCGTGATACTGTTGTGGAGAAGTTTAAAGCTGGATTTGGATACCAAAAGATTTCCCAAGCTTTAAAGATCCCAAGGAGCACTGTGCAAGCGATCATATTGAAATAGAAGGAGTATCAGACCACTGCAAATCTACCAAGACCCGGCTGTCCCTCTAAACTTTCATCTCAAACAAGGAGAAGACTGATCAGAGATGCAGCCAAGAGGCCCATGATCAGTCTGGATGAACTGCAGAGATCTACAGCTGAGGTGGGAGAGTCTGTCCATAGGACAACAACGATCATCTGGCCTTTATGGAAGAGTGGCAAGAAGAAAGCCATTTCTCAAAGATATCCATAAAAAGTCTTGTTTACAGTTTGCCACAAGCCACCTTGGAGACACACCAAACATGTGGAAGAAGGTGCTCTGGTCAGATTAAACCAAAATCGAACTTTTTGGAAACAATGCAAAACGATATGTTTGGTGTAAAAGCAACACAGCTCATTACCCTGAACACACCATCCCCACTATCAAACATTGGTGGTGGCAGCATCATGGTTTGGGCCTGCTTTTCATCAGCAGGGACAGGGAAGATGGTTAAAATTGATGGGAAGATGGATGGAGTCAAATACAGGACCATTCTGGATGAAAACCTGTTGGAGTCTGCAAAAGACCTGAGACTAGGACGGAGATTTATCTTCCAACAAGACAATGATCCCAAACATAAAGCAAAATCTACAATGGAATGGTTCAAAAATAAACGTATCCAGGTCTTAGAATGGCCAAGTCAAAGTCCAGACCTGAATCCAATTGAGAATATGTGCTGAAAACTGCTGTTCACAAACGCTCTCCATCCAACCTCAAAGAGCTCGAGCTGTTTTGCAAGGAAGAATGGGCAAGAATTTCAGTCGCTAGATGTGCAAAACTGATAGAGACATACCCCAAGCGACTTGCAGCTGTAAACCAGCAAAAGGTGGCACAACAAAGTATTAATGCAAGGGAGACTAATAATTTTACACGCCCCACTTTTCAGTTTTATTATTACAAAAAAAAAGTTTAAATGATCCAATAAATTTCGTTCCACTTCACAATTGTGACCCACTTGTTGTTGATTCGTTACCAAAAATTTAAAATGTTATATCTTTTTGTTTGAAGCCTGAAATGTGGCAAAAGGTTGGAAAGATCCAGGGGGCTGAATACTGTCGCAAGGAACTGTACATTTTGTTTGTATCGTCATGTTCTGAGTTGACGCCCATAACTTTTTTATATTTCCTTCTACAAAGATGTGCGAGGGCTTGTTTTTTGCAGGGTGAGCTGTAGTTTTTATTGGTACCATTTTTAGTAGGACAAGATGACCAAAAATGTCTAACTGTGCATTGTTATTCTTTTTTTCATTAAGGTATTCATTGTGCAGGAAAAATATCTTAATATTTTAATAGTTTGGACATTTCCGTACTCAGAGATATCAATTATGTTCATGCTTTTATTGTTTATTTTTATATGTAAAAATAGGAAAAGGGATATTTTACTGCAATTTTTAGTGCTCTTAGGGGACTTGGACATGCAGTCTTCTAACCTCTTGTACCATAGACTGCAATAGGATTTTTACAGGCTGTCTGTCAAGCTGTGCCACAGGCATGGCTTTGTATGCAGCTTACTATGGCAGGTCTAGGGGCCTTCCCAGTGCCTCAGGCTGTCATAACAACTGATTGGAGCCCTGTGATTAATTAATCATTTAAAAGATATAGTGTGGAGTATGACATGATACACGTATTAATGTGAAGCCATTACAATATGGTGCTGGCACCTAGATGTTTACATAGTTTGCATACCAAAGTTTGTAAAATAATGCACACTGCGCAGATGCCAAGTGTTATCTCTTTTCTTGTTTTTGTATTTTAGCCAATGAAACAATGCCACGAGCCTCAGGGGGACGCCCCCTCTGATGTACATATAAAAAGCACTGTGTGCCTAATAAAGCAAGTCATTGCGCTCCTACTATTACTGAGAGAGGATTTTATACCCAAGTCTTGTATTCTGGTGTATTTCTTCCTGCATGCACTCAGTACATCAATTAGGACAGAGGTGGACAAAGGGTTGAGGTCACGTTAGATCTCCCCCAACAACAGCCCATAGGTTTATAGTTTATGCAATGGCAAACAAGTATAGTGCAAATAGTACCATTGAACGACATAAGATGGAACGGTCTTACTGCTTCTTATGTAAACAGTCTGTGGAGGCAAGCAGCACCAAGGGCTCTCCCACAAAGAGCTAAGTGCCTTACCCAGGTTGCCCCTACTTGCCCTGAGCTACTTTTTATGCTCTGGTAGAGGAGCACTTGCCCTAATAAGGGCAACCCCTCTGAGCCGTCCCTAATTTTTTCTAGGACTCCCTGCTGTGCCCTATTATATAATAGATCCCAGCTCTGTATGAAGATCACTAGAGATACACTGCAAATTTGTCCCAAATATCCAAGTGTGTTCCAACGCATTTTTTTTGGGTAGTGTGGCCCAAATCATCAGGGGCTGGGAAGTCAAAGAACCTAGTCCAGGTATGGTTATTACCCGGGCCTATCAATGTACCCTCCCCTGGCTCAATAGTGCTAGACGCCGGCAAGGGCAAGCACTGCAGCACGCATGGCACTAACCTTTCTGGGTGTCCCACATGGAATTTTACATTTGTGGGACACATAAACCCTCCCCCCTCAGGATGCACGTCACATGGAGGTGTGGCACTGCAGATCAGTAAGGACGTGCTGGGTTACCTTGCTGGGTTAAAGCGCATCCTTGGCCATGATACATGGCCGTCATGTTGGGGCCCTTCAGATACAGTGGATTAGAGCTTATTTTGGCAGATATCTATATTTATCAAAGACTAAATACATGACAAAGAAATGCTAATGATTGGTGGGTTCATATCAAAACAATGCTAATTGCTAAGCAATGCATACTTTCAAGAAGAGATGCCAATCAAATATAAATCCATATCAGGAATATCTATAATTGTCAGTAGCTATGTTGTAATTAGCTATCATGAAAAATGGGGGCGACTCTTAAATGAAGTAGAGGAGGGTTGGTGGATTATGGGATTGGGCTGAATTATGACCAAGATATTTTATATATAGCAGCAATATAATACTTGTTTATTCAAGCTCCATGAATGTACTGTCTTCAATTGGTAAATCCACCAGGTCTTTCTTTGTAATACCCTCTTATCCCAATCGCCTCGTTTGACTGAAATGGGGACAGTTTCAATCCCCATAAATTTAGCAGACGGATTCCCCCTGTGCATTTGCTCGACATGTTTAGCTAGGGAGGTGTCTTTTTTGTCCCGTGTGTACACTTATCCGCCTGTGAAACTCTCTTGTGGTTTTACAACATATTCCAAGCCGCAGGTACAGTACATGTGACCTTGTAGATTACCCCGTTTGAGCGACAATTAATAAATCTTTTGATTGTGTAGGTCCGACCTGTAACATTGCTCTTGGTTGTAGATGTATGTGCATGCAACACAGCTACTACAGTGGAGGCAACCCAAGGTCTGTCATTGCTACCACGTGGGCATAATATGTTCCTCACTGTAGTGGCTGTACACCAGGCAGTTCCACAAATTCCGAACCCTTCGATAGGTAATCTGAGGAGTGTCCAAAACTGCATTCTTAAGGTTTGGGTCTAATAATAGGGTTTCCCAATGTTTTGAAATAATCTACCTGAGCTGCCTCATCTAATGTAGCTATCAGTCTGATGGCGTTGTTGGTAGTCGTTCTCTTTTTATTTGGATGAAGAAGATGTGTACAATTACTTGCAAGAGCTTTTTGATATGCTACCTTCAGAACATAATCAGGGTATCCTCTTTCTAGGAACCTGTTATGAAGTTCCTCCGATTGGGGTTTAAAATCTGCCATTGTGGAACAGTTTTTCCTAACTCGCAGATATTCTCCCACCGGGATACCCTGTCTAGGGTGGTAGCTATCCCATCTAAGAAGGAAGTTTGTGGCCATGGGTTTGCGATATATGCTCGTTCTGATCTTACAACGAGAGCCTTTACTGATGTTAACATCTAACAATGGGCTATATCTTTTAAATGATTTTTATGACTTTTATTAAAAGTTAAGTACTATTTTGCAAAGGCCACCTTACATTTTTTAATCTATTTTGATTATTGGTTGACCATTTTTGATATCATAATAACCATTATTCACTCTGATTGTGTTATTGTTTAATAAAACCACAATACAAACAAATATGAAAAACAATACCATTCACTTGTTTTTTTAGAAAAAATCATATTTTTGCCCCAAAGCAGCTTGTCAGTAGAGATGAGCAAATCTATTCGCTGCTTCGTAGATTCGTATCGAATCTTGGAAATTTTCTCCTCAGAAGCGAATCCGGATTTTTTAGGATTTGCTTCATATTATTCGTAAATCTTCGCAAAATTTTGAATGCTAACGATACGTACGATACGTAAGAAACATACGAAACATACGCATTCTGTGTGAGGTGGGAAAATGATGATACGCCCCCGCAAGAGCGAGAAAGTGAAGATACACTCCCATCAGAACTGGAAAAAAACAGCCCGGCCCACAGGGATCTAACTATTTGCACGCTTAGGGAGTGAAGACTCCTCCCTCAGTACTCCACCCTCCTCTGAACCAGTTTAGACCAGCGCTGAACACTGAGAAAGTATCAAGCATGGCTAAAGAGCTGCGTCCTAACTGGAACCAGATGGCCTTTGGGGATGAGTTCCCTGAACCAGACATCAGGGTGTCACACTCTGAACTGAAGGTGAGTAACCCACCTACAGTACCCTTATTCTCCTTACCGCCTGCGGAGTTAGCTGCGCATCATGAGGCGGTTCTTCATCGTCAGGCGGCTGGTGCGTCTGCTGTGGCTGGTGCGGCTGGAGCGTCTGCTGTGGCTCGTGCGGCGGAGGCGGCTGGAGCATCCACTTCGCCACACCAGGAGGAGATCCACGACAACACCTTCCATAAGGCAGAACCCGATTGTGCCACCATCGGTGATGGCCTATGCGCAGACCCTCTGAGACTATAAAAACGCCATGGAAGACTGGCCGGGAGATACTGCATTGGAACGCCGAAAGGAAACAGTCCTGTGGTTTTCCGTTGAGAGAGGGTCTGGCTTCCTGGCTGACGACGAGGACGGAAAGGAGTATTTTGTGGGCCGCAGGTCGGTGAAACGGCCGTACCTGCCACAACCTCGTCACAGCCTGTATGTGGGGGATCAGGTGGAGTACACCCCCATGGCGTCCCTGAAAAGCCCCTTTGCGACTGGGGTTACCCTCCTTCCTAAGCCCCTGGTACCTACAACAGAACATGAAGTGTGGCCGGATGAAGCACCAGGTCCAGGACGCTTGCGCTGCCTTCAGGAGTCCCCAGATGGCGTCCTCCAGTTCAGGGAAAAGCCAGAGCCACAGCCGGAGCCTCTGATTCCTGGACTGCCATCACCACCACCACCACAGTCCTTTCAGCTGGGTCAGCTGACGACAACATTGTTTACGTTCCAATCCACGGTAATCCACCAATACCAGCTGCCATTGAAGATGAAGTTAGCAGCAGCCAGGGAAGCTGGGGCTACTTCCCTGGATGCAACCTTGCCAGAACCGCTGCAGCCGGAAGTCCTTACCCCTGCTGTCCCGGCAGGAGGATCCGGAAAAGCGCAAATGGCTGCAGCGCTCACCAGCGTGACCACCACCCGTACCCGGTCAAGTCCAAATTCCGGAAGAAGAGGGCACTGGAGTTCTACTACGGCAGCTATCGTGGCCTACAAGAGACAGGAGCGTCCTCTGATGTCGTTTAGCAGCAATTCCAGTGAGGAGGATTTCAGGTCCCTCTGCTGAGCAACCATTCTACTGGCTGGGTGATTTTAAGGACACCTCAGGAGGACCTATGGGAGCCACACCATAGACTGCACCTGATGGGTGAGAGCTAGTTGGCACTTTTTATGTTTGTTTGTATTGCCCCGTTTGACTCTCACCCAGCTGGACATGGCTGTCAGGACTCCCCCCATTCTGTAGAAAAGTCACAGTTGCGCCTAAGCGCGCCTATTTTCCTTTTTCCCCCTTTCTCAGGTTATTTGGGAGCCCCCTTTGAAAAAAAGGGTTCTCTATTTGCTGCTATTTTCTATTATCCATGTGGATTACACGTTACCTGCTTGGATTACAATATTACCTCACGTGGATTACAATTGAATTTTGGACTATGTGTTCCAGACAGTGTTTTATCATGCTAAGGAGCCACGAGGAGAGACTCTAATGTATATCTGAGCCTTTTATGCTTGCAAATGTGAAATTGATTGCACTTAAATGTTTGCATACTTATGTTTTTGCTGTATTTTAGCTACACTGTTTTTACTGGTTCAGCACTTTAGCCCATTGTGTGTATTCTTTTTCAATGTATGTGTCCTATTATGCACTTATTGTCCAGTGTTATTAGTAAATTATGCACTTAGCTGGATAGCTAGCAGTGAGCACCTTATTTTTCTACCTCATATGGACTGCCTCTAAAGACTGTACGCCATGGCCTACCCACGTGCGTATAACGCATTTGCGCGTTAATAGTACGCTAAGGATTCGTACGCACTTTTGTACGCTAATCCTTACATATTGCGTACTTTTAACTACGCTGACTGTACGTTCGTAATTTGAGCAGAAATGTTCGCAAAACAACAATTTTTTTTTGAACGTAGATTCGAACGAATAAATTCGTTTAAGTACGAATCTTGTCAGAAATTTGGCGAATATTCGGCAAAGCGAATTTTGGATGATTTGCTCATCTCTACTTCTTATCATTGTTAACTAAGCCAGCAGCATTTAGTTAAGAAACAGCTAACTGTATCCTACTTAGGTGGGAGAAATTTAAGGTCAAGAGAAATTAAAATCAAGAGAATGTGCTGTTTAGAGATATAATAAAAACTAAGACCTAATGCAGACATGTGGAGATATTGTGAATGTGGAAAGAACCCTACTATTCAAAAGTAGTACACTGCATGTAGAGAAAGGAATGGGATAGAGTGTGTCTCTTCTGTACAGATATACCATTTAAGTGTCAAGAAATTAATGCCGTATCTGTTGTCCCCTAGACTATACCTTAGGTCTTTTCTGTATGATTACTCTTTAGCAGTTGTGTTTGCCTCAGTGTTAGCAGATCCTTCTATGTCAGGTGGTAGGTACATGAAGAAGTAAAATTCAGAAGTGGGTTCTGGAGCTCTGACTTTTCAGCAGGGAAACCAGTGAGGTTCTAAACAAAGAACATTATGCTTTGTTTCGCTGTGCACGTGCCCTCTGTCTGAATGGTACAGATGAGTAGTAAATGACATTCCAGCGGCTGCCCATAACCCATAACCTTTCCAAATGACAAAGGATAATGATCCTAGGAGACGGGCCCATGATGAACATCAGGGGAAAGCAAAGAGAACAATTAGCAGTATCTCATAGACTGCATTCAAAAAACATCTGCTTCATTTAGGAAAGATCACAGAGCTGCATTCACCACATATGCTACATTTCCTATAATTTCTTAACCCTTCCAATCAGTGGTCGACATACCATGTCATAAGCTTCATTTGTGTAAAGTGCTAGATGGGTTTTCATTTACTGTTTGTGCATACAGAACCTTCTATCTATCTATCTATCTATCTATCTATCTATCTATCTATCCATAATTTATCTATTATCTATCTATCTATCTATCTATCTATCTATCTATCTATCTATCTATCTACCTTTCTAGTTATTTAATCTTTCTTTCTTTCCTTCTTTCTTTGCAGAAACACAATTACACAATTTACTGGAAACTTGGACAACCCCTTTAATAACTTTTATTCCATAAACGTGAACTTACTGCCTAATTTTGTACATTATCAAACATCTCTTCCTCTTTAATAATTTTCTGTATCTTCACAAATAAAGATTCATCATTGTATAATGAAAATTTCAGCAACTCTTATATATTTTCTGTTTTAGTTTGTCATTCTTTAAAAAATCTCTGCTGTCTTATTTATTTACATATAGGAACTAAGAAACCTGCTCTGATCATGTTGTACAAGTGTACCAGTTGATCAGTTTATAGCTTATTAATGTAAACAATAAAAATTTACATTCACTGACAGCAAGCAGACATCCTGGAAATAGTAAGAAACCGAAATATCAAATTTAATAGTATGGGCAACACAACCACATATTGTTGGACTGCTTTCATGACTGAGGCCCAAACCTTTGAAATTTTAGCACAAAAAAAAAGATACTTGTCCTTCATTTTCAAACATTGAGATCCCTAACCACATTCTGGAAAAAAGGGTAGTGGTGTATTGGATGATTATAGAAAATTTATATTCATGGAGTGGGGTAAGACTAATTCCTGCGCCCATAAAATGGCTAGATAGTTACTCTTGATCAGTTTATACCTTATTAATTATAACTATATTTTTACATTGAGATGCCGCCCAATACTGATGCAGAATGCAGAGATAGGTAGAGGAAATGTAAAACTACAGTAAGAATCTGGAGAAATAGCTGATTTTGATATTGGCACTGTATGGGATAGTTGAAGAAGCATAAGATTCAACATTTTACCTGCATTTTAAGGTGAATATAACGAAATGTAAGCGGTAATTGAGGGGTCCTCGTCTGCCTCTGGTGACAATACTCCGGTAGCACACTAGTACTTTGTTCCTTGGGGTCTGTGCATATATTACGGTGGAAATATCATTCTTACCTTCAGACCATTGACTGGCACTCTCACGAAAGACTAGCCCAGGCCTAACAGACACATAGGGCAATAACATGTTCTCCAAGTACCACCCAACCACACTCTGACTTTTGATGCCGGATCACTCTCTTGTATTCACTCTGCTTTACCCTTCCTATGAGCATAGTGGATCAATGCTTCAACCCCACAATGGACAACCACCATCAGCACCATGCTCATATTCCGCCCACACTAACACTGGGGCATCCTCCTGTTAGCTGGCAGTCAAAAATCAAACTTTCCTGCTGTCAACCATTACCTGTGGCCCTCTAGGTCATGTAACCCTGGACCTCAATGTGCACAGACAGCACAACATATACGTATGAGCAAATTTCTTAAAATCAATTCAGCCAAATGAGACTCATCTCTAACAACCTAACTAGGGATGAGCGAACCGAACCATAACGAACCAGATTCGTTACGAACTTTGCAAAAAGTTCGGTTCGTCACCGAACCGAACTTTTGAAAAGTTCGTAACGAATCTGGTAAAAAAAAACGGTAACGCAAAACTGTAATTTTTTCACAGAATAGACCAGGATACAAGGGATTATTACTCCTATAATCCCTTGTATCCTGGTTTTCTGTGAAAAAAAAAAGTGTGACGTCACCCCACAGCCCCTGAAGTGCCTGAGCGCGCCGACATCTTGTCAGTGCGTCTCAAGACTTCAAAGGGAAAGGAGCTGCAGATTAGATAGACAGAGAAAAGATATATATAGATAGATAGATAGATAGATAGATAGATAGCCAAAAAAGTAGATAGATACAGGGAGAGATAGAGAAGGAATAGAAAGGGTTAGTGAGAGAAGCAGGAGAGAGGAAGAGAAAGCTAGATATAGAAGATAAGGTGATAGATAGGGAAAGATGCTGAGAAAGCAAGAGATAGGTAGAGGTAGGGAGAGAAAGTAATAAAAATAAAAAAAATTGTGAGATCTAGGGAGAGATAGGGTGATAAACAAAGAAATACTGAGAGAAAAGAGTCAGGACAGGTAGCATTCCTGTTCCGTGACCGTACACGCTACACGTTGCTACTCAGCTGGGTGCCGTCAACCCCGTTTAGCCGCAACAAAAAAAGTTACAAAAAAAAACTAAAAAAAAAAGTTATAAACAAAGTTTAAAAAAAAAGTTACAAAAAGTTAAAAAAAAAGTTACAAAAAGTTATAAAAAAATAAATAAAGTTTAAAAAAAGTATAAAAAAATACATTGTTTAATAAAAATATGTCCAAGCGTCCTACTTCCAGCACTTCCCAGGCAAGGAATGCAACAGCAGGCGATGAGGGTAGGAGAAGTGGCAGCACCAGGCCCGGTGGCAGCCGGGGTAACAGGCGTGGCAGCAGGGTTCAGCTACCCCTGATGCCCACTGGTCATGTAAGAACCACACAGCCAGCGGTTCTAAATTGGCTTACCCAATCCTCCAGTTCCACCGCCCAAAGCTCCCAAACGAGGAGTCAAGCATCCGCTGGATCATCCGACACCACCCTTACATGGGACGGTCAGCGAGAGTCCTCTGCCCCGTCCCCTGTTATTAGAATGCCACTCACCTTTGGGGCACCTTCTGCCAGGGAACTGTTGGCAAACCTTGATCTGCCCTTGGAGTCTCTACCACTTTTTAGTGATGAGGAGGAGGAGGAGGAGGAAAAGGAAGTCCACCAAAGTCAGCAGGTGGAACGTAGTGAGACTCCAGAGGAGGTGTTGGCTGTAAGCAGTCAACAGAGCCAGGGAGGGGCATCCAGTGCCACACCTGATATTCTGTCCCAGCCACCGGAGGAAAGTAGCAGTGGTGACGAGTTTGATGACGATGTCGCTGATCGGACATGGCGCCCTCAAGCAGCTTCATTCTCATCATCAGGGGAGGAAATAGAGGTGCCACCGACGCAGCAACATCCCACTGTTTCAAGGAACCGAGGCACAAGAGGGAGGGGTAGAAGCCAAGCTACCAGGCAGTGATCACCCTCTCAAAGCCTTGGTCCTGAGAGGGCACCCTCAGGCAGCAGTGGCAGTCAACAGGCAGTATGCCTGTATGAGCAAAGGTCAGCCGTTACAGACTACCTCTTGGGCCAAACAGGCAGCTTCACGCCACACTGCGACTTCCAAGTCACACACTGGCAGATGATGCGTGAAGTCTGCCAATTGTTGATCCCTTTTGAGGACGCGACTTTGTTTGTGAGCAGGCAGGACTATGGGATCAACGACATCATCCCACTCGTCCATGTTCTAGAAAGTGCACTGAAAAGCATCATCAGCGAGGATTCCCAGGCCACCACTCCAAGGCTGAACATCGCCTTGAGCCCAGAGATGGATGAAGTGCAGATGGAGGGTGAGGAGGAGGAAGATGTGTACGCCCAGCCATTCCACACACCGCCACCTGGCTTCTCTGCCTCTCAATCACAGGAGGAGATGGAGGATGAGGTGGTAGAGGAAGCGGAGGAAGACCCCAGCAGACCCTGGAACTATACCGAGGACAGTGGAGAGGAGAGGCGCTCATTGTCCTTAGTGCAGATGGCAAGGTGCCTGCAGGAGTGTCTGAGGAGTGACAGCCGAATTGTGGACATCCGCCAGAGGGACCAATACTGGCTGGCCACCCTGGTGGACCCTCGCTTCCGCCGCAAAATGGCTGAATTTTTTCCGCCATCAGAGAGGGAGGCAAAACTGGGGTACTACCGGGACCTACTCACCAGTCAGTTGGTCTCAACTTACCAGCGAGACCAGCCAGGTTCCCAGACAACATCCGCTCGGGGGGAACCAGCGCGCTCCACTACCACCACCACTAGTGGAGGTGTTAGAAGTCGCTACAGCCTCCAATCGCTGATGAGCGATTTCATGCAGTCAGCTGCTGAAGAGGGGACACAACACCGGACTCATGGCGTGGACCAGCATGAGCTCACCCACCAGGTCACTGCCTTCCTGGATTGTACCCTGCCCCAAAGTGTCACCGACCCCGTGCAGTACTGGGCAGAGAAACTGGACATTTGGCCTCAACTGGCAGAGTTTTCTTTGGCTCTGCTGTCCTGCCCAGCCAGTAGTGTTGCGTCAGAGAGGGTGTTCAGTGTGGCGGGTAACATCGTAACACCGCAAAGAATGAGGCTCTCTTGCCACAGTGTTGAGATGCTGAATTTTATAAAGATGAATCGTGCCTGGATTACATCGGATTATACCACCCCCCTGCCTGATGTGAATGACTAAGTCATCAGTCACCTGTCTTGCATGGCAATCCGTGTGTCCAAGAAACTGACCTTAATATCCCAAATATGTGCCCAACGTAGAAATCCGTAATTTAACTTATTAAGTAATGTTCCCCCCTTAGACCCCAAATTACACAAAATCACCTTAAAAATTCCCTACTTAATTCGGATACATTTAAATAAACAGAACCCCATCTCCAAATTTAATGCCCATGGTGTGTTGGCCATTTAACATCTCCACACCAGCTTAATGCCTCACACCGGTGCACCGTCCAACCCATACCCCAAGAACAGTACCATCCCTAAAATAATCCCCACGACTATGCTTCACAAAGTGGGGATTTCACCTTTTGTGAAATATAGCCGTGGGGTTCTATCCCTGGCACCCATGTCAAGGAACACTACTCACCGTTTTGTGAGCGGGTACTAACTGTTCTTGAGGTATTTTGTTGATATCATGAGAGTAGTAAAATCTCGCACCGCAAATCCCGATGGGGTTCTTCTCTGTGCGAATGATTTCACGCCTCTCATGCAGTCACGCGTGGAATAAGGCTGTCTATGGGGTATATATCACGGAGGCTGCTGTCCTTCAACTGTGATATAAAAAACCTCCACAGTTAGTTACAGCAACAAACAGTTGCTGAAAGGCAGGTTAACTTGCCTTATTTACGGGTGCCTTTACAATGGGATGCTTTTTTGGGGTTC
>ONZH01019065.1:0-65362 GCA_900303285.1 Rhinella marina
GTGCTCTGCCAGCAGCACAGTTTCACCGCGCCCAGAGCCATGGCCTCTGCATGCACCATTAGCAGCACACCCACTTCCCTGTCCCTTACTGCTCGCCTTGCGCATATTAAATGGTATATATGCAAGTTTATCACAAGTACAGTAGCGCAGATTTTTTTTAAGTGTATGAGCAGAAAAATTACACCGAATGTTAGAAATATTTAGAATGCGCAAACGTTATGTAGCAGACGCTGCACAGGTAATGTCGCTGTCACCAACAGCAGGTAAAATTTCACCAAATGTCCAAAATATTTAGGATACACAAACGTTATGCAGCAGAAGCAGCGCAGGTAATGTTGCTGTCACCAACAGCAGGAAAAATTTCACCGAATGTCAGAAATATTTAAGATACACAAACGTTATACAGCAGACGCTGCGCAGGTAATGTCGCCTTGATTAGCGGCAGAAAAAAAATACACTGGAAGTCAGGTATTTAGGATACACAAACGTTATATAGCAGACGCTGTGCAGGTGGTGTTAAGGTCAGGCAATTTTGCACAATTTTTGTCCTCCAAAAATATATATATTGCAGCCAGATGAAACAATAGTCCTTAAAAGGACTTTGGGTCTTTTGAAATGAAAATCTAACCCTGCCTAACAAATTCATATCCCTACACTATCTGTCCCTCCTTGTGCAAACGTTATACAGCAGACGCTGCGCAGGTAATGTTGACTTGATTAGCGGCAGAAAAAAAATACACTGGATATCAGGTATTTAGGATACACAAACATTATACAGCAGACACTGCACAGGTGGTGTTAAGATCAGGCAAATTTGCACAATTCTTGCCCCCCAATAAAAAATATATTGCAGCCAGATGAAACAATAGTCCTTAAAAGGACTTTTGGGTCTTTTAAAACAAGAATCTAACCCTGCCTAACAAATTCCTGTCCCTACACTATCTGCCCCTCCTTGCAGCAGTTCTCCCTGACTAAGACTGACCCGGGTCACATGTCACCGGGTGCTATATAGCACCCGATACGCGTTCCCGGCCAGCCAATCACCGTAATGCCAGTAGCCAACATGGCTACAGCATTACAGTGAATGCCAGTACCTCCCCACACACTGATTGGCTGCGTAGCAGCCAAGAAACGTGCGGGAGGGGACTCGAGCATGGCGCTCGAGCACACGCGGTGTTCGGCCGAACACTGTATTGTGCCAAGCATAGCCATGCTCGATCGAATATAGTGTTCAGCTGAGCATGCTCGCCCAACACTAATGGTGAGTGATCTATGTAAGAGTGGAAACATGGGGAGCAGTCTGTGTGTCATGATACTAGTGAAATACTGCTGCAATCCAATGCCAGGAACAAAGCCTAAACACAGGAGGCACAGGAGTCTTGAACAGGAGGTAGCAGGAATGCAGATGAGGCAGGAATCCAGACGAGAATTCAGGAGGAAAACCAGCGAGCGGTCAGCAGGTGTCCTGGAGTTGCAGGGTAAACCACAAGGAGTAGGAACAAACCAGAGAGAAAGTTCCAGGAGACAGGACTGCACAAGCAGGAGCTGAAACACAAAACTCAAGCAATGAGTAACAGGCTTGAAAGGATTATATACGAAACAGGAAGTAAGATGGCACCCAGGTGAGACACCATCCGCCATGTTAACTGAGGGAAAACTTAAGGGCAATACAGTCTGAACTAAACAGACATAGCAGGATGAATCCTGACATGGGGAGCAGTCCATGTTAGAGAGGGGGAACCATGGGGAGCAGTCTATGTGAGAGAGGGGGAACCATGGGAGCGGTCTATGTGAGAGAGAGGGGGAACCATGGGGAGCGGTCTGTGTGAGAGAGGGGGAACCATGGGGAGCAGTCTATGTGAGAGAGGACGAACCATGGGGAAGAGTTTTATCCATTTCCTTCTTGTCTCTGCTGTATATTGGAGGAGACTACAGTAACTTATCTGTAGATCTTATATCTTAGTTACTACAGGATCTATCCAAGGGACCTTGTCACAGGGTCACATGACATGCTAAAATCAAATGGGTTTGAAGCAGCTGTGGAATGTAGCAGAAGGGTAATATCTACATCCCATGTACTGTACTATGACATCAGAAGGTCTCTATAGTGTTGAGGGAAACAAGCTTCATATCCTCAATCTGAAGTCGATTCCTTCAACAACTTGATTTTAATGTTGTCTCCCGCTCCCTGGAGCCAAAATTAATTTCATCCAAAGTTGCGCAAGACTTTGGTGAATTTATATGGTATTCATTTCTGAATCTTTAACATATTAGATTAGTAATCTAAAGTTCGATTCTCTCAACCCTTGTCTCTACCAAGTATGGGGTTTAGACATTACCCTACAGGACCTTTGATGATGTCATAGTCATGTGATCAGTCAAATGAGGGGAGGAGTAAAGCAGTAGAGGTCTTTCGCAGTTCAGCACTTCCTGTCATGTGACCAGTGTGACATCATCACAGGTCCTGCAGCCCTAGGAGGTGAGATCTGCAGGTCAGTTATTGCTCGGGGGATGTGTGACTTGGTTCTGGGTTTATTAGAATGGAGCGGTTCTATAGGTGATATATAGCAGGTCCAGCCAGCAGGGGGCAGCACCAGCCATAGAGACTCTCTGCTCACACAGTCTGGAGATTAGGAGGGGAGTTCTCCTCAGACATGTCTGCTCTCCCCCTGGAATATTAGGGGACCCCCCAGACCCCTGTAAGAGTGGCTGTTCTCCTGGATTAGAGGGGTCTTCCATCACACAATGTTCTGTGATATCACTAGTATATGGAGTCAGTGTTATCGGTGGGGACAAACGGTGTGTTCTCTCCTCACTTTCCCTGCACAGCGGAGGCCGGAGCTCTAATGAGCAGGAACTGTGGAGAAGATTCAGCAGTAAAGCTACTCTGCAGCCCCTTCATTCTCAGGATTAGTGGGGTCCTGATAGAGGCGAGCCCCCACCTACCGCACAGTGATAACGAGTCCAAGTGATAGAACCTCACGTTATGTGACGGGAATAGCCCCTTAATGCTGATGATATTGGGGGTTCAGTGATGGCCGCAGGGATTGGGGTTTGCACAGTTGGGGGTAAATAATTGCACACACGTGTGATAGTAACAAACCTGCAGCTGTGCGAGCAGCAGGAAAACACCGGATCCATCACTGACCCCAGAGCAGAACACCAGTGATTAGAGGAAAGAGGCCACTGACAGGACGGAGACTGGACTTCTCTTTAACTCCTTCCTGACCTGCGCTGATGATGATGGACATATTAGTGGATCTGGTGGCTTCTGTCGCTGCACTTGTGAGATCAGCAGGAGTCGTTCTGTATTCGGCTTATTTCACACGAGCGATACGGATTGTGTCAGGAACTGAAAAAAATGATGGTTTTACACACAAGTTGAATCAGTTTTGTCTGCGATTGTGTATCACAGTGACTGCAGCAACCCAAGGTATAATATATTAGGGCTTGTCTCCCCATTTCTGTTCTGTCAGAGGGACAGAAAAACTGAAAGAAAATGATCTGTCATACTGCTCTGCTTATGGAAGAAAAGAGAAGTCGTCGTTCTCAGTACAAAGTGACACAAAAACAAATATTTTTTTTCCAGAAAGTGTCTGGAATAGTGTTGAGTGAGCATACTCGGCCGAATACGATATTCGGCCGAGCATGTTGGCGCTCGGGACCACGTGTTGTTCAGCCGAACACCGCGTTTGCTCGAGCGCCATGCTCGAGTCCCCTCCCCGCACACTAATTAGCCAATTAGCGTGCGGGGAGGTACTGGCATTCACTGTAATGCCGTAGCCATGATGGCTACTGGAATTACAGTGATTGGCTAGCCGGGAACACGTCATTGGGTGCTATATAGCACCCGGTGACATGTGACCCGGCTCAGTCCGAGTCAGGGAGAGCTGCTGCAAGGAGGGATAGATAGTGTAGGGATAGAAATTGGCTAGGCAGGGATAAAATTTCAGTTGAAAAGACCCAAAAGCCCTTTTAAGGGCTATTATATCTGGCTGCAATATTTATTTTTTGGGGGGTCAAAAATTGCGCAAGGTTGCCTAAGGCTACTTTCACACTAGCGTTTTTAAATTCCGGCATTGAGTTCCGTCATAGGGGCTCAATACCGGAAAAAAACGCTTCAGTTTTGTCCCCATTCATTGTCAATGGGGGGTGGGGAATCGTCATAGCTGCGCGTCTCCTGGGCGTGAAGACGTGTGGCCTGCCTGAAGTATTTAAGTATGTATGTGTTTGTGTGTATGTGTGTCTATGTCTGTATATGTTACTGTGTGACAGGTGTGGGACTGAAACGCGTTTCCGGCCCCACACATGTCCCTGCGGCAGTCCGGATCCGACGGCACCCTTCACCTGCCGCATCCGGACTGCCGCTAGTGTGAAAGAGGCCTAACTTAAGCACCACCTGCACAGCGTGTGCATTATAACGTTACTGTATCCTATATACCTGACATCCGTTGCTATTTTTTTTGCCACTAATCAAGGCGACATTACCTGCTGTGTGTCTGCTGTATAACGTTTGCGCAAGGAGGGACAGATAGTGTAGGGATAGGATTTGGCTAGGCAGGGCTAGTTGTTCTGTTTAAAAGACCTAAGGACTGTTGCTATATCCGGCTGCAATATTTTTTCTTTTGGGGCAAAAATAACGCAAGTTTGCCTGACCCTAACACCACCTGCACAGCGTGTGCTTAATTAACGTTTCTGTATTCTATATACCTGACATCTGGGGTCATTTTTACTGCCATTAATCAAGGCGACATTACCTGTGTTGTGTGTGCATTATAACGTTACTGTATCCTACATACCTGACATCCGTTGCTATTTTTTCTGCCGTTAATCATGGCGACATTACCTTTGTTGCATGTGCATTATAACGTTTCTGTATCCTATACCTGACATCCGGTGTAATTTTTATTGCTGCTAATCAATGCAACATTACCAGTGTTTCGTCTGCTGTTTAACGTTTGTGTATCCTAAATATTTCTGTAATTTTTCTGCTCATACACTTAAAAAAAATCTGCGCTACTGTACTTGTGACAAACTTGCATATATACCATTTAATATGCGCAAGGCGAGCAGTAAGGGACAGGGAAGTGGACGTGCTGCTGATGGTGCACACAGAGGACATTGCTTTGGACGTGGTGAAACTGTGCCTGCTGGCAGAGAACAAGAAACAAAGTCATACAAAACTCCTAGCTTCATGTCACAGTTTGCAGGGCAGCGCAAGACACCACTCTTGAAGCCACAGCAGTGCGACCAGGTATTTGGTTGGATTGCAGCAGACAATGTTTCCAGTCGGTTAAGCACCACCCTCTCTTCCACAAAGTCCAGTCTCCGTAGCCAAGAGTCCTCCTTCCTCCCACCATGCAGAGTCTGGGCAAATAAGTGATCCTACACTCGGATATTCCGAGGAGCTTCTTTCATCGCCGTTCCTTGATTTGGGCCTCTCGCCAAGCCCGCTTGAAGAGGGACAGGACGGTGAGAAACGGCAATTAGTGTCTGGCGAGGTGCATGATAATGATGATGATGAGACACAGTTGCCAACAAGTCAAGGGCAATTAGTGCCTCAAGAGGTTGATGATGAGGATGAGACGCAGTTAAGTCAGGTTCTTGTTAATTCACCATGTCAGGAGGAGGACCAGAGTGAGGAAGTGGAAGAGGAGGTGGTGGACGATGAAATCAATGACCCAACCTGGGAAGGTGGCAAGCCGAGCGAGGACAGCAGTAAAGAGGGGGAGGGATCCGTAGCACCGCAACAGGCTGGAAGAGGCAGTGGGGTGGCAAAAGGGAGAAGGCAGGCCACACCAACCAGGCCCGCAACTGTTCCCCGGAGCAGCCCCTTGCAGCAATCTCCCTTGCCAAGGGGTAGGTGTTCCGCAGTCTGGCGCTTTTTTGAGGAAAGTGCTGACAATAAACGAATTATAATTTGCAACTTGTGCCGTACCAAGATGAGCAGGGGCGTAAACACCAGCAACCTGACCACCACCAGTATGATCCGCCACATGGCAGCAAAGAACCCTAATAGGTGGGCTGAACGCCTGGGTCTACGATCTGTGTCTGCGGGTTACACCACTGCCTCCTCTTCCCATCTGTTACGTGCTGTCCAAGAAGCAGGCCCAGATGCTTCCCGCCCTGCACCTGAACCTTCGCAAGAACCATCAGCAAGCATGACCACTTTAGTGTCCCAGCAGAGTGTTCAAATGTCCTTACCCCAGGCATTTGAACGCAAGCGCAAATACCCAGCCACCCACCCACAGGCCATAGCACTAAACGCGCAACTTTCCAAATTGCTGGCCATGGAAATGTTGCCGTTTAGGCTGGTGGACACTGAGGCTTTTCGCAGCCTGATGGCGGCGGCTGTCCCTCGTTACGCTGTCCCCAGCCGCCACTATTTTTCCCGTTGTACCGTTCCCCCCCCCCTTACACCAGCATGTGTCCAGAAACATAACCCGTGCCCTTACCAATGCAGTTACGGGGAAGGTCCACTTAACGACTGACACACAAGTGCTTCTGGCCAGCGACGCTACATTTCCCTGATGGCACACTGGGTGAACGTTGTGGAGGCTGGGAGCGATTCGTACCCTGGGATGGCACAGGTGCTACCGACGCCAAGGATTGCGGGCCTTACTTCCATCCACCTATAGTAGCGGCTGCAACCCCTCCTTCTCCTCCTCCACTTCCACTGCAGAATTCTCATCTTGCAGCACCAGTCAGACTTCTGTCAGTAGCTGGAAGCAGTGTAGCACAGCAGTCGGGAAGCAGCAACAGCCGTGCTGAAGCTTATTTTCTTAGGTGACAAACAGCACACCGCCGCAGAGCTGTGGCAGGGCATAAGGGACCAGGCTGAGCTGTGGCTCTTGTCACTCAACCTATAGCCAGGCATGGTTGTGTCTGATAACGGCCGCAACTTGGTGGCGGTTTTGGAGCTGGGCAACCTCACACACATACCATGCCTGGCCCATGTCTTCAACTTAGTGGTTCAGCAGTTTCTTAAAACCTACCCCAATTTGCCTGAGCTACTGGTGAAGGTGCGCCGTCTGTGTGCCCATTTCCGAAAGTCACCTACAGCTTCAGCCCATCTTGCAACGCTGCAGCAGCAATTGCGATTGCCAGCTCACCGACTGCTGTGCGACCTGAGCACTCGCTGGAACTCCACCTTCCACATGTTGGGCAGGCTTTGTGAGCCGCAGAGGGCAGTAGTGGAATACCAGCTGCAACGTGGTCGGCGCCTTTCCAGTCAGCTTTCGCTCTTCACAAGCGACAAGTGGGCAATGATGTCTGACCTCTGTGAGGTTTTACGCAACTGTGATGAATCTACACAGATGGTGAGCGGCAATAATGCAATTATCAGCGTAACCATCCTACTTCTTTGTCTACTAAAAAGCTCACTGCTCACAATAAAAGCATGTGGAAAGGTTTCTGATAAGCTCCCTAGTGTCACAAGGAGGGAAAAGTTTTGGAAGATAGTGGAGTACCAAGCTGACCGTGTCAATGTCTTCAGCGATCCCTTTGTGCCTTAACCATAATTTTTTTGACGGACAGCGCAGCAGCAGCATGTCACCCATAATTTTTTAGATGGTCAACTCAGCAGCAGCACCTCACCCATAATTTTTTAGACTGTCAGCTCAGCAGCAGCTCGTCACCCCCATTGTTTTTCAGTGTCAGCAGCAGGCCATCAATCCTAATTTTTCAAGGGTGTGTCTGATGCACTCCTTTATGTGTAATAAAGGGTGTATTGGAGTGCCTGTTCCTTGTAATTTTTGGCAGCCTTTTCACTTAGTGCATAGGCTTTATAAGTGTAGGAGTCCCACGACATGAACAATTGTACCACAATGTGAATGAGGCCCTCCTTTATGTGATATATTGTTGTATCGGAGTGCCTGTTGCTTGTAATTTTTGGCAACACTTGCGCTTTATGTACAAGTAAATATATTTTTCCTAACAATATTTCCTCTAAAGTCGATTGTAAATTTGTTTTTATTGTCATTCCGTAAAAGTGGCATAATACTCAGACAACATTGTTCACAGACATCCTCCCCATGCTGTTCCCAAACCATTTCAGTGGTGTTTCCATCATTTTCTCACCTTTCCCTATGATCCAGACACCCTTCGCTCTTCAGAGCAGGGTGTGCCTGGTTTAGTGCTCTGGTTCTCCCATTGACTTCCATTGTGCTCGGGTGCTCAGTCGAGCACTCGAGCACCGCCTAGTGTTCAACCCGAGCACTACGGTGCTCGATCATCACTAGTCTGAAACAAATAGGCAGGTCTGCACCGGAGAACGTGGACAGCCCCTGTGAGTCAAACAGCCAGGCTTATAACAGCATATGGTTAAGGGCTCATTCGCACACCTGTAAGTCTTTTGACATCTACAAATCACAGATCCGCAAAACACAGACACTGGTCGAGTGCATCCCACATATTTTTTTTTTTTACTGCAGAAATATCCTATCCTTGTCCGTAAAACGTACAAGAATAGGACATTCTATTTGTTCTGCTGCCTCACAAAAAGACTTATGGATTGATATGAATGGATCGTTTGCGGGCATAAACCACGGCCTTGTGAATGAGCCCTAACTCATTAGCAACAGCCTGGTGGTTTCACACAGAACTCAAGGAGCAATTAACCCTTGCAGTGCTGAAGAAAGAGAAGTGAGGGGCAGCGAAGGAAAACAGAACACCAGTGTAAGGGCTCATGCACACGACTGTATGTATTTTGTGTATTTTGTGGGCTTTTCCAATGAAGGGTGAGATCTGCTGCAAAACTGCATCTAATCTGCCATAAAATCCGCAATCAGAAAGTGTGGATATGGTTCAGCAACGCACATAAAGTCACACAGAAATTCATGCAGATCTTATGTGAGATCACCCGAATCATGTGCAGGTGGCCTTAGCGTTCTCCTCACCGTAGTGCTGCGCCAGATTCATCGTTCTTCTGCACCACTTCCAGACATGAGCCGGACTTGTCCATCCACAATGCGACCCTGGCCTACAAGTCACAGACTGTGCACTCTTAAACCTTTGCTCTCCTCACATGAACTAGCAGGACCAATCAGAATGCAGATAATTTCCCCACTACCCCAGAGCAGTGTGTGTCCTCTCACATACAGCTAACCAGAGACAGACGACACCAATCAGAATGCAGATAACCTCCCCACTACCCCAGAGCAGTGTGTGTCCTCTCACATACAGCTAACCAGAGACAGACAACACCAATCAGAATGCAGATAACCTCCCCACTACCCCAGAGCAGTGTATGTCCTCTCACATACAGCTAACCAGAGACAGACGACACCAATCAGAATGCAGATAACCTCCCCACTACCCCAGAGCAGTGTGTATCCTCTCACATACAGCTAACCAGAGACAAGCCCTGCAGTTACATGAAATCAGTATGCATTTGTTTTAGTCTCTTAATAGTCACTAGGGGGGGTTGCTTTAGCTGCTCATATCTCTGGTTTGATACCAGCTCGAAATATTGTCTGAAAGCTGACATTTCAGGCTTTAAGACAATACCAAAATGACATGAATCTGTTCAGTACAGGGGGGATATCACTGATAGAAATTGGGATGCCATGAATGAAGCTGAAAATGAAAGTATAAGCAGATTTTACTCACAATTATTCCCGACAGTTCTAACAGTGATTTCTCCTTTGTTGCTTGGACTAGAGCTCTCATTTTCGTCTTCAATTAAAGCCTGTCATCTTTCAAACAAGCCAAGTTGCATGTTTCTAGCTGGTACCATTCAGGAGATATCATCCTGTACAGCAGCCCTCCCCCTCCATTTTCTGCCTCAGCCCAGCTCCAGGCTCTCAGGGCTGAGCTCCTCCCCCCAGTTCTGTCTTCTATTTAGAGACAACCTGCACATGGCAACACTCTGAGATAAGAGCAGCTGAATAGGAAAGTAGCATGCATTTGTGGGGGTTATTAGCAGGTAAAACTGAAAATTATCACATTTTAAAGCAAAAAAGCATTTATACAGCAGGGTGTACTATACCATTAGGGTATAAAAAATGAAACGGCAGTTACACTTTAACCTGCACTTGTTTCCCTCAGGTTTCTTACCTGCAGGACTCTTTTCTTTTGAAAGACCATGGTCCTTTCCATCAGTGACCCATCAAGGATGGAGAAGGACAGAAGCCACATGGCTGCGTGGATATTAGACCTCACCCTGGAGATCATCTCCTTGATAACTGGAGAGGTGAGAGTCTCACATGACATCACTCTTATCTCTAGTAATAAACCAGGGAAATGACTGGAAAGGTGAAGGATTCTTAGAATCTCTGTAGTAATCGGCGTCTCCCCATACATAGGATTACACAGTAGTGAAGAAGTCGTCTGGTGAGTGTGTGACACCCCGTGTGTCAGGAGGATGGAGCAGGACCCAGAGCCCCATCACCGAGCCTCCACCTCATTCCCTGATACATGAGCAGAAGATCCTAGAACTTACCACCAGGATCACTGAGCTGCTGAGCGGAGAGGTGAGCGCTGCTGGGAATGCTGGGACATTATACAATAACGCCAAGGGAGGGGTCTGGTAATGACTGTATCCTTGTGTTGTCAGGTTCCTATAAGGTGTCAGGATGTCGCTGTCTATTTCTCCATGGAAGAGTGGGAATACTTAGAGCAACACAAGGATCTGTACAAGGACAGAAACCTCATGGCTGCGAGGATATTAGACCTCACCCTAGAGATCATCTCCTTATTAACTGGAGAGGTGAGAGTTTTCATTGACATCACTCAGGGAAATGACTGGAAAAACCTGCAATTTATACATGTGAATACCTATCGGTACAGGAGACAGGGGGTGCCAATGATTGACAACTATCTCTTATGAGCACTATGATGAAACCTGCGCCCCGCAGCCCCTCCTGATGTCAACTACGTTGAGCTTAGATGACGTGGTTGCGTCACTGGTTACCAAGACGTGACATTATGCCTCCCCAGGAGCACGTAAGGTCAGCTTGGCACAGACACCTCCTGTCCACACGGGCACAGGAAGGCAAAGAAAGAGAAGTAGCCTAGTAGTACTGCCACCAGCTCTCGTTTGATATACACCAGGTCCGTTAATGGGTTATATCGGATCAGAAGCCAACCAGGTAGCATATAACAATATTACCAAGAACACGAACGTGGGGATTCATGATTGAGTTAGAAGAATAGCACAAGATTAAATTATACATTTAATCGCCTTAAGGGCTCACTAGATATACCTATATACACAGAAAATGGATACAGCAGTCAGATATACAAATACAGGTGGTATGATACAACAGAATTGAACAGAGCAAAAGTCAGTTACCAGAGTGATGGATAGTCTGTTAAGATAGGTCTTGGGTTTCTGTAAGGCCTGGCTGTAACCACATGGGGGACAGTGATGTCAGCAGCTTGTCCACACTCCCTCCAAGCACATTGCTCGATGCGACCCCCCTTTAGAGGAAGACGCTGGCCTCTGTTCTGTGTGGCCTTTTACCCTGCAGCCAGCCACTCCCCTCCTCCCCTGTCCCAATTTGGGTAGCAAAAGATCCACAAAAACATTATGGCCCATAGCTCCAGACCGGAAGGTCATAGGGAAAGGGTTCTGGTACCAACGGATCCTCCTGGGTTTCAGCTACAGGTGGAAACCAAAAATGACACATTTATCAGGTTCCCGCTTGGAGATCTCTGTATCTCCGCTTCCTGACATGTGATTGCTCATTTATGGACATGTGCCTGTCCCTCTTGGTCCCTGTCTCGTGAATATATGATTGGTTTATGTTGGAGATGTATGGGCAATTCATAATTCTTTATTAATTCCTGGCTCCAGTCTGTCTAGAAATTCAGTGACATGACTAACAAACTGGCGGCCCCCTACTGAGGGGCTCTTCCTGGGGAAGGCCTTTGACTCCGCACTGGCTGGGTGACATGTGAATTGTACACATGTGACCTGCTTTGAAGACAGGACCCATGCGGTGTTTACTCCATCTGCTAGTTGATAGCACATGGCTATGATTAAATCATGGCTAACATGGATCCTGATTCTACATTCCTCACAAACACTTATGTACACAATGCTATAAATCACAAATAACATATCTCCCCTGTACCGATAGGTATGTACAGAGCTGGAGATGTAAATGTACAAATTACTGGTTTTACAGAATTTTTTTCCCCACAAAAATATATATCAATCTGCTCGACTTCTCCTGCTTTATAATATGGTGCTGTCAGAGTGCATGCAGCGATCTCCTTCAATGTATGAGGACAAGGGATCACTATTGCGATCCCTGATACAGAATCATGGTTTTTGAGCAACAGATCGCTGTTTAGGCCACACGATCTGCTGTCAAGAAACTATGATTGGGTGGTGCCTGCACGAACGACAGGATCACCCGACGAACTAGCTTTTCGCTCTTTCATCAGGTGATCGGCAGACATTTATATGGGCAGATTGTCTGGAGCGACCATTTCCGATAATCTGGACGATTATTGGCTCATGTAAATGAAGCTTTAGAATCTCTGTAGTGATCGGCGTCTCCCCATACACAGGATTACACAGTAGTGAAGAAGTCGTCTGGTGAGTGTGTGACACCCCGTGTGTCAGGAGGATGGAGCAGGACCCAGAGCCCCATCACCGAGCCTCCACCTCATTCCCTGATACATGAGCAGAAGATCCTAGAACTTACCACCAGGATCACTGAGCTGCTGAGCGGAGAGGTGAGCGCTGCTGGGAATGCTGGGACATTATACAATAACGCCAAGGGAGGGGTCTGGTAATGACTGTATCCTTGTGTTGTCAGGTTCCTATAAGGTGTCAGGATGTCGCTGTCTATTTCTCCATGGAGGAGTGGGAGTATTTAGAAGAACACAAGGATCTGTACAAGGATGTCATGATGGAGAATCACCAGTCCCTCACATCACCGGGTAAGAGGAGACCTTCCATGACTGTAGAGGAGAGAACAGTTTTGAGAGTTAGCGTTACAGAAGTGGAAGTGGATCTACCGTACTAATAAACAGATTTAGTTTGGGGCTACTCCTACGGCACTTATCTAAGTGCACCCTCTGCTTTTCAACCTTTAATCCATAGCTGCAGGGGTACCATCAGGGTACAACCTCTTGTAGTAGTCTGTGTTAAGTGGCTGCTGACCAACGAGGGTTTAGAGAATCCAGTGGAGAGCACCAAGGGATCAGGCAGAACTTTAGTCGGGAAACAAGCTGAGGTCAGGACAAGCAGTTTGTGTGTAATCCAATAAACACTCCATAGGTCAGGGCAAACAGGAATTTGTAGAAATCCAGTTAAAAAGGCAGAGGTCGGTACATTGGCAAATGAACAAAAGTGGCGCACCTTCGCAGGAAAGAAGCAACTAAAACCTCTTGTTCAGACACACAAGGATTACAAATGTTTTGGCCTTTTAAGAGCTGGATGAAATACCTGGCCTACAAGTAGATAGAGGCATTGCAAGATTTTGGTGCAGACTGGTGTGGAGTGGATGGGACAGTGAGATGCCGACAGGCAGGAATCACTAGAGCAAGGAATCGAGTAAGCACTCCAGCAGCCGTCAGCAGCCATAGACCACCAGTGTCACAGTTAGATTCACCCATCATATGATCATCTGATATGAACAAATGTGCTTTTCCTACAGATGGGACCAGTCAGAGAAATCCACCAGAGAGATGTCTCAGATCCCAGGATTGTCCAGGAGAAAAGCAGACTGTCACACTGGATTATCAGGTAGATGAAGCTGAAGTTCCTACAAATTATAGATTGATGTTTCAGTGCTTTCTAGTAACCTTCCCCAGGAGCAGTGGAGTATACTGTGCGCGCTGTTTCATGATATTGTTCGTTATTATTATTATTAATTATATGAATGCGCTATTTATTCCATGGCACTGTACATGTGAAAAGGGATCACATACATAATCAAGACAATTGCAATAAGCATGAACAAGACAAGTTACGTACAAACTGGTAAGGGAGGAGAGAGGGCTCTGCCCACAAGGGCTTACAATCTACAAGGTATAGAGGAAGTAAGTGGTATTTCCAGTGTCATAAAATATTGTATTAGTTAATTAAAGGGGTATTCCTATCTTAGACAATGGTAGTATATCGCTAGGACCCGCACCTATATCAAGAACGGAGTGGGGAGCGCTGTGCCTAGAGGACCCTGGGTTTCCCAGGGTCCGGCCACCACCAGGCACAGCTCCCCGCTGCTCCCATAGAAATGAATGGAGGGCGGCTGCACATGCGCAGTGCACCCTCATTCACTTTGGGGGCTCCGTTCTCGATATAGGTGTGGGTCCCAACGGTGGGACCCGCACCTATAAAACAATGGGGGCATATCCGAGCGATATGCCCCCATTATCTAAAATGGGAATAACCCTTTAGGCAGTTCAGTGCATTTTACCAGAAAAATTGGAAGGAAAAATTAAAAAGTTATGACACAAAGGGGGAAAATGTTGCTGGTACTTAAAAGGGTTGTTCCACTAAAAATATTCTACAGTTTTCAAATCATCATCTGAATACTTTTATAATTGCATCTAGTTAAAAATTTAGCATAGCCACTGAGTTATTCAATAAAATGTATCTGTATAGCGCCACCTGATGTTTTTTTTTTTTTACCTGCTCACTGAGATGGCCGTACATGCTGAGTTTCATCCTTCACCTGCCTCTTGAGCTTCGATAGGTAGAGCTGAGACACACCCCCTTAGCTGCAACAGAAAAGACACTCCCCTTGAGCTGTCAGCTTTATATTAATCTAGCAGAGCAATGAATGGGGATATCTCTGGAACTATATGAGGTACAGGGCTGGTACTAGGAGATTACCCCTTTAAGGCTAAAATTTGTTATGTCACTAAGGAGTTAAATATGCACTTGTGTCCCCTGATTTGTGTGCCAACAAGATTTACTTCAGACACATATTTAAAATGTACAATAAAAAAAGGTACATTTTTGGGAGGATTTTTCTAATTTTAATGTGGCTGTTATGAGGTTAATATAACACATTGTACTGTATCAATATTCTAGTTATTTAACACATTGTACTGCTTCAATAATACTGTGAAGTTTAATATAATACATTGTATTATAGCAGTTATTTAGCACTTTGTACTGCCTTTTTATACCTTGCAGTTTACTATAATGCATTGTACTGCATCAATACACCAATTTAATTCAACACATTTTACTGCATTAATACAGCATTGTAAATTGTCAATACCAGTGTGCAGTGTGATCATAGAAGGGGAGATGCAAAATCGATGTGTTTCGGATCTTATGTTAACGATCCTTACTCATGATAACTCATATCATGAGTAAGGATCGTTAACTTGAGATCCGAAAAGCGTTGATTTTGCATCTGTCTTGTTTTGTATGGATTATACCGCATCGAATAAAGAATATCGTTTTATCAAAAGCTGGACCCCTCTACTTTTTACATGGATTCTCAGAAATACACCACCCCTCAAATTCATTCATACTTGAGACATCAGATCCCAAATTTATACAGATCACAGATCAGATCCTAAATTGATGCAGACCACAGATCAGATCTCTTAGACCCCTGTATTAACCGCACCTCACTGGTCCACTAAATGCAGACCATCATCTGCGAATCAGAATGTGTGTGTCTTTTTAAACAGGCTTTGTGTTAACACTGTCAACCATGCGTATACCCATATCTATATGTGTCAGTGTCACTCAGACATCATTTTCTGTTGTTTTCATTGCATTAGAGAGTTTAAAGGGTGATGGGGAGGAGACAGAAAAAAATTGAAAAAGCCGAGAGAAAAAAAATGAGTCCTATGAGATCTCAAGAGTGTAAATTGGAGCACTTTTGATTTGGGTAGAATCGATTTGGACCCAAATTGAATTTTTGGGCTGAATTATTTGAATTGATCCAGAAACAAATTTCAAAAAATTTGCTAATTTCTAATTCATGTCTTCTAAGGGTGTTTTTGGTTGTCACCTGAATACAAGAAAAACTAGCAGTGTATAATTTTCTCATATCTTCAATCTTACAGGAAAGTTCTGGTGGAACGACGAGTGGACTTAAAAATCTAGTAAGAGTGTCTGTGAATGGTAAGAGTCTTTTGTAAATATTTTTTGACTGTTTGAATGTTTTTATTAATAGGAAAACTGATAGGAAGTTCAGAAATATTAATAATTCATTTACTGCCATAATATTTTATCATCTTCATTGGCCCTGGCACAATGTGACTGAATATGGGCAGATACAATCACAAACAAATACTTTGGAGAGAAAATGGTGATTCATGGAGTATATTTGGCACCAGGAGAGGTAAAATAGAGTGTAGGCTCAGCATGCATGTGGAACTTCCATTCCTAAATCTCTGTAGGAATAGAGGTCATGAGGAGACAGTTGAAATACAGAGAGGAGGGTGGGAGTGTGGCTAAGGAACAGCAGAACTTGTATACAGTCAGCTACATAACTATAGCCCGACATTACTGCAGTCTGTCTTGTCCGTTCTCTCTTTACCTCAACTGTCTCCTCTATTCCTCCTCTATGAACTATATTCCTACAGAAATTCAGCTGAAGATCTTATCAGCTGTATTCAGGATCATAATCCCGGAGAAGCAGAGCAGAGAGGATGAGGCAGCTCTTTATCTTAGTGATGTGGAGTAGCTTGTCCTGCTGTGTAATTAGGACAGGTTCTGTGTGCACTAATAGGATGGTGGCCATTTTATTTTCCCTGATGATTGCTCCCTAGAGGAAGTGAGCCATTATAACTAATGAAATGTATTTGAAAATCCATTTATCGTAAAGTAATATTTAAAGTATAACCGCCATATTTTCATCAAAAAATCAATTTTAGCATATGTTACTGTTGATGGAGCATTATGAATAAAGCAGTCTTTAGTTTCTTCACATACCACTGTTTTCCCGGAGTTTTTCTCTTAGTCATTGCTGTTTTAACCTCTACAATATGAGGATCTTCTCAAGATGGCTCCTCTGCCAGTTCTCTGAGGCCAAAACTGCCTTCCCTCACTTCAGATACACACTTGCTTCCTGCCAGCCAATCAGGTTGGATTACTGAGAGACACGCCTCCTCACTCTGAAGCCTAATGCAGTGTGAAGGACCGCCATTCTGTCTTCCTGTCTTCTTAGATGAGCCATAGCAACGGTCTTTTAAGGTACCAGTGGGAAGAGACAAGAGACATTAATGAAAGCTGTCATTATAAGGTAATTACAGATCTTTTGACAAAAATTAACAGACTAACTCAGGTACACATGCCTAGCTCTAATAAACTAGCAAATAAAAAAAATATGACAGTTACACTTAAGTAGTTTTAATAATTTTATTTAAAGAATTCCCCTACAATTTAGGAGAGACTTCAAAGGGCCTCCAAGTCTGTCAGCGGAGTCCTTTACGATGCAGAGAGAAAGAAATATGCAGATACAATTGGGGTCATTTATCAAACTGATGTAACGTAGAGCTGGCTTAGTTGCCCATGGCAACCAATTCGATTCCACCATTAATTTTCTAAAGAAGCTGTAAAAAATGAAAGGTGGAATCTGGTTGCTATAGGCAACTAAGCAGTTTCTACTTTACACCAGTTTTATAAATCTCCCCCAAAGTATCTTTCTCTGAAGAACAATGCCCTGCATAATAATTTATTATCAGCAGACATAATTGGGTGGGATTAGATTTATTAGATCAGTGTATAGCGAAAACACATATTTGCCTATTACTGTAAATACTAGATATGACACAAATTAAAGAGGGTACAGGAAACATTGTACATATATGTCCATACTGAAGTTCTCCTGGCCCACAATACTATACCAGTAGGAACTGGTTTTGTGCCGTTTGCGCCATCCTATGGACATAACTTATCAAGTCTAAATCGTACATCGTACAATAATGGAGACGAAGGGGGGATGTGTGAGATGTATTGTAAATGCAGAGCTAATCTTTATCATGGGTGACATATGCTATTGCAGAGCATATGTTAGGGCTACATAGTGGACATATACAAAGGTTCTGCAGCTTTTGGTGTCTGTTCACATTGGGAAGCATTGAACTGTGTCATCTGGATAGAAACACCTGCCACTATCTCTACCAGGGATTATATTTTGAGAGTTTAGCAGACAAAGAACTCCTGAAAACTATGATGTTTTCTATGATCTTTTTTTCCTGTTACTGAAATTGTGCATTATTCTGTTTTAGTACATCTACTATATACTTTTTGGTCTTGATATTGTCTTAATAAAGCTTAAAATGCTTATCACATGACTAATGTAAAAAATGAAAATCAGACATCATATAGTAAATGACAGTCTCTTTCTAACAAAGCTACAACCAGCCCTGTACCTCACATGGATTCAGAGATCTCCACATTCATTGCTCTACTAGATTTATATCAAGCTAAAACCTCAAGGGGAGTGTCTTTTCTGCTGCAGCTCAGGAGGCGTGTCTCAGCTTTCCCTATCACAGCTCAGGAGGCGTGTCTCAGCTCTCCCTATCACAGCTCAGGAGGCGTGTCTCAGCTCTCCCTATCATAGCTCAGGAGGCGTGTCTCAGATCTCCCTATCACAGCTCAGGAGGTGTGTCTCAGCTTTCCCTATCACAGCTCAGGGGGCGTGTCTCAGCTCTCCCTATCACAGCTCAGGAGGCGTGTCTCAGCTTTCCCTATCACAGCTCAGGGGGCGTGTCTCAGATCTCCCTATCACAGCTCAGGAGGCAGTTGAAAGTTGAAACTGAGCATGTGCGGCCTTCTCAGTGAGCAGGACAAAGAAATAAGAAAAAAACAAACAAACATCTGGTGGCATTATATAGATATATTTTATTGAATTACTCTAAATTTATAATTACATGCAATTACAAAAGTATTCAGATCCAGGTGCTGGTTTGAAAACCATAGAATATTTTTTCATGTGACAACCCCTTTAAATGAGTAATTAAAAGATAATTTTGTTTTATTTTCCAGGTGAAGACGGGTTGAGAGTATATCATAAGCATCTCCATTTATTATCTTATTATGAAGAAAAAGATAATACCACACAAGATGATTCAATAACTCCTAATGTATCATCAGCCCTTCACAGCAGAAATCTATCCACCGTTACCGCTGGTCACAAGAAACCTTCATCTAATCCATCACTTATTAGCAGGACAAGAAAATTTCCTTGTGAGAAACGTTTTAACAAGAAATCTGATATTTTTTTACACGAGAGAAATTGCAAAGACAAAAGATCATTTTCATGCTCAGAATGTGGAAAATCCTTTACCATGAAATGCATTCTAGTTGCACATCAGAGAAGTCACACAGGGGAGAAGCCATTTTTGTGCCCCGAATGTGGGAAATGTTTTAGTCAGAAATTAAATCTTGTTATGCATCAGAGAATTCACACAGGGGAGAAGCCATTTATATGTCCTAAATGTGGGAAGAATTTTGGGGTGAAATCCTTGTTTATACAACATATAAGAACCCACACAGGGGAGAAGCCATTTTCTTGTTCAGAATGTGGGAAATGTTTTGGTCAGAAATCACATCTTATGAAACATTTAAAAATCCACACAGGAGAAAAGCCCTTTTCATGTCTTGAATGTGGGAAGTGTTTTAGTTTGAAAAAAGGTTTTGTTAGACACCAGAGAACTCACACAGGGGAGAAGCCATTTTCATGTCTTGAATGTGGGAAGTGTTTCAGTCAGAAATCATATCTTGTAAATCATCAGAGAACTCACACAGGGGAGAAACCATTTTCATGTCTTGAATGTGGGAAGTATTTTAGCCAGAAAGTAGGTCTTGTTAAACATCAGAGAACTCACACAGGAGAGAAGCCATTTTCATGTCTTGAATGTGGGAAGTATTTTAGCCAGAAAGTAGGTCTTGTTAAACATCAGAGAACTCACACAGGAGAGAAGCCATTTTCATGTCTTGAATGTGGGAAGTGTTTTGGTCAGAAATCAGTTCTTGTTAAACATCAGAGAACTCACACAGGGGAAAAGCCATTTTCATGTCTTGAATGTGGGAAATGTTTCAGTGTCAAATCACATCTTGAAACACATCAGAGAATTCACACAGGGGAGAAACCATTTTCATGTCTTGAATGTGGCAAATGTTTCAATCAGAAATCATATCTTGTTAATCATCAGAGAACTCACACAGGGGAGAAGCCATTTTCATGTCCTGAATGTGGGAAGTATTTTAGTCAAAGAGCAGGTCTTGTTAAACATCAGAGAATTCACAAAGGGGAGAAACCATTTTCATGTCTCGATTGTGGGAAGTGTTTTAGTCAGAAAGAAGGTCTTGTTAAACATCAGAGAGCTCACACAGGGGAGAAGCCATTTTCTTGTCTTGAATGTGGGAAGTGTTTCAGTGTGAAATCTCATCTTGTAACACATCAGAGAACTCACACAGGGGAGAAGCCGTTTTCATGTCTTGAATGTGGTATGTGTTTTAAACAGAAAGCAGGTCTTGTTAAACATCAGAAAGCTCACACTGGGGAGAAGCCATTTATTTGCCTTGAATGTGGTAAGTGTTTTGGTGTGAAATCAGTACTTAAAACACATCTCAGAGTTCACACAGGGGAGAAGCCATTTTCATGTTCAGAATGTGGGAAAAGTTTTAGTCTGAAATATAATCTTGTTAAACATGCAAAAACTCATATAGTAGAGAAGTCGTTTAGGTGTCCTGAATGTGGGAAATGTTTTGGGGGGAAATCAACACTTAAAGCACATCTAAGAAGTCACACTGGGGAGAAGACATTTTCATGTACAGAATGTGGAAAATCTTTTAGTCAGAAATCAAGTCTTGTTAAACATGAGAGAACTCACTCAGAGGAGAAGCCATTGTAATTTTCGGATTGTAGAACATATTACAGATAGGGTTGAGCCAACCCGAACTGCAAAGTTCAGGTTCTTACCTAACTTTGCGAGTTCGGGTACCCGGACCCGAACTTTTTCACAAAAGTTCGGGTTCGAGTTCGGTGTTCGGGTAATTTTATTATTTTCCGTTATAACATGGTTATAACGGAAAATAATAGCATTCTTAAGGCAGAATGCTAAATAAAATGGCCTTCTAGGGGTTAAAAATAATAAAAAAAAACTCACCTTGTCCACTTGATCGCGCAGCTGATGTCTTCCTTCTTCTTCTTCTTTCAGGACCTGCAAAAGGACCTGCGGTGACGTCACCGCGCTTACCAGGTCATCGCAGGTCAGGACCTGTCAGTGATGTCACCGCAGGTCCTTTTGCAGGCCCTGAAAGAAGGAAGACACCGGCTGCGCGATCAAGTGGACAAGGTGAGTTTTTAAAATTATTTTTAACTCCTAGAAGGCCATTTTATTTAGCATTCTGCCTTAAGAATGCTATTATTTTCAGTTATAGCCGTGTTATAACGGAAAATAATAAAGGGAAGTTCGGGTCCCCATTGATTTGAATGGGGTCCGGGTTCGGGATGAAGTTCGGGTCAAGTTCGGGTCCCGAACCCGAACTTTGACCTGAAGTTCGGCCGAACCCGGCGAACCCGAACTTCCTTGGGTTCGCTCATCCCTAATTACAGATTTTGAGGTTCATTATGAAATCTTCTGCCTATTTATGCCTTTTGATGTGCGACAAATGGGTTGTCTGGTTTCCTATATTGATGACCTATGCCCAGGACAGATCATCAATATCAGATTCGCAAGCGTTTGACTCCGAGCAACCCCAACAATCAGCTGTTTGTAGAGACTGCAGCACTTGTACAAATGCTGTGGTTTCTTCACTGTTTACCTGCATGCCATCAGCGTAGTTAGAGTGTCTCTGTTCCACTCACTTGAATGGAATGGAGAAGTTGCAGTTGCAGTGAGAGACAGCTGTAATGTTGACAGTGTAAATGTAAACCATGAAGGGACTGCAGTGCTCATATGTTGGACCCCTGCTGAAGTCATTTTGATAGTATGTCAGATGTCTACTTTCAGAAAATGTATGGTTATTCACAATGTTAAATGGAGTTTCCCTCTGTTTTGATCATCCTGTTTTCTTCATATGCCATAATAATATATTAGGGAAGATCTGTCCATGTTGTTTCATTATAGTTCTAGTTTTTATACATGACTTGTGTTGTGGTCAGGTTTCTTACCTGAAAATACAAAAAATAAATGTCTTTATAACCATGGCTGTGGAGTCAGAGCTAGTTTTAGGTGGAACCAGAGTCATTACAATAGTACTAACTCCAGCTGGTGTTTGCACCTGAGTCCTGGACCCCTTGTCTATCCCATGAGGTAGCAAACTAGTTGCATCCCCACAGCAAAGTCCAGATATCTGTACAGGAGTTAAAGGTCAAATATTGCCCTTAGGGTTAGCCCTAAGTGTAACTGATTGGTTGCCACATGTCCTAACTGTAAGAGGTATCTACCTATTTGGATTCTCTGACTACTGCTGTAGGGGCACTGCATCCTACTCTGCAGGCTGTATTAACGGCAAGATTCCGTCCCAAATTGTCTCCACCCCCATGTTATGATGGTGACATGAAGTCTTGAGTTGCTACCATAAATCAATGTACCCTTCATTTTGAGTTATAGTCGCATCAAATTCCATTTAAGGCAGGGATGCCCAACCTGCGGCCCTCCGACCGTTGCAAAACTACAACTCCCAGCATGCCTGGACAGCCTAATGCTATTAGGGCATGCTGGGAGTTGTAGTTTTGCAACAGCTGGAGAGCCACAGGTTGAGCATCCCTGATCTAAGGGGACCAAAGCGGCCTTTATCATTTCTCATCTGACTGGAGAGGCCTTGGCATGTTCAAACCCATATACAGGCGTAACGTACAATGTACGTGGACCAACTGTGCCAACTAACCAGTTTGGCTTTGGACTAAACCTAAGGGCATTGTCCTGGAAGTTCCCTGGTATTTTAACCCCTGTACAGGGATCTGGACTTTGCTGCAAGGAACCAACCAGGCCGCTTGCTCCGGGAGTAGTCCTGGTGTAGTTGGTGGCTGACCCACGGTGGTCAGAGACACCAGTGCGGAGCACCAAGAACACAGGAAAAAAGCATAGTGTGAACACAGTCCAATAGTCAGGACAGGCTGAGTACTTGCGTATTCCAAATAACAGTTCCAAGGTCAGGCTGAGGATGTGTAATTCAAAGGTCCTGGCAGGCAGCAAGGAGTGGAAGACAAAGAAGGTTCAGTACACAGATATCCAGATTAGATCACCTTCACTGGTTACTAGTAAGGAATAACTTCAAAACTTAGTTGAGTAGGTAGAACCACAGCCCAGCTAAACAGGGAGACTGATCAGCAACTTAACCATCACTAGGACAGGGGCAAGGGGAAAGCATTAACTCTCTCAGTGCTAAAGGAAAGTTCACTGAGCTCTAATCTAATTTCACACAAGGAGAGCAGAGCGATATCTGCGCCTGCCCAGGACAGCAAGACCACGGCGGACCACAGACCTCCAGCATGACAGTACCCCCTCCCTTATGTCCCTTCTTCTTAGGGTCTCTTTGTGCCAGGAATTTCTTCAGGATGACTAGAGCATTGATGTTCTGCAGGCTCCCAAGACCTCTCCTCAGTAACAAAACCCTTCCAATCCACAAGGTAAAAGGTCTTGCCTTTGAACTTTTTCATATCCAAAATATTGCTGACTTCAAATTCATCAGGGACAGGATGGGACAGGATGAGCAACAGAAGACTAGTAGCAGTTTTATACCAGGGGTCTGAGAAGAGATACATGAAAGGAATTGGGAATGCTGAGGGAAGGCGGCAGACGGATCATGTAACAGACAGGGTTGACTTGAGTTATAATCTTGAAAGGTCCCAAAAACCGAGGAGCAAATTTGTAAGATGGCATCTGGAGGCAAATACTTTTTTGAAGACAAGCAGACCTTCTCACCAGGCGAAAATTGTGGAGGATCTCTTCTTTGCCTTTTTCTTCATGAATATCAAGGACCGAGAAAGAGAAACCTTGGTTTCCTACCAGATCTGGAAAAAGTCCCTGGCTGTGGCATCCTCAGCTGGCACATTAGTGGATAGCTGATAAGGTTCAGGCACCCCGGATGTTCACCATAAACAAAAAAGAAAGGAGACTTGTCAGTAGATTTACTGGAGTGATTGTTAAGGCAGAATTCAGCCCATGAGAAGAGAGACACCCAGTTGTCATGCTTGGCGAAAGGTCACTGGTTCGAATCCAGGAACAGCCATGAAGATGATTTCCCAATAAAATAGAAGCAGCATCACCCAGCTCATTGATAGCATTATCTCAGCCAAGAAAATTGCATCAAACTGCATCATGTGAGTGGCATGACAATTGGAGGAATACAAAATGAAGTCCGTCCATCCATTCCAAAACCAAAAGTTTGATGTCCAGGCAAAATATTGGAGTCAACAAGTTGGCTCATCACAAGGTCTATCAGTTCTGGCGCTATATAATAGTGAGATCATAGACGTCCATGCAAGCGTGTGTGCATTGTACAAGTCTGGAATGGTGGCCCGAACAAAGGTAAAGAAGCCTCCTCTTCAATATCATCATAAGCGTCAGTTCGAGTTTGCAAAAAAATACAAACAGTGGAAAGTAGAAGATTGGAAACGGATGATTTGGAGCGATGAGATGAAAGGCAATAGACTGGGTTCTGACTGGTCTGGAAGAAACTAGGGAAAAGAGGGCTAATGGTTCGAGAAATTGAAGGAACTGTCAAGTTCAGTAGAGGAAGCCTGATGATGTGGGTTGTTTCCTAGCCAAAGGCATTGGACACTTGACCAGGACCGATGGTGGACTCAATGCTGAGCTATATGTGAGTATCCTACAAGATAAGCTATTTGGTACACTCAAATACTATGGTTATGAAAAGGACGACATAGTGTTCCAGCTGGACAACGACCCAAAGCATATGTCAAGATTGGCAAAGAAATGGTTCAATGACAATGAAGTAGAGCTGCTGGATTGGTCCCCACAGTCCCCAGACCTCAACCCAATCGAACACATGTGGGTAAAGTTGAAGGAAAAACTATATTCGTACCCAAGTGAGTTGACCAGTGTGCACCAACTTTGGGAACATGTAGAAGAGACCTGACTGGGAGCATGGCCAGGAGGATTCATGCAGTGTTAAAAGCCAAAGGTGGATTTACAAAATAATAAAAACAAAACACTGAAACAAAACAATGCAGTTACATAAAGAATCTGCATAACTACACCATGTTCCAAATGATTATGCAAATGATATTTATCTCTGATTTTCCTAAATGGTCGGTGCAAATGACAGTCAGTATAATAAAAGTCATCACCCGTTAGAGTATTGAACAAACCTCCCAATGATAACAGTATATTCTTCAAAAATTAAAAAAACTCAAATTATTATGCACAGTAGAGTTTCTAAACATTTTATATGTTTTTAAGAACTGAAAATGCTCATTTGTGGTATTTGCAGCATTAGGAGGTCACATTCACTGAAATAAAAAGCTATTTAAATCATATAACATCCTAACAGGTAAAGTTACATGTTACCATGGGAACCCTTCTTTGATGTCACCTTCACAATTCTTGCATCCATTGAACTTGTGAGTTTTTGGAGCGTTTCTGCTTGAATTTCTTTGCATGATGTCAGAATAGCCTCCCAGAGCTGCTGCCTCCCACCCTCATAGATCTTTTGCTGGATGATACTCCAAAGGTGCTCTATAGGGTGGAGGTCAGGGGAAGATGGCAGCCACACCATGAGTTTATCTCCTTTTATGCCCATAGCAGTCAATGACACAGATGTCTTCTTTGCAGCATGAGATGGTGCATTGTCAGCATGAAGATGATTTTGCTCCTGAAGACACGTTTCTGCTTTTTGTACCATGGCAGAAAGTTGTCTGTCAGAAACTCTATATACTTTGCAGAGGTCATTTTCACACCTTCAGGAACCCTAAAGGGGCCCGACCAGCTCTCTTCCCATGATTCTGGCCCAAAACATGACTCCTCCACCTCCTTGCTGACGTCGCAGCCTTGTTGGGACATGGTGGCCACCCACCAACCATCCTCTACTCCATCCATCTGGACCATCCAGGGTTGCACGACACTCATCAGTAAACAAGTCTGTTTGAAAATTAGTCTTCATGTATGTCTGGGCCCACTGCAACCATTTCTGCTTGTGAGCACTGGATAGGGGTGGCCGAATAGTAGGTTTATGCACCATAGAAAGCCTTTGAAGGATCCTACACCTTGAGGTTCGAGGGACTCCAGAGGCACCAGCAGCTTCAAATATGTTTGCTGGTTTGTAGTGGTTTTCTAGCAGCTGCTCTCTTAATCCGATGAACTTGTCTGGCAGAAACCTTCCTCATTCTGCCTTTATCAGCACGAACACGTCTGTGCTCTGAATCAGCCACAAATCTCTTCACAGTACGATGATCACGCTTAAGTTTTCGTGGAATATCTAATGTTTTCATCCCTTGTCCAAGGCATTGCACTATTTGATGCTTTTCGGCAGCAGAGAGATTCTTTTTCTTTCCCATTTTATTTGAAAACAGTGGCCTGCTTAATATTGTAGAACATCCAGTTTTCCTTTAATTGGGCTCACCTGGCAAACTAATTATCACAGGTATCTGAGATAGATTTCAGTGATCTAAAGAGCCCTGAGACACAATACCATCAATGAGTTTCATTGAAAAACAAAAAAATTAATCTTTATGACACTTAAATCCAATTTGCAAAACATGGTGTAATCTTATGCTAAACAATTGAAAGACCAATTTATGTATAAGAGAGCCAAGATGATTGTGTATAAAATGATGGTAGTCTCATGTTCAAAGCTGTTGTGGATGGTGAGATCTGGAGCCTGAAAATCAAAAGGTCAAAACCTTGTTACCCATTTTCTTGTCACTATATACAATACTCACAAAAAGAGATATTTGGTGAAATTTATGGAAAACATAAAAGTTAACGCTAGAGGTGAGCGAATCATTGAAAATTCACTTCGGCGAATATTCAACGAATTTTGACAAGATTCGGTCTTAATACGAATTTATTTGGTCATATCTACTTTAAAAAAAAATCGTTGTATTTTAGCGAACATTCTTACACAAATTCCGAACATACAGTCAGCGTTGTCAAAAGTACGCAATACGTAAACATTAGCGTACAAAAGTGCGTACGAATCCTTAGCGTACTGTTGACTCGCGATTGCGTCATACGCACGAGGCTAGGCCGCGGCGTACAGTCCTCAGAGGCAGTCCATATGAGATAGAAAAGTAAGGTGCTCACTGCTAGCTATCCAGCTAAGCGTATAATTTACTAACAACACCGTACAATAAGTGCATAATAGGACACATTGCAGTACCGGAAAAAGAATACACACAATGGGCTAAAGTGCTTGAATGTTGCTTAACCTTTAAAAACATTATTGCTAAACTACAGCAAAGAAATAATTATGCAAACATTTTTGTGCAATCAATTTCACATTTGCAAGCATAAAAGGCTCAGATATACGTTTGAGTCTCTCCTTATGGCTGCTTGATAATAAAACACTGGAACACAGTCCAAAATTTAATTGTAATCCACGTGAGGTAATTTTGTAATCCAAACAGGTAATGTGTAATCCACATGGATGGTAAAAAATAGCAGCAAATAGAGAACCTTTTTGCAAAGGGGACTCCCAAATAACCTGAGTGGGGGGGGGGGGAATAGGCTCACATAGGCGCAAATGGAAATTTTCTGCAGAATGGGGGGAGTCCTGACAAGCCATGTCCATCTCGGTGAGAGTCAAACAGGGGAAATACAAACTAAACAAACAAAAAAAGTGGCAACTAGCTCTCACCAGTCAGGTTCAGTCCATAGGTCCTCTTAAAGTGTCCAGAAGTCCTCCTTGCTTGAGCTGCTACTGAAGGACATGAGAGGACGCTCCTGCCTCTTGTAGGCCACGCTCAATGCCATGGTGGAACTCCACTGCCCTCTTCTTCCGGAAGTCGGACTTGACCGGGTCCAGGTGGTGATCACGCTGGTGAGCGCTATAGGCCACTTGCAGCGGTTCCAGCAAGGTTGCATCACGGGAAGAAGCCCTAGCTCCACTGGCTGCTGCTGGCTTCATCTTCCGTGGTAGCTGGTATTGGTGGATCACCGTGGATTGGAATGTAAAAGATGAAGTTGTCAGCTGAAAGTACTGTCATGGTGGTGGTGGCAGTCCAGGTACCAGAGGCTCCAGCTGTGGCTGTGGCTTTTCCGTAAACCGGATGATGCCATCTGGTGATTCCGGAAGGCAGCGCACCGGTACTTCGCCTGGTGGTTCCTCCGGCCAAACTTAAGGTGGTGATGTTGGGACCAGGGCTTAGATAGTAGGGTAACCCCGGTAGCAAAGGGGCTTTTCAGGGATGCCATGGGGGTGTACTCCAATTGATCCCCCACATACAGGCTGTGACGAGGCTGGGGCAGGTACGGCCGTTTAACTGACCTTCGGCCCACAAAGTACTGCTTGCGGTCCTCGTCGTCTGCCAGGAAGCCAGAGCCTCGCTTGACCGAAAAACACAGGACAGTTCCCTTTTGGCGCTCCAATTTAGGATCTCCCAGCCTAGGATGGTCCAGTACCTGGATTATCCAGTCCTCCACAGCATTCTTATAATCCCAGAAGGTCTGCGCGTGGGCCATCACCGATGGTGGCACAATCGGGTTCTGCCTTATGGAAGGTGTTGTTGATCTCCTCCTGGGCGGTGAAGTGGACGCTCCAGCCACCTCTGCCGCATCAGCCACAGCAGCAGCACCAGCCGCCTTACGACGAACCACCTCACGATGCACAGCAATCTCAGCAGCCGGTAAGGCGAATAAGGGCACTAAAGCTGGGTTTCTCTTGAATTCAGAGTGTGACACCCTGATGTCTGGAGCGGACGGTGGTTCCGAAAGACCATCTGGTTCCAGTTCGGACGCAGCACTTTAGCCATGCTTGCTACTGATCAGTGTTCAGCGCTGGTGTAAACTGGTTCAAAGGAGGGTGGAGTACATGAGGGAGGAGACTTCACTCCCTATACGTGCAAATAGTTAGATCCCGGTGGACCGAACTGGTTTTTCCAGTTTTGAGAGGGGCGTATCTTCACTTTCCCACTCTTGCGGGGTCGTATCGTCATTTTCCAGCTTCATGACAAATGCGTACGTTTCGTACATAGTGTTCATATCGTAGGTATCATTAGTGTTCAAAATTATAAAAAAATTTACGAATTATACAAATCGAATACGAAAAAATCCAGATTTGCTTCAGAGTACAAAATTTTAAGATTCGAACGAATCTACAAAGCGGCAAATAGATTTGCTCATCTCTACTGGGGAGCCCACCCCGGAACACGGTTTACAAATGCTCAGACCTACCGTAAGGTGGATGATCATGTGATCAAAAAGGAAAATGAAAGAGCGTACTCTAAATGCAGCTCTATGTAGAGAAAAGATGACACAGAAAGAGATTACTGCTTTAAACTGACAATGATGGAAAGTAATAAGAAGACTGAGAAAAAGAGATCTGTGTAAGAGAGGGGGAACCATGAGCAGGGTTGCCAACTGTTCAGAAATTTCTGGACAGTCCATAAAAATAGGTGACTTTTTTCCTACGTCCGTGAAAAAAAATAGGTGTGTCCGTGAATTTTTTGAGGCTGGTGGTATATGACTAGATTATTTTGATGGTAATTTTCATCATTTTACAGCTCACAGTAAATGCTGGTAATGAGGTGTTATCAGTATACTGAGCTACAGACATATCTTACTTATAATCTTTATCATTTATTATGGTTTTCCAATTTGTCTGTAAAAAATGTTAACTGTATGGGATTTTGAGATAAGTTGTCCAGAAAAAAAACAAACAGAAAAGAAAAACCCTGATCATGAGGAGCAGTCTCTGTGAGAGAGGGGGTACCATGGGGAGCAGTCTGTATGAGAGAGGGGGAACCACGGGGAGCGGTTTGTGTGAGAGAGGGGGAACCATGGGGAGCAGTCTGTGTGAGAGAGTGGGAACCACGGGGAGCAGTCTATGTGAGAGAGGGGGAACCACGGGGAGCGGTTTGAGTGAGAGAGGAGGAACCATGGGAAGCGGTCTGTGTGAGAGAGGGCGAACCATGGGGAGCAGTCTTTGTGAGAGAGGGGGAATTACGGAGAGCGGTCTGTTTGAGAGAGGGGGAACCATGGGGAGCAGTTTTACCAATATCCTTCTAGTCTCTGCTGTACGTTGGAGGAGGCTACACTAACATATATAGATGTTATATCCTAGTGACTACAGGACCTTTGATGATGTCATGGTCATGTGATCAGTCACATGAGGGGAGGAGTAAAGCTGTGGAGGTTTTTCACTGTTCAGCACTTCCTGTCATGTGACCAGTGTGACATCATCACAGGTCCTGCAGCCCCAGGAGGTGAGATATGCGGGTCAGTTATTGGTCGGGGGATGTGTTACTTGGTTCTGGGTTTATTAGAATGTAGCGGTTCTATAGGTGATATATAGCAGGTCCAGCCAGCAGGGGGCAGCACCGGCCATAGAGAGTCTCTGCTCACACAGTCTGGAGGTCAGGAGGGGAGTTCTCCTCAGACATGTCTGCTCTCCCCCTGGAATATTAGGAGACCCCCCCAGACCCCTGTAAAAGTGGCCGTTCTCCTGGATCAGAGAGGTCTTCCATCACACAATGTTCTGTGATATTACTAGGATATGGAGTCAGTGTGTGGTGGGGACAACCTCTTCTAAGGTACAGAGATTAATCTCAGTACAGTATTAGAATCTAAGGGCTCCGATGAGCTGAAGTTAGGTAATTAGAAAGTCGTGTGTGACTTTGTTGAATAACTTCGGTAGTTGATTTTTAAAGTGGAAAATTACTAGCTTGAAACCAAACTCTGCTTTGGGTCTCAGCCCCGGACCTAAAACCCGATTTGTCCATCCACAATGTAACCCTTCCCTTAACCTGCACTCATTTCCTCCTTGTTTCCTTTAGGTTTGCTAGGTACAGGACTCTCTATTCTTTTCAAAAATAATGGTCCTTTCCATCAATGACCCACCAAGGATGGAGAAGGACAGAGACCACATGGCTGCGAGGATATTAGACCTCACCCTGGAGATCATCTCCTTGATAACTGGAGAGGTGAGAGTCTCACATGACATCACTCTTATCTCTAGTAATAAACCAGGGAAATGTCTGGAAAGGTGAAGGATTCTTAGAATCTCTGTAGTGATCGGCGTCTCCCCATACACAGGATTACACAGTAGTGAAGAAGTCGTCTGGTGAGTGTGTGACACCCCGTGTGTCAGGAGGATGGAGCAGGACCCAGAGCCCCATCACCGAGCCTCCACCTCATTCCCTGATACATGAGCAGAAGATCCTAGAACTTACCACCAGGATCACTGAGCTGCTGAGCGGAGAGGTGAGCGCTGCTGGGAATGCTGGGACATTATACAATAACGCCAAGGGAGGGGTCTGGTAATGACTGTGTCCTTGTGTTGTCAGGTTCCTATAAGGTGTCAGGATGTCGCTGTCTATTTCTCCATGGAGGAGTGGGAATATTTAGAACAACATAAGGATCTGTACAAGGACAGAGACCACATGGCTGCGAGGATATTAGACCTCACCCTGGAGATCATCTCCTTGATAACCGGAGAGGTGAGAGTCTCACATGACATCACTCTTATCTCTAGTAATAAACCAGGGAAATGTCTGGAAAGGTGAAGGATTCTTAGAATCTCTGTAGTGATCGGCGTCTCCCCATACACAGGATTACACAGTAGTGAAGAAGTCGTCTGGTGAGTGTGTGACACCCCGTGTGTCAGGAGGATGGAGCAGGACCCAGAGCCCCATCACCGAGCCTCCACCTCATTCCCTGATACATGAGCAGAAGATCCTAGAACTTACCACCAGGATCACTGAGCTGCTGAGCGGAGAGGTGAGCGCTGCTGGGAATGCTGGGACATTATACAATAACACCAAGGGAGGGGTCTGGTAATGACTGTATCCTTGTGTTGTCAGGTTCCTATAAGGTGTCAGGATGTCACTGTCTATTTCTCCATGGAGGAGTGGGAGTATTTAGAAGAACACAAGGATCTGTACAAGAACGTCATGATGGAGAATCACCAGTCCCTCACATCACCGGGTAAGAGGAGACCTTCCATAATTGTAGAAGATAGAAAGGTTTTGAGAGTTAGCGTTGCAGAAGTGGATGTAGATCCTTTGTTCCACTGAACAGATGTTATTTTGGACTACTTCTCTTTAATATTTAATCCTTATGGACTGCAGGGGAACCATGAGGTCACTTCCTTTTGAAGTAGTCTCTGTTCAGTGGCTGCAGACCCATGGGGATGTAGAGAATCCAGTAGAGAGCTCCAAGGGATCAGGCAGAACTTTAGTCAGGAAAAGAACTGAGGTCAGGGCATTCAGTCTGTGTGCAACCCAATAAACACTCCATAGGTCAGGGCAGACAGGAATTGGTTAAAAAGGCAGAGGTCGGTACATTGGCAAACAACAAACAGTGTCACGGATAAGATCATCTCATGTAAACAAATGTGTTTTTCCTACAGATGGGACCAGTCAGAGAAATCCACCAGAGAGATGTCTCAGATCCCAGGATTGTCCAGGAGAAAAGCAGAAAGTCCCCCTGGATTATCAGGTAGGTGAAGCTGAGGTTCATACAAATCATTGATTTACGTTGCGATGTTTTCTAGTAACCTTCCCCAGCAGCAGTGGAGTATACTGTGCGCAATGTTTCATGATATTGTTGGTTGTAAATAGTTTCCGGTGTCATAAAAGATTGTATTAATGAAGTAATTCAGCGCAATTTACCAGTGTGTTCATACAGGTGAATTGCATCATGTGGTGCCAGAACCCGGGGCAAACCCAGAATTCCACCCCCTAATCTGTGGATATGTGCCTTTTTATAGAACCACACCCCACAGCATACCAAGACCAATATTACCACAACACCATATATTAATAATAACAACACCATATGAGTGACAAAAAATACTGCAAAGACCATGGGCATGTATTACCACCATACTGACACTGAATATAATACAATATAATGCCTTAGGCCCCTTTCACGGAACCGTATGCCTTCTGAGACATAAGGTCCGTGAGCAGGCCATATGTCCAGGAGCGGTATCGATTATGCGCACGGGAGCGCACAGCATCATTAATTACAATGATGCTGTACACGTCAGGCCGCCCGTGGAACTATTGTCCTGCACGCATATGATTTTATGTGTACAGGACAGTAGTTCCGTGGGTGGCCCCACGTGCACAGCATCATTGTAATCAATGTGCGCACGATCGATACCGCTCCAGGACATATGGCCCGCTCACGGAGGGCATACGGTCGTGTGAAAGTGGCCTTATTCACACAGTCAGTGTTCGGTCAGTGATTTCCATCAGTGCAGATCTTTCCCTTATACAGTGAAGGAAATAAGTATTTGATCCCTTGCTGATTTTGTAAGTTTGCCCACTGTCAAAGACATGAACAGTCTATAATTTTTATGGTAGGTTAGGTTTAACAGTGATAGAATATCCAAAAAAAAGATTCCAGAAAATCACATTGTCTAAATTATATATGTTTATTTGCATTTTGCACAGAGAAATAAGTATTTGATCCCTCTGGCAAACAAAACTTAATACTTGGCGGCAAAACCCTTGTTGGCGACCCCAGCGGTCAGAGGTTTTCTGTAGTTGATGATGAGGTTTGTGCACATGTCAGAAGGAATTTTGCTCCACTCCTCTTTGCAGATCATCTCTAAGGCCCCTTGCAGACGAGCATGACACACGCATGTCTCCCGCATCGCGGGCCGTGTCCTGAACTCCCGGCACTAAACGGGGTCGCATAGCATTATACTGAGTTGTGATGCTATGTAACCCTTACAGTTCTGGAATGTGTTGGATAATGCTGTCAGTGTTATCCACACATTCCAGAACTGTAATGTAAGGGTTACATAACATCATAAATCAGTATAATGCTATGCGATCCCGTTCAGTGCCGGGAGTTCAGGACACGGCCCGCGATGCGGGAGACGTGCGTGCGCCGCGCTCGTCTGCAAGGGGCCTAAACCACTAAGATTTTGAGGCTGTCGCAACTCTGATCTTCAGCTCTCTCCATAAGTTTTCTATAGGATTAAGGCTTCTTTTTGCTCCACTCCTTTGTTGCCTTGGCTGTATGTTTTGGGTCATTGTCGTGCTGGAAGACCCAGCCATGACCCATTTTTAATGTCCTGATGGAGGGAAGGAGGTTGTCACTCAGGATTTTACAGTACATGGCTCCATCCATTCTCCCATTGATGCCGTGAAGTAGTCCTGTGCCCTTAGCAGAGAAACACCCAAATACATAATGTTTCCACCTCCATGCTTGACAGTGGGGATGGTGTTCTTTAGGTCATAGGCAGCATTTCTCTTCCTCCAAACACGTCGAGTTGAGGTAATGCCAAAGAGCCCAATGTTTGTCTCATCTGACCACAGCACCTTCTCCCAATCACTCTCACAATCCTCCATACGGGCCTGCACATGTGCCTTGTGGAGCAGGGGGACCTTGCGGGCACTGAAGGATTCTAATCCATTACAGCATAATGTGTTACCAATGGTTTTCTTGGTGACTGTGGTCCCAGCTGCCTTGAGATCATTAACAAGTTCCCCCGTGTAGTTTTAGGCTGATCTCTTACTTTCCACATGATCAAGGATACCCCACGAGGTGAGATTTTGCATGGAGCCCCAGATCGATGTCGATTGACAGTCATTTTGTATGTCTTCCATTTTCTTACTATTGCACCAACAGTTGTCTCCTTCTCACCCAGCGTCTTACTTCTGGTTTTGTAGCCCATTCCAGCCTTGTGCAGGTCTATGATCTTGTCCCTGACATCCTTAGAAAGCTCTTTGGTCTTGCCCATGTTGTAGAGGTTAGAGTCTGACTGATGGAGTCTGTGGACAGGAGTCTTTTATACAGGTGACCATATAAGACAGCTGTCTTTAATGCAGGTAACAAGTTGATTTGGAGCCTCTAACTGGTCTGGAGGAGACTGAACTCTTAATGGTTGGTAGGGGGTCAAATACTTATTTCTCTGTGCAAAATGCAAATAAATATATAGAATTTAGACAATGTGATTTTCTGAATTTTTTTTTTTTTATATTCTATCTCTCACTGTTAAAATTAACTTACCCTAAAAATTATAGACTGTTCATGTCTTGTCTGACAGTGGGAAAACTTACAAAATCAGCAACGGATCAAATACTTATTTCCTTCACTGTACCTTAAAGGGGTTCTCCGGGAATTAAGATAATGAAAATACTTAAATATTACTTTATTATAAATCTATTCCCAAATACCTTTCATTAGTTATAATGGCTCGTTTTGTCTGGGGAGCAATCATTAGGAGAAACAAAATGGCCGCCGTCCTATTAGTACACACATAACCTGTCCTAATCACACAGGAGGACAAGTCACTTCACAACACTGAGGTAAAGAGCTGCCTCATCCTCCTCTCTGCTCTGCTTGTCAGGAATCATGATCCTGACTACAGTTTATTATGATATTCAGCTGAATCTTTGTGGGAATGGAATCCATGAGGAGACATGAAGTACAAAGAGGAAGGACAGGACAGACTGTGGTAATGGAGACTGTACACAAGAGCTGCTGCTTATTATCCACATCTGCTCATGAACTCCATTCCTACAGAGATTCAGCTAAAGATTTTATCTGTATTCAGGATCATAATCCCTGACAAGCAGAGCAGAGAGGAGGATGAGGCAGCTCTTTACCTCAGTGTTGTGAAGAATCTTGTCCTGCTGTGTGATTAGGACAGGTTCTGTGTGTACTAATAGGACAGCGGCCATTTTGTTTCTTCTAATAATTGCTCCCCAGACAAAACAAATCATTATAACTAATAAACAGTATTTGGGAATATATTTATATTAAAGTAATATTTAGGTATTTTCATTTTCTTAATTCCCAGAGAACCCCTTTAAGTCTGTGGAGGCTCCAATCCTGGTTTTGGCTCACAATTACTGATGGAAATCACTGACGTGTAAACAAGGCTGAAGACTGATATAAAGACCATACAGTGATCATTTGGTGGATACTAAAGATGAGTGAATGATTCAAAAAATTATTCGCCGAACATTCGCCGAACTTTTCCTAAAATTCGTATATTCAACGAATAGATTCGTTGTATTTGCGTACAAAATATACGTTATTATGTGCTATTAGCGAACATTCGCTCACTAATAACGAACGTTCATTTACAAAATGTACGCAACTTCTTAGAAGACGTACGCATGAGCGTACAAATAGCTTACGAATCTCAGCGTACTATTGTCTAAGCAATTAAGTAATACGCAGGCACGTACGAGGAGAGGCCACGGCGTGCACTACTCAGAGACAGAGCGAATATTCGAGACATATATATGGTAAAGTGCAAATACATTATTATAGGTATAATATAAAATTTTTAAATATCACCTACATATTATACTCACGGACACGTTTAAGTCTCTTTTCTTCTGACGCTTGTCATAGAACTGGAGCAGAGTCCCAAACTCAGTTGGAATTTGTAATCCACATAGGTAAAATTGTAATCCAAATGGGTAAAAAAAAAGCAGCAAAGGTTCCTTAAAAAACCCTCTTTCAAGGGGCTCCCCAATAACCTGAAAAGGGGGAAAAGGGGATGAGGCGCACGAATGCGCAACTTAATTTCCTGAGTTGCCTCGTCATCCTCCCGCGCTGGCGAAAGGGGCGAACTACCGGGGAGGAGTCTGCATCGCTGAATTAAATTCGTACGCAACAGCATATAGAGTAACTACCAGGGAAAAGTCTGCATCGCTGAATTGAACTCGTACGCGACAGTGTATAGAGTAACTAAATTATACGTAGAATAGCGTATAAATTATAGGACACACTACGTAGCGAATGCGTACAAAATCGAAGCGAATCACCTAATATTCGGATTTGCTTCGCAGCTGAAAAATCTCAAGATTCGATACGAATCTACGAAGCGGCGAATAGATTCGCTCATCTCTAGTGGATACCAATCCTACACAAGTGCATACACACCTAATAGTATGCAATAGTTTTTATTGTGTTTTACTAAACAAACCTTTAAAAAAAAATGAATAATTCATTTTCTTAGCCTGACCATATTCTGACACCCATAATTTTTATGGTTTTGTCTACAGAGCTTTGAAGTATTGTTTTTTTTTGTGGGGTGAGCTCTATTTTGTTTTATGTTATTTTGGGGAACATATACATTTTGATCACTTTTTGCTCGTTTTTTTTTTTTTTTTGGGGGGGTGGGGCAAGGTGACCAAAATAAAATCACGACACATTTTCTTTCCATTATGGCATTGTGGCCAGATGCTGGCTGTATTTTACTATTATGTTAGGTGTCACAAAAGGGTTATTGAATCCATTGCCAATCTCCATGTAGGCTCCATGTCCTGGCCCAACCATCCCTACTGTAAATTACAATTAAAATTCCCAGTGAGACTCTCAGTGGGCCTGGCCGGGCCTAAATGAGGATTGACAGTGGATTAATATGGAGATCAGTGCATACGCAGGAAGCAGTGAAAGGAGAGTGGTGGGCACCAGAAAGGTGTCGCTACTTTTATTATTTTAAGACATTCTAATCACTTCTGATTTGGATAGAATCAATTCGGACCCAAATTGCATTTTTGGCTGAATTGTTTGAATTAAGCCCAAAATTAATTTCAAGAAATTCGCTAATTTTAATTCATGTCCTCTCGGGAGCTTTTTGGTTTTTCACCTAGATATAAGAAAAACTAGCATTGTATACTTTTTTTTTTTCCTCATATCTTCAATCTTGCAGGAAACTTCTGATGGAACGACGAGTGGACTCAAAAAACCCTTATCAGTGTCCGTGATTGGTAAGAGCCTTTCAGAAATGTTTTTTGACTGTAAATTTCTGTATTAATGGGACAACTGATTGGAGTCCTCGTCGTTATTAACGTTACAATGAATATTAATTTAGTTACTGCTATAATATTCCATTAATTTTGTTGGCACCAGTACATGGTCTGTGGCTCAGTGTCCCCATCTCAGCATCTTCTTCTGGTCACTCATGTAGTCTGGCATGGAGTCTCCCCTCCAAGCACTGGTCCCTAACTGCAGCACACTAGGGGCTCTGACTGCTCTCCTTATATACAGTTTCTAGCTAGACTGGAACCTTCTAGTGGGAGGGGTGGAGTGGAGAAACTCAGCATAAACAGATACATTGTTACAACTTCCGTCTTTCATAGACTTACATTAGAGCTTTAATGATATTCAATGGCAATGAAAGAGCAGTTCTTTCAGATACATACAGGTTTTCAGACATAACAACAGAGCTAAACTAGACATTCAAAAGGTCAGTATGTCTGGTTTTGGTGGTAAACAAGTCTGGCTTTTTCCCTCCAAAGCATGCTCTTCTTTAAAGGCTATGTTCACCTTTGGAGTCAATTTTCTATGATTGCATTTAACTTATTTGTGGCTAAAAATCATATTTTCAATTTTAACTGGTTTTCTAAGTTTGTGACTGGTAGTTTCACTTTGTGTCGTTATCTAATAAACCTTGTTCCTAAACTACTAAGAAGTCATAAACACTTATTTAAGCCACATTCTTATCAGTAAGATAAGGATTGAGCTTTATTGAGTGTTTATGAGGTCTTAGAGCACAGATAAGAAGTCTGTCTCCTTCCCAGATTATATTCTGGGAATTTAGCAGACAAAGAACTCCTGAAAACTATGCTGTTTTCTATGATCTTTCTTTCTGTTGTACAAGTACATGCGATTTACTTACTGAAACTGTACCTTATCCTTTTTTCTTACATCGCCTATATATTTTGTTTCCTGTCTTCCTATTGTCTTAATAAAGCTTGATTAATGGAAAAATATGATAATTTTGTTTAATTTTTCAGGTGAAGACGGGTTGAGAGTATATTATAAGCATCTATCTTCCTGTCATGAAGTAAAAGATAATACCACACAAGATAATTCAATATCTCCTAATGTACCCTCAGTCCTTCACAGAGGTGATCTATCCACCGATACTACTGGTCACAAGAAACCTTCATCTAATCAATCGCTAATTGGCAAAACAAGAACTAAACAGAAGTGTGGAAAAATATTTCCACGTGAAAAACGCTTTAAAAAGAAATCTAATATATTTTTACACGAGAGAAATTGCAGAAACAAAAGGTCATTTTCATGCTCAGAATGTGGAAAATCTTTTACCATGAAATTCATTTTAGTTGCGCATCAGAGAAGTCACACAGGGGAGAAGCCATATTCTTGTCTTGAATGTGGGAAGTGTTTTAGTCAGAAATCAGGTTTTGTTATACATCAGAGAACTCACACAGGGGAGAAGCCATTTATGTGTCCTGAATGTGGTAAGTATTTTGGGGTGAAATCCTTGCTTATAGACCATCAGAGAAGTCACACAGGGGAGAAGCCATTTTTATGCTCAGAGTGCGGAAAATCTTTTAGTCAGAAATCAAATCTTGTTACACATCAGAGAACCCACACAGGGGAGAAGCCATTTATGTGTCCTGAATGTGGGAAGTCTTTTGGTGTGAAATCAATGCTTATAAAACATCTAAGAACTCACACAGGGGAGAAACCATTTTCTTGTTCAGAATGTGGGAAATGCTTCCGTCAGAAATCACATCTTGTGAAACATCTAAAAATCCACGTAGGAAAAAAGCTACATTCATGTCTTGAATGCGGAAGGTGTTTTAGTCATAAATCAAATCTTGTTAGACATCAGAGAACTCACACAGGGGAGAAGCCATTTTCATGTCTTGAATGTGGGAAATGTTTTAGTCTAAAATCACATCTTGTTATACATCAGAAAAGTCACACAGAAGAGAAGCCATTTTCATGCTCAGAATGTGGGAAGTGTTTTAGTCTGAAATCGGGTTTTGTCAGACATCAGAAAACTCACACAGAAGAGAAGCCATTTTCATGTTCAGAATGTGGGAAATATTTTCGTCTGAAATCACATCTTGTTACACATCAGAGAACTCACGTAGAAGAGAAGCCATTTTCATGTTCAGAATGTGGGAAATATTTTCGTCTAAAATCACAGCTTATTACACATCAGAAAACTCACACAGGGGAGAAGCCATATTCATGTTCAGAATGTGGGAAGTGTTTTAGCCTAAAATCACGTCTTGTTAGACATCAGAGAGCTCATGCAGGGGAGAAGCCATTTATGTGTCCTGAATGTGGGAAGTGTTTTGGTGTGAAATCAACTCTTAAAGCACACATAAGAAGTCACACAGGGGAGAAGCCATTTTCATGCTCAGAATGTGGTAAATGTTTTGGTATGAAATCACATCTTGTTTCACATCAGAAAACTCACACAGGGGAGAAGCCATTTATGTGTTCTGAATGTGGGAGGTTTTTTGGTATGAAGTCATTGCTTATAAAACATCTCAGAATTCACACAGGAGAGAAGCCATATTCATGTTCAGAATGTGGAAAATCTTTTAGTCAGAAATCAACTCTTAGTAAACATCAGAAAACTCACTCACAGGGGAAGCCGTTGTAATGTTCAGGTTGTTGGACACGTGAGACATGTGAAGCTTCATTGTGGGACCTTATTATGCCTTGTGATGTATGACTTAACGGGGTTGTCTGGCAGCAGCACACTGGCCATAGACCTTACAGGAAAAATTCCTGGTCGGCCGATGTCCAGGGGCCGTCAGAGTCCTCCTGCAGGCTGGGTATATAATTATCTGATGCTCTCAGCATTAATTAATGGTAGCATCAGGTACTTATGCAACTATCCTCCTGAACTCAACTATATCACTGTCTTGAGGACAGTGATAGAATTGAGTACTGTGGTGCAGGTGGTAATATTTTGTGCAGCACTGTTGCGTTTGCTTCTGTTGAGGTAGTAGTTTGCACTGCACTGTGGTGTTTAGTTCTGCTTGGGTAGTATTTTGTGATGCACTACAGTATTGAAGGTGCTGTCTACTTCTGTTTTCTGTACCTACTTGTGTTGCCTCGCCTTCCGTCAATTTGGACCCGCATACATTTTTTTTTCAGGGCCACTTCAGTTCCCAGTCTGCCCATGTTGTCCATTTTCCCATACTGATGACCTTTCCCACGGACAGGTCATCAATATCAACTTGACTCCCAGCAACCTCGACGATTAGCTGTTTGTAGAGACTTGCTCTTGTGCGAACACTCTGGTTTCTTTCTTCACGACTTACTTGCATGCCAACAACACTGCAGTGACCTTGCAGTCTAGTTAGCACAAATGAGTTCCTGGGGGGGGGGGACAGTTATAGTTAATAGAAATGAGCAAATTGCATTCGTAATCGATTTGTATAAACCTTCATTCTAATACTGAACAGAGCAAGAGCTCCATACAGTATTAGAATGTATTGGCTCCAAAGAGCCAAAGTTATTACTTAGCGAAGACTTGCGAGACTTCATGTAATAACTTCAGAAATTGATTTGTACTGCAAAAAAATAAATTAAAAAAATTCCCAACCTCTGGTACCTTGGAACTGAACCCGAGTTCGGGAAATGGTTTCTTCTAGTACAAATTAATTGAGTCTATTCCCTCATCCCTAATAGTTACGTTAAATGACAGCTGCAGTGTCATTGCCATGCTTTAAACGGTGAAGGGACCACAGTGCTCATTTGAGCATTGCTATCTATTGAAACATTGCGATCTCTTCCTTGAATCAGACCACCACCGATTTCATATTGATGACCTATCTCGGGGATGTTATCAAAAAGGGAAATCAAACAACTCCTTGAGGATCAATATCATATCTCTATAGTACAGACAGGGGTACTCAGAAGACCTGCACTAAACTATTGCGATATTGTGATTGCATGGGCACGGGCATTGTGCTCTCAAGAGTAGGATCACAGCTGTACTATACAGGTGCCCCATTCGACTTCATTCACATATAGTGGAAATACTGAAGCAAAGCTGCTAGGATATAACGTACTCTTAATAGAGATGTCAGGATGTCAGCCTGTGAATCAGCTATTGTGCAAGGCAACTTGTTTTAAAGCTGATAATCCTAACTTTGAAACAAGGCCAAGGTGCTGGCCACCATACATCTCAGCCCCGTAAGAGCCCTGACAAATGGTTTCTCAGTGAAAGCTGCACATCCCTACAGGTCTCATTCCCAGCTCAATTTCTAAGAACTATATCTCTCGATGTGGAGCAGTTAGCGATTCTGGACTGGATTTAAAGCTTAGATTGCTACATTTTAAACAAGACCTGGCTTTCATCTCTAACTGCTGCACAGCTTGAGATATTCCAAGATTATGCAGTTCTCCCACTCTTCAGCCAACTGTAATGTCAACCAGCATGGAGGAGATGGGAAACTTGCTGACAGACTACAGAAGGAGAGGCATAGATACTCTTTCCTTGTGTAACTGTACATGACTCTAGAGCGAGGGTAACATAGACTTCTCTGCGTGATATCAACCCCCTTTCCCCATTAATCAGAAAGCATACTCCAGACGTGTACCAGCATCGTGATCACAGTGCCAAATTAGTTGCACCAAACACACAAATATCAATTAAATTTTTAGTTTAATTTACACTGTCCCTATGCTGTTCACACCAAATCTGTACAGTAAAATATACAGATAATTTCTTTAGTGATACACATTTTATGTTATAGTGATAACAATAACGATTATCACTAGGGAGGAATATCTAATATATTTCTGATAGATGGAAAAGACACTTTTACTCACTGTTGTTGTAAATTATATTTTTAGTTAGTGTACCTAGTTAAAAAAAATCGTCTGGAATCAAGATTTTTGATCTTTCCAGTTCTTCTGATTTTATGAAGATATGTGCATGTAAATTTGTATCTATGAACTCTGCATATGCGGAACTTTAATTTTTAGGAGGTAAAGTGCATATACATTTCTGCTTGTATGACACTTTTTCTCACCATTATCAACTTTGATACAATTTGACAATTACACAAAATTTTATAAAAATGTCTGTGTGTATAATGTGCTAAGTGGCATTTTGGCAGTGTGCTGGATGTTTACTTTCCGAAAATATGGGTATTCACTATTGAATGGTATTTACCTCTGCAATGATCTCTTTATTTGGTATAATATTTGTATAATTTATTAGGACAGATCTTTCCATATTGTTACATATTTCTTAGTTCTAAGTTTTTATGCATAATGCATGTCTTGTGGTCAAATTTCCAAAAGTAAATATAAAAAATAAATGTCCTTATCACCAGGGCTGTGGAGTTGAAGCTAGTTTTTTTTTTAAAGCGAAACTGCTGTTTTATTTTTTATACCCCAATGGTATAGTATGCCCTGCTGCATAAGTGCTTTTGTACTTTAAAATGTAATCATTTTCAGTTTTACCTGCTAACAACTCCCAGAAATGCATGCTACTTTCCTATTCAGCTGCTCTCATCTTAGAGTGTTGCCATGTGCAGGTCGTCTCTAAACAAGAGATGGATCAGCACTGGGGGGAGGAGCTCAGCCCTGAGAGCCTGGTGCTGGGCTGAGGCATAAAGTGGAGGGGGAGCGCTGCTTTATATGCTGATATCTCCTGAGTGGTACCAGCTATAAACATGCAACTGTAAACAGTAAACTGCAACAGTAAAATCTGCTTATACTTTCACTTTCAGCTTCATTCACAGCATTCCGATTTCTATGAGTGATCTCTTACCCTGTACTGAACACATTTATGTCATTCTGTTATTGTCTGAAAGCTTGAAATGTCAGCTAGCTGGTACCAAACCAGAGCTATTAGCAGCTAAAGCAGGAACCCCTCCCCACTGTCAGTGTTGAAGAGAATGAGGGACTGGTGACTATTAAGAGGCTAAAACAAATTCTTACTGATTTCATGTAATGCAAGGCTTGTCTCTGGTTAGCTATATGTGAGAGGATACACACTGCTCTGGGGTAGTGGGGGAAGTTATCTGCATTCTGGTCCTGCTAGTTCATGTGAGGAGAGCAAAGGCTTATGGGAAGTGAGGGAAATACAGGATGGCCTCAAGGAAGGGCAAAGATCACCACAGGAAGTGCAGCAGAGGCCATCTTAGAAAGATGCTGAAATAGAGGCTCAGAGAAATAGGGAGGCTAAGGGCTGAATACAGACATCAGAAAAATACAGCGTCATGAATATCTGCCCTTCAACGTCACATATGTTAGGATTTTCATTTTTGGTAGTGAAATGGCAGTTACACCTTAAAGAGGACCTCTCCCCTCTCCTGACATGTCTGTTTTAATAGTCGTGCATTGCCCATGTAATAACCATTCTGGAGCATCTATTCTTATGGCTCTATGTTGTGCCATTCCTTTATTATTCTAGAAGTTATGAATAAATTTGCTAATAAAATAAAGACAGATTCCTGTGCATAAGTTGCTTTAAATCATAGATGTTGTTTATTCATGCGCTTAAAGTTACAGCTTCGGTTCATAGAACGTTTTGGGCTTATGTCCTTTATCAATATGCTGTGTGTAGCGCAGTGGGTGGAAGAAGAAGACGATGTCTGGGCTGGTATACAGCTGGTGCGCAGTCAGGAAGGAGACTGACAAGTCTCTCAGAACCAGCGCCATTCTGAGAGACTTGTCAGTCCCCTTCCTGACTGCGCACCAGCTGTATACCAGCCCAGACATCGTCTTCTTCTTCCACCCACTGCGCTACACACAGCATATTGATAAAGGCCATAGGCCGAAAACGTTCTATGAACCGAAGCTGTAACTTTAAGCGCATGAATAAACAACATCTATGATTTAAAGCAACTTATGCACAGGAATCTGTCTTTATTTGATTTATCCGGCGTGGGAGCCATTTCCTGTGTTATCCCACCACACTTGGAAGTGTGACCCAACCTGCTACACAATGAATAAATTTGCTGTCAGTCTGCAGTAAGGGTACAGAGGGGAGGTAACCAGTTGGGGTTGTGTACCTACAAAGACTCACTCTATCCAATCAGTGCCTCCATTTTCAGACTGTGCAGGTACAACCCCCCAACTGGTCACCTCCCCTCTGTACCCTTACTGCAGACTGCTAGCAATTCTTTCATAACTTCTAGTTGTAATAATAATGGAATGACACAACATAGAGACATAAGAATAGATGTTCCAGAATTGTTATTACATGGGGAATGCATGAAACTATTAAAACAGGCATGTCAGGAGTGGTGAAAGGAAAGGTCTTCTTTAACCCTTTCAGTACCAAGCCACTTTTCACCTTAAATCTCAGGCTGATTTTTGCAAATCTGACATGTGTCACTTTATGTGGTAATAACTTTGGAACGGTTTCACTTATCCAAGCCATTCTGAGATTGTTTTCTTGTGACACATTATACTTCACGACAGTCATAAATTTGAGTCAATACATTTCACCTTTATTTATGAAAAAATCCCAAATTAACATTCCCCATGTCTACTTTACTTTATTTTGGCATCATTTTGAAAATGCCATTTTATTTTTTAGGATGTTAGAAGGCTTAGAAGTTTAGGAGCAATTTTTCAAAATTTGAACAATTTCCAAAACCTTTTTTTTTTTTTAGCACCAATGCAGTTATAAAGTGATTTTGTAATGGAGACCACCCATAAATTACTTCATTTTAGAAACTACATCCCTCAAATTACTGAAAACTGATGTTACAAACTTTGTTAATTCTTGAGGCGTTCAACAAGAATTAAAGGGAAATGGAGGTGAAATTTCAAAATTTAAATTTTCTTTATTTTTTCAGATTTTCCATTTTCTTTTCCATTTTCTGTTTATTACCCTGATTATGCAGTTTACAACCCCCCCCCCCAAAAAAAAAGGGGTTAAAAAACGGATACATTACTACATGGCAGGATTCAAAAGTGGGGGAGCCACATAGGTCTTTTGCATAGATTTTGCAGAATTGGCTTTTGGGAGCTATGTCGCATATGAAGACACCCTGAGGTACCCCTACAGTGGAAATCCCCAAAAAGTGACCCCCATTCCGGAAATGACACCCCTCAAGGAATATTTCAAGGTGTGTAGTGAGCACTTTGACCCATCAGGCATTTCACAGAATTAGGAAACACTTGGCTTTTGGGAGCTATGTCAATATCTAGCTGAGATCCAAAGGCAGTTATCTGATAATACTGTATATGTACCCATACCATATGTCCCCAAATTTGAGATTGCTCGTCAAATCAAAAGCATTATCACTGAAGAATCGATGGGTGGTTTAATTGGTTGTAAACTTGAGAAATATTTGTTGAACATCCTGTTACTTAGAGATGAGCGAATCATTAAAAAAATTATTCGCTGAACATTTGCCGAACTTTTCCTACGATTCGTCGATTCTACGATATTCGACAAATTGATTTGTTGTATTTGCGTACAAAATATACGTTATTATGTGCTATTAGCTAACATTTGCGCACTAATAACGAACGTTCATATAAAAAGTGTATGCAACTTCTTAGAAGACGTACGCATGAGCGTACAAATCCTCAGCGTACTATTGTCTATGCGATTACGTAATATGCAGGCACGTACGACGAGAGGCCATGCGTGCACTCCTCAGAGGCAGAGCGAATATTTGAAAATGGCATCCAGGCGATCCTCATCATTTAGCTCTGCTGCACAGCTGAAATACATAGTCCAACTGATGGACCGGCAGGATTACGATTTACAATGGCACACACCACCACCTGAACCAGCATAAAAAGGAGGTGATCCAGCAGGTGATCCGAGGCTTGCGCCATCGTTTCGACACCTTGCGGACCCCGGGCCAGACCCAGCGTAAATGGTCAGATCTGAAATCGCCTTCAGAGGCAGTATGTATATTTGAGGTAGAACAAGTAAGGTGCTGTCTATCCAGCTATGAGCATAGTACAACCATCCACCATACAATAAAGTGAATATGAGGACACATTGTGGTACCTATAAAGAAATACATACAATGGGCAACATACTTGAAAACGTTGCTGAAAGGTAAAAACATTTGTGCAAACAATCCAGTGCAAATACATTATAGGTATAATGTAAACATTTTAAATATCACCTACCTAGTCTGCTCACGGGCACATTTAAGTGTCTTTTCTTCTGACGCTTGTCATACAACTGGAACAGAGTCCCAAACTCAGTTGCAATTTGTAATCCACATAGGTAAAATTGTAATCCAAATGGGTAAAAAAATAGCAGCAAAGGTTCCTTAAAAAACCCTCTTTCAAGGGGCTCCCCAATAACCTGAAAAGGGGGAAAAAAGGAATGAGGCGCACGTCTACGCAACTTGGTTAAAACTTTTTTTTTGATTGGGGGGAGTCCTGACAATCCATGTCCATCTGGGTGAGGACAAACACAGGGCTACAAAAATAAAAACACACGCCAACTAGTGCCCACCATTCAGGTTAAGTCCACGTTGTGGCTCCCATAAAAGCTGCAGGATCCGATTCCTTACTTAAGGGCCAGCAGGTCCTCTTCACTGCTGCTGGAGCTAAAAGACATGAGAGGGCCCTCCTGCCTCATGAAAGCGACACTGGCTGCGGCAGCAGACCCCCACGACCTCTCAGGGATGGTCTTGGTAGTGACCGGGCTGTCACACTGGCAAGGGCCTTGGCAACTTGGGCCTTGCCCATTACCTTGTAGTGGCCAGATCCTCCGGCATACAAGGTGGCAGAATCTCAGGCTGTAAGGGCTCTGGTAACGGTCTTCCGCGAGCGGCGGACTGTGCGGCCTGCACCTGCCATGGCAGTTGGTATTGTACCACCGATGGCTGGCACACTAAACTGTTGGTGGTCATCTGTCCCGCATGAAGGATCGGCGGCGCTGGCAAATCTGGTATCAGTGGTTCCAGCTGAGCTTGTGATTTCTCCTCAGATCGCAGTCCCATCATTGGTCTCATGGGAACACCTCTTTTGCAGCCTGGGCCTCCTCACTCCAGTCTTCCGGGGGCGCTGCAGGAGTAGCTGGTCGCTTAAGGAGTTTCACCCCAGTAGCAAAGGGGCCTTGGAGGCTCTTCATGGGAGTATACTTCACGTAATCCCCTGCGTGGAGATTGTGGCCGACGGGCGGAAGATACAGCCGCTTTACAGAACGGCGGTTTACGTATAATTCTTCTGCCGTCTCCTCATCGCCGATAAAACATACTCCCCGTTCCACACTGAACCAAATAAAGGTACCCCTTCGGCGCTCCAGCTTGGGGTCACCAGACCGTGGGTGCTCCAAAACCTGCACAACCCACTACTCTACCAACTTTTTGTATTCCCAGAGGGTCAGGGCGTTCCGGGTGACAGCCTCGGGGACCATTGAATTTTGCCGGAGGGAGTAGTCCTTCTGCGGCGGAGCGGGAACTCCTGCCACCTCCGCCGTGTCAGCCAGCGGAGTGAACAGCTCAGCGGGCACCTCAACCGACTTCTTAGGCTGCCGGACATATTGAGAGACGTAGATCTCCTCCGGTTCCTTCTCCTCATAGGGGTCGGTGCCCCACACCATGCCTCCCCAGTCAGGGCCTCGCTGTGTCGCCATCTTAATTGCCTGAGTTGCCTCGTCTTCCTCGCGCACTGGAGAAGGGGGCGGAGCTACCGGGGAGGAGTCTGCATCGCTAATGAATTGAATTCGTACAACCAGCGTATAGAGTAATTTATACGTAGCAATAGCGTATAATTTATAGGACAAACTACGTAGCGAATGCGTACAAAGCCGAAGCGAATCACCTAATATTCAGATTCGCTTCGCAGCTAAAAATTTCCAAGATTCGATACGAATCAACGAATCGACTCGCTCATCTCTACTGTTACTCCAATCTTATATATCTTGCCCAAAATACACAAAACACTTATTAATCCACCTGGGCGTCCGATACTTTCGGGCTCCAATTCCATATTCTCCCACATAACCATCTGTCTTGATAAACATTTACATTCTTACGCCATAGATTCCTCATCATATATGTGACACCTCTAATTTTATGACTAAAATACAAAATGTACATTTGTCTAATCAATCCAGCATTATTTTAGCATCATTCGACGTTACCAGATCGATCAATCATGAGAGGATTATTAGGGCCGTGCAGAACTACATTTGCACCTCTTTATCGGAGGCTTGTCAACAGTTTGTAATTTCATTAGCCTTCCTCTGGATCAACTTGTAGGAAAACAGGCTGAACTGGATGGACAGATGTCTTTTTTCGGCCTTACAAACTATGTTACTATGTTACTATTATTGGGGATTGTTTTACAATCCAATTTTTTTTTTTGTTCCAGGATCAATTTTATGTACAGCGCAAAGGCGCGCCAATGGGGTCCAATGTGGCCCCGACATATACCATTTGGAGGAGGATGTCGTCTATGTGTCTCACCACTTCGCCCATGTTACGCGGTGGTGGCGATACATCGATGACATCCTCCTCCTATGGCTCGGTTCTCTTGATGAACTTATTGAGTTTCATGACTTTCTCAACCAGATTGATCCTGATGTTAAATTTACTCTGGTCCATTCATTCACCAATGTACAGTTCTTGGATACCATGGTAAGGTTGGTAGACCGTTCATTACAAACTGAGTTATACATTAAACCTATGGACAAAAGTGCATTAAGACAATAGTTGTCACTTGACGAAAATGGTAAAATACTTACCCTATATCCAGTTTTTGCGAATTAAACGCATTGTTTCTGATGAAACCTCCTTAGTCACTGCCCTTGATAACATGGCGGAACAAAAGGATCAGGTTATGGCTCTAGACAGGAACACTGTGCTTCAATCTAGACAAAGTATCTATGAGCCAGAGAATTCCCTTTGTCTCTACTTTCAACGAACAGAGTAATCAAATCCATAATATCATACGCCGTCATTGGTTCATGCTTCTTAATTGCTTGAGAGACATTGTAGAATTTCAGACTCCTCCTATTTTTGCGAATCGCAGGTTGAGGAATCTGAAAGATCGCCTTGTATCTGTGGACTCGTTACCTTTAACCCCGATGAGACAATTTTACTTGGCACCACTTAAAATGGGTTGTTACCCCTGCCTTGGGTGTGTGAATTGCCGCCTTTGCTTGGAATAACATACAATATTAAACATTTTCTTACCTGGAACTCTGACCATGTCATATATCTGTTGTCTTGCCCGTGTGACCTATGGTACGTGGGTGAGACAACTCTTGATGTAAAAGTATGACATATATATTTTTCGTAATTTTATTTTTTTATTTTTAACGCTCCCCCACCTCCTTTTTTTCTCATTTATTTAAGTTTTTCTATGCAGCTCAAATGCACCTTATTGGAGCCCAGTAATTGGTGGTTTTAGGAGGAGTGACTGGTGAACCTGACTGCTGTATAGTGGACAGAACTCGCTGAATTCTCCCCTTGAGATATGTCTGTTGCAGTTGCGTTGGATATTTCTGATGCTCCCACCTACTTGAGGACACCATCATGGTGCTAATATGTCTGCACAGAACATAATTTACTTTGCTAAGCAGGAGAACCCTGCCACCCATCGATAAGGAAACTGTCTTGATGTGTTTAGACACTATTATTATGCTGCCCTTACATCTAATGGAGCTCAGGTTCACTACAATACATTGTGCGCCTGCGCTACCTGTACTGTGTTTCTTTCCCTTTTCCAATATAGACGACTCAAGCATAATGTCATGAGTGCACATAACGGACATGTGTACTTCCTGCCATCACGTTGTTTTGGCCCTTGTATCTTTTGTCTTTCCTGTATATCAATCGACATGCGCAGCTCTGTCTCTGCCAACTAATTTTTAATGATTTATTACATGTGAGGGTCATTTTGTCATCTATATTAATTTATCATTTTTTATGCTCTTTCCACTTTCTATTATATACCATTATATGTATAATAATCTAGTTTTGGAATCATGATCACATATGTATCTTCAGCAGAAAGAGAAAGAGGGAACCATAGGAAGCAATGTGTCAGAGATGGGGAACCATGGGGAAAGGTCTGTGAGAGAAAGAGGGAACCATGGGGAGCGGTCTGTGTGAGAGAGGGGGGACCATGGGGAGCAGTTTTACCCTTTTCCTTCTAGTCTCTGCTGTATATTGGAGAAGCTTCGCTAACATATATAGATGTTATATCCTAGTAAATACAGGACCTTTGATGATGTCATGGGATCAGTCACATGAGGGGAGGAGTAAAGTAGTGGAAGTTTTTTTTCACTGTACAACACTTCCTGTCATGTGACCAGTGTGACATCATCGCAGGTCCTGCAACCACCGAAGGAGAGATCTGCAGGTCAGTTATTAGTCGTTTGGTGTGTGACTTTGTTCTGGGTTTATTAGAATGGAGCGGTTATATAGGTCATATATAGCAGGTAAAGATGAGCAAATTTCTCAAAAATTCGATTCAGTCGGTTCGCCGAATTTTCAGAAGAGGTTCTTTTCGATCCAAATTTGTAGCAAATCACATTAAGAAGGGCTACTTCCTGGCTGCAGAGAGCCTGTATAGTGGTGTAGAACACTGTGCTTTGCAGTAACACTCATAGGGAGTCTACTGTGGCAGTGAAACAATACTGTGAGTCAGTATGATATGCAGATAACAGGCGTCGCTCTTAGAATCGCTGCACACTTAACGTATTTGGGCAGGTATGGGGCCAAAACTGACCAAATAACTTGTGTGAACTCAGCCTTACAGGTCAATGTTAGGCTACTTTCACACTTGCGTTTGCAGAATCCGTTTGTGAGATCCGTCCAGGCTCTCACAAACGGATCCGTCATGATAATACAACCGTCTGCATCTGTTCTGAACAGATCTGGTTGTATTATCTTTTACATAGCCAAGACGGATCCGTCATGAACTCCATTGAAAGTCAATGGAGGACGGATACGTTTTCTATTGCATCAGACAAAATGTTTCCGTCAAGCGGACACCAAAACGCTGCAGGAAGCGTTTTAGTGTCCGCCTCCAAAACGAAATGGAGACTGAGCTGAAGCAAACTGATGCATTCTGAACGGATCCTTTTCCATTCATAATGCATTAGGGAAAAATTGATCAGTTTAGGATCGTTTGTGAGAGCCTGTGACCCATCTCACAAACGGATCCTGCAAATGCAAGTGTGAAAGTAGCCTTAGCGCCAGGTATAAAGAACTGTGCAGAGGCCCAAGATCCTACTGTAGTGTGAAAGGGCGCACTCCTTTTACACCAATTCACTGATTCCACATAGATTTCTACAGAACCTGTTCTATTAAATGCTTATACAAGTAGAGTGGAGAGGGTGTCAGCAGTAAGTTTGTGTTGCCATAACTCATTATTTTGCCCTTCCCCCGATCCGTCAGAAGAATAACCCCCAAAAAAGTCTGTCTGTTGAGCATCCGCCTTTACTCGGTCAGCATTTGGTCAGTAATCCATCAGTTTTGCTAATGCCAAAAAAAAAAAAAAAAAAAGACAGGAGTGGATCCAAAACAGAGAAGACACGTGAATGGAATATATTTACATGTCTTCTGTGTTTTGTACCCACTCCTGCTTTTGGCTACCAAATCATAAGCCAATTCTGATGGGACCATACAGGCCTTACAGCTGCTAGACAGACAGGATCCGTTGTTCATCTCATTTTTCCTTCCGTCTGACAGCTGGGCAGGACAGATTTTCCAGGGCAAACTCTGCCAGTTGTGGCCACAAATCCGGTTTGTCACCACCTGCTGGTTCAGGTTCTGCTCTATGTCTCGCTGCTGGTGAGTAGTTTCTTCACTATGTGGGTGAAGAATGCTTCTCATCAGCGACTCTAGACTCTACTGCTACTGATGGAGCTGGTACTGCTCCTACCACTTCCCCCCTCCCCAACAGCCATGGCAGTGGAACGTGAGCGCAGAGTGCCCCCCCAGTCAGACCTGCGAGATTATGGAAGATGGTGCAGATAGGCAGCGGGCAACTGACTACATAGGATGTCTCTATATTAGTTGAGTTTGTCCTCCCTCTCAGTGGGTGTAAAAAAGGCCCCCATTTTGGACCAGTAGCGAGGGTCAAACATGGTAGAGAGCCAGAAGTCATCCCTCTGCCGAATGGTGACAATTCAGCTGTCACTGCACAAGCAAGTGAGCATGCATCAGGCCATTTGTGCAAGAGACTTAGAGAGACTCCCTGCCTCCATCTCAATCCTCCGGCTGCTCCTCCTCTCCTACCATCTGTGTAGAAAAACCACCCATTTTGTTACATATTACTTGTGCTCCAATGTCCTCCTCCTCTTCCTCCAGTTCAGCCCCCACAGGGCTCATGTGGCCTTGAGAAGTAGGCACCATGTCCAACATGTGGAAGGTGAAAATGTTGCATATCAGCCTATGTTGGGGGACACTGTTCTCCCACTGTTGCTCAAGGAGGGTGTGCTTGGCAGTATACAAGTGACTGAAGTGCATGCAAAGTTTTCTGGCCATTTATAGGATGTCTTGCAGATGGGCGGAAGACTTCGGGAAACGCTTGACAACCAGATTGAACACTTGCGGCATGCAGGGCACATGGCTCATCCCTTCTTGATGCAGCGCTGACACCATGTTCTTCCTGTTGTCGGTCACTATGGTTCCGATTTTGAGTTGTCACGGAGAAAGCCAGGACATGGAGCAGTTCCTCCCCTGTGTGACTTTGTTCGCCCAGACAAACTAGGTGCAGAACAGCGTGACACCGCCATGCCCTGCACATGTGGTATGCTGGAGGAGCACTGTGAATTGTCCCTGCAGTGGAGGCTGAGGAGGCAGAGGCGGACATTGCCGCATGACCAATGGCATGAAAATGTGGAGGCGGAAGTGGCGTCGCCTGCACAAGTTGCAGGTCCACTTGTCGACACTGCCATGGACTTTGGCAGACACCGACAGGCTCAAGGACTGGCCCACCTTCTGTTCTACATACGTGTACAGGGCTGGTACTGCCTTTTTGGCAAACAAATAATGGCTTAGGCCTCTCCATCTCAGCTTTGCACAAACCATCAGTTCTCTGAAAGGTGCAGAGTCTACCACATGGAAAGGGAGGGACTGCAGTACCAGCAACTTGGCCAGGAGCACGTTCAGCTTCTGCACCATTGGATGAGTGCACACATACTGTTGTCTCTTGGCAATCGCTTTGGTGATCGATTGCTGACGGAATGACTGACGAGGAAGAGGAGAAGCATTTGCATCAGGACCGGTAGATGATGGGAAGGACAGACAGCTTCTTTTGGCTGAGGTGGTGGAATCTTGAGTGCCTATAATCAGGTGCGTGCTACTGGGTGATGCAGCGGCAGGCTGGACCACCACATTAGAAGCACGGTTCTCCCAGACCACTTTATGGTGACACTAAATATGTTGACAAAGGGCCGTGGTGCTGCCACCCTCTCCTCTCCTTCATCACCTGTCTCCCAATTTCGATCGGTTACATCATCATCTGACAGAGTACTGTCTGCACGTCACTGATGTCCTCCTCAACGGTCTCTTTGTTTCCCTCAGGTTTCCTAAGTACAGGACTCTCTTCTTTTAAAAGATAATGGTCCTTTCCATCAATGACCCACCAAGGATGGAGAAGGACAGAGACCACATGGCTGCGAGGATATTAGACCTCACCCTGGAGATCATCTCCTTGATAACTGGAGAGGTGAGAGTCTCACATGACATCACTCTTATCTCTAGTAATAAACCAGGGAAATGTCTGGAAAGGGGAAGGATTCTTAGAATCTCTGTAGTGATCGGCGTCTCCCCATACACAGGATTACACAGTAGTGAAGAAGTCGTCTGGTGAGTGTGTGACACCCCGTGTGTCAGGAGGATGGAGCAGGACCCAGAGCCCCATCACCGAGCCTCCACCTCATTCCCTGATACATGAGCAGAAGATCCTAGAACTTACCACCAGGATCACTGAGCTGCTGAGCGGAGAGGTGAGCGCTGCTGGGAATGCTGGGACATTATACAATAACGCCAAGGGAGGGGTCTGGTAATGACTGTATCCTTGTGTTGTCAGGTTCCTATAAGGTGTCAGGATGTCGCTGTCTATTTCTCCATGGAGGAGTGGGAGTATTTAGAAGAACACAAGGATCTGTACAAGGACGTCATGATGGAGAATCACCAGTCCCTCACATCACCAGGTAAGAGGAGACCTTCCATAATTGTAGGGGCTACTTCTAATGAAGTTATCTAAGTGCCCCCTGCTCTTCAATCTTTAATCCATATGGATTCCTGGGGAACCATGAAGTCACTATTCCTTGGAGTAGTCTCTGTTCAGTGGCTGCAGACCCATGGGGATGTAGAGACTCCAGTGGAGAGCACCAAGTGATCAGGCAGAACTTTAGTCAGTAAACTAGCTGAGATCAGGGCAAGCAGTCTGTGTGCAATCCACTCCAAAGGTCAGGGCAGACAGGAATTGGTTAAATCAAATTAAAAAGCCAGAGGTCGGTACATTGGCAAACAACAAACAGTGTCACGGATATGATTATCTGATGTAAATGAATGTGATTTTTCCCCACGCCTCCACAACGGTATAACATGGAGGTTACTCCGCCTCATTAGGGGCAGGAAACAACTTAGAACGATGCAATAAAATGCCTCCTCCAGCACCTCGCTTCAGTTGTTTCCTGTCCCTTCAGGTAGCAGGTTATGTCAATGCATTCCGCCCAGCCTTTAGGTTTGTTCTCCCAGGTGTTCCGGAGGGCTGGTGCAGGGAGCAGGGATTGAGGACTTACCTATAGTCCCACCTGCTTCTTGGCGTAAGTCCGGCGGATGCAGGCAGCCCCAGGCTTGTCCTGCCCCCCTAGGAAGATGGGCGGCCAGAGTCAGGAGAAATGGAGAATCGCGGCTTTTTTGCGTTCCACTGTGGAACACACATGTGGCACGACGGGGAGGACTTCGGAAAGAAGCAGCATGTCTGTGGTCTCAGAGGGAGACGTTGGTCGCAAATCGGTTGATCCTCCTAGCCCGGTAAGCCTCCTCCAGGAGCAAATTTTTTTGTTATCATGTCTGTCTTTTGCACTGGGTGTGCTTTTCTTGGTGATGGTCTCCTATGTTATGTAGTGGGATTCTATTGGCTAATATTGTCTCCTTGCTTCTAGGGCAAGGAGACTTCCAAGACTGGTGGCCATGCATCCCAAAATAAAAGATGTCCTATGTGCAAAAAGTCTATGCCAGCTGGCACAAGGAAGTGGCTTTGTCTCAATTACACAAATAAAGTGGTGTCAGAGGAATCTCCCTCCCTGATTGAAAGCATGAGAACCATGATTAAGGAAGAAGTTGGAGCAGTAGTGGACGCCAAAATTGCAGCTGCCCTACCAGGACCCTCTAACCTTAGGCCGCCTAGTCAATCTACGGCTATTAGTGACTCTGATTCAGATGAGGGAGAAGTTTCCTCAGATGTGGGTTCACTGAATCTCTTTTAAAAAACATAAGGGCCACTATGAACTTAGAGGAGTCCAAAGAACCCCTATCGATCCAAGACCAACTGTTTCTCGGATTAGGGGATAAGAAAAGAAGTATCTTTCTGATCCATAATAATATAAAAAGCATTATTTCAAGTGAATGGAAAGATCTAGAAAAAAGACAATTAGTATCTAAGATGTTCAAACGGAAGTATCCCTTTGCCGGGGAAGAATCGGCCCTGTGGGATAAAGCTCCAAAAGTTGACGCCCCTATAGCCAAAATATCAAAAAAGTCATCCTTGCCGTTTGAGGACATTGGGTTGTTAAGGGACCCGATGGATAAAAAACGTGAAGCATTTCTAAAAAAGGCATGGGAGTCTTCCTCGGCTACGTTTAGACTCAGCATTGCGCACACTTGTACAGCCAGGACTCTGAATCTTTGGTTGTCCCAGTTGGAAGAACATCTGGCGTCAGGTACTCCCAGAGAGGACATTCTGGCCTCAATTCCCGTGTTAAAACAAGCGTCCAGTTTTTTAGGCTGATGCCTTGGCAGATATTGTAAAAAATGCTTCCCGCAGGGCGGTATGGCTAAAGACTTGGTCGGGGGACACAGCATCAAAAAACAGACTATGTTTGGTCCCTTGTGAAGGAGACAGACTTTTTGGATCTGCGCTAGATGACATTCTAGAAAAAGCGTCCGATAAGAAACAAGGCTTCCCTATGGAATCTAGATACTTCCATCAAAGAAGGAATTTCGGGGGCCAAGTACATAATAAGTTTGAGCAGAAAAAGAAAGGGAACACGAGTTGGCAAGCGTCAAAAAATAAGAGCAAGGGTTTTATTTTTAACCCCAATAAAAATCCCAAGCAATCTAAATGACGCCAGATCTCCAGTGGGGGGAAGACTAGAAGAGTTTGCCTTAGCCTGGGAAGATATTCAAGCCTCTCCCTGGGTTATTACAGTCATTCAGCAAGGTTACCTCTTAGAATTTCTAGACACACCTCCCCACAGCTTTTTAATAAACAAGAGGCTGTTGGGAGAGGATCAATTAGCCATGGAGGCTCAAATTGTACTATTATTGGAGAAAGCAGCTATAGTCTCTGTTCTGGAAAATCAGGAAAAACAAGGATACTACTCTCCAGTCTTTCTGATCAGAAAACCAAAAGGTGCATACCGAGCAATTATAAATCTAAAATACCTCAACAGCCAAATATGTTAGAGGAGATTCAAAATGGAGACTATAAAATCCACTATAAATCTGCTGCAAAAAGACTGCTATATGATCACGCTCGATCTTATGGATGCGTATTATCACATCCAGATTCACCCAAGGCACCAGAAGTTTCTGAGGCTGGCAGTTTGGATAGGGGAGGAGATAAAACATTTTCAGTTTCAGGTGCTCCCATTCAGCCTCTGTCCCAGAAGCTGAATGCAGATCTAAAATTAACTCTTAAAGTCCTGTCAGATTTAGGATGGATTGTAAACCACGAGAAGTCGAGCCTGGTCCCAAGTCAAGAGAGGGTGTTTCTGGGCATTTTGTTGTATTCAAAATTAATGACTTCCTTTCTCCCACTATCAAAAAAGGAGAATTTGATTCTCAGAGTGTCACACTTTTGTCTACAAAGGAAAACATCAATCAGGAACATCATGACAATATTGGGACTGTTAACTTCCACTATCCCGTCAGTAAAGTGGGCCCAAGCGCACTCAAGGAGACTTCAATCCTTCCTCCTGAGCAAATGGCACAAGAAACAGTCCTCTCTGAATTCGTTATTAACCATTCCTGTCTCAATAAAAGTCTCACTGAAGTGGTGGATGTCTCCAACAAACCTAGGGGAGTGGAGTGGCGTCAGAAGAATCAACTTCTACTGACCACGGATGCAAGCAGTCTAGGTTGGGGAGCGCATCTAGAGCAACAGACAAGACAAGGTCTATGGGGCTATCACTTAGCTCAAGCATCATCAAACAGAAGAGAATTATCCGCAGTGTGGGAAGCCCTGAAAGCCTTCTCACCAAGTCTGAGAGATAATCATATCAAAGTGATGTCAGACAATATGACTACTGTGGCGTATCTAAACAGACAAGGAGGAACAAAAAGCCGTGCTGTTTCCTTGATCTCAACAAGGATTTTCAGTTGGGCGGAACAGAACATAAAATCGTTGTCTGCAGTCCACATAAAAGGTGTTCAGAATGAACTGGCAGACTTTCTGAGCAGGAAAGTCCTAAAAGAAGGCGAGTGGAGCCTCAATCAGGAGATTTTCATAGCCATCTGCCAAAGGTGGGGTCAGCCATAGACCTATTTGTGTCAAAGGAAAACAGGAAGACCCATAAATTTCTCTGTCCCGGAAAGATCAGCCGACCCAGCTAGATGCGCTATCAGCACGATGGCCTCGCACCCTGCTGTATGCGTTCCCTCCATTTGCACTCATTCCCCGTGTCCTCTGAAAACTCATGGAGGAGAGGGCAGAATTAATACTGATTGCTCCTTTCTGGCCCAGAAGGTCATGGTTCCCAGTCCTAAAAGCTCTGGCAATTCAGGGCTATTGGCATCTCCCCATGATACCGAACCTTCTGCATCAAGGGCCAGTGAATCATCCAGACGTCCCACACCTGAACCTGATGGCCTGGAGAGTGAGCGGCAAATCCTGAGAAGCAAGGGCTTGTTGGACACTGTTATACAGATCGTAATGCACAGCAGGAAACAGGCTTCTTCAGAAAAAGAGAAAGCTTTCACTAATCTCAATGTCAGGAGATGTGTTCTGCGGTATCTTCAGACAACAGGAGACTTCAGAAAGACTGATCAGTTATTGATTCAGTATCAAGGACCGAATAGAGGTAAAGCGGCAAGCAAGGCCACAATAGCCCACTGGCTTAAGCAATGTATTAGCCTGTGCTATGAAGAACAAGGTCCTCTGCCCCCTCTCAATATCAAGGCTCACTCCACTAGAGCGGTGTCCACGTCTTGGGCAGAACGGGCCCAGGCTTCCTTGGAAGAGATCTGCCAGGCAGCCACCTGGTCTACCCCATCAACCTTCTTCAAACATTACAAGTTGGATGGGGGGAACAACAAGGACCTGTCGTTCGGGAGAAAAGTAATGTCTGCAGTAGTCCCTCACTAGATCTAGAATTCTCTGTTAATCCTCCATGTTATGCCGTTGTGGAGGCGTGGGGAAAAAATAGAAATTACTCTTACCGGTAATTCTCTTTTCCCTTTAGCCTCCATAACGGCATGGAGTTTCCACCCTTGGAATATTTTTTGTTGAATGATTCTATTCAGGTGGTAGTTTTGTTTATGCACTGTTTTTGTTGAATACAATTTTGTTGCATCTACCTTTCGAGTTCTAGGTTATTAACTGGAGCGAGGTGCTGGAGGAAGCATTTTATTGCATCGCTCTAAGTTGTTTCCTGCCCCTAAGGAGGCGGAGTAACCTCCATGTTATGCCGTTGTGGAGGCTAAAGGGAAAAGAGAATTACCGGTAAGAGTAATTTGTATTTTTCCTACAGATGGGACCAGTCAGAGGAATCCACCAGACAGATGTCTCAGATCCCTGGATTGTCCAGAAGAAAAGCAGAATGTCCCACTGGATCATCAGGTAGGTGAAGTTGAAGTTCCTACAAATCATTGATTTACGTTGCGACGTTTTCTAGTAACCTTCCCCAGCAGCAGTGGAGTATACTGTGCGCAATGTTTCATGATATTGTTGGTTGTAAATAGTTTCTGGTGTCATAAAAGACTGCATTAGTTAATTAAGCAATTCAGCGCATTTTACCAGTGTGTTCATACAGTTGCGTAGCGTGTGGTGCCAACACCCGGGGCTAACTCAGAATTGTGCCCCCTTACCTGTGGAATATAATACAATAATACAACCTGTGTGAATATAATAAAATATAATGCCTCATTCACACAGTCAAGGTTCAGTCAGTGATTTCGATCAGTGACTTTGAGTCAAAACCAGGTGCGGGTCTAAACACAGAACAGGTGTCACAAAAGGGTTAATTAATCCATGTGCCAATCACCATGTAGGCTCCATGTCCTGGCCCGATCATCCCTACTGAGAGCAGTGGAATTAAAATTCCCAGTGAGACTTTCAGTGGGGATGGCCGGGGCACGGGGCCTAAATGAGGATTGACAGTTGATTACAGGAGAGTGGTGGGCACCAGAAAGGGGTCACTACTTTTATTATTTTAAGACATTCTAATCACTTCTGATTTTTGGGTAGAATCTATTCAGACCGAAATTGCATTTTTGGGAAAATTGTTTGAATTGAGCCCAAAACTAATTTCAAGAAATTCACTCATTTCTATTTCATGTCTTCTAAGGAGCTTTTTTGTTTTTCACCTGGTCTAGACTGACTTTCACATGAAAACTAGCACCGTATCTTTTGTTTTTTCTCATATCTTTAATCTTGCAGGAAAGTTCTGAAGGAACGACGAGTGAACTCAAAAAACCCCTATCAGTGTCCGTGATTGGTAAGAGCCCTTCAGAAATGTGTTTTTTCCTTTAAATGTCTTTATTAATGGGAAAACTGATTGGAAGTTCAGAGAAACCTCCTCCTCATCATCGTTATTAATGTTACAATGAATATTAATTTAGTTACTGCTATAATATGCCATATATATATATTTTAAAGTAAAAATTAAAGGGGTTGTCCGAGTTATTTTTTTGTTCTTTATATGTTTCTAACTTGTCAGGTATAACAACTTTCCCATATACTTTGTGTTTCTAGAGCTGCTGGTTTCTCAGAGTTGACTGAGGGTCACATGACCTATGATGTCACCTTATCTCCCTGGTATGTGATGTTTGGTGTACAAGCCTCAGAGTTCAGATAACAGTCTGTACACGTCACTGGCCACGCCCCCTTTCTTTGCCGGGCTCCTGCTATCTGCTCTCTCCCTGGTTTCCTTCAGATAAAACATTAACCCCTTCAGCCAGAACACACTGAGGGCTCAAGGCTTTACAACAAATAGTAGCTGCAGCAGTGAGAGGAGACAAATGCTGGGCAAGGAGCTATAGAGGAATTGTATTGTACAAGAACTGTATTGTACACAGGGAGAATTGTGTATTGTACACAGGGAGAATTTCCTGTGTGTATCAGCAGTGTCATTGTACAGCTGGGACTTGTAGTCCTACACATACAACATGCTGCTGAGTATCCCAGCAGGCAGACATGTACTCACAGCACTTATATTCACTGCCTTTGCAGGGGAGGGGGGAGGGGCAGAGATTGTTATTACTGCATGTAAACAAAGGCCAGAAGAGAACCAGGGAAATGAGGAAATATAGATTTTTTTGCCTAAAACTTGCTGAACTTAGTTATATATTGCTGCCCATCAGATTTACAGTGCTATATTTCTTTTTTCCATAACTTGGACAACCCCTTTAAGTATTTTTAATTTATCAATTCCCAGAGAACCCTTTAAACATATGGATGGAATATTTTATTGTTGAGTGATACAGTGGGCGTATACACAGGTGATGTGTACATTGTACATGCTCACTTTTTTTTATTTTTTTTAATTTCCTTCCACTGATGGTTAGTGATGATCGAGCACCCAGGTGCTCATGTGCTCGGCTGCTCTGGCCGAGCACTCGGGCGTGCTCAAGTGCTCGGCCGAGCACCCGAGCATAATTAAAGTCAATGGGACTAAACCAGGTACCCCCCTCTTCTGAGTGGGGGGTGCCTGGTTTAGTCCGATTGACTTTAATTATGTCTGGTTTGTCTGGTGTCTGGTTTACATGGGTCCCCCCCGCCCCCCAAAAAAAACAGACACAGTGTCACATACACAGACACATACACAGACATACTTACATGCTCCTGGCATCCCCAGCACCTCAGGACAGCACAGGAGGAGGAGGACGGTGCGCACATAGGAAGTTTCCCCACAGCGCCCTCTGCTGGAGGGAGGAGGAAGCTGTGGGGAAAAATGCAGGTGACAGATCCGTCATGAACTCCATTGAAAGCCAATGGAGGACAGATCCGTCTCGGTGTGTGGAGGGGACTTGAGCATGGAGTGTTCGGCCAAACACCAAGTGGAACCGAGCACCGGCATGCTCGCTCATCACTACTAGAGATGAGCGAGTAGTGTTCGATCGAGCCGGTATTCGATCGAATACTACGCTATTTGGCGTACTCGATTTCGTTCGAGTATAACGGCGATGGCGCACTTAGAATTCGTTTCCCCTCCCACCTTCCCTGGCGCTCTTTTTCCACCAATCAACATGCAGGGGGGGTATGACAGGCATGCTGAGCACGCTGGCAGCGCGAAAACAGCGTCTACATGGATTGGCTGGAAAAACCATGTGACCTCGAATATTAAAAACTCAGCTCTTCCTGCTCGTACGCATATGCTGCGTGAACTTAGTCAGGGACAGAGGCTGGAGAAGGGACAGACAGGTTTTAGCAGTTGGACAGGCAGGAGCGTGATTAAAAGCCCTTATCAGGGCTACTATAGTGCAGTACAGTGATAGCTTTACTACAATATACAGTCTGCAGAGAACGGCTGCCGTATTCAGGGATAGCTGCTGGAGTAGGGACAGAGAGAGGCATTAGTGGTGTATTAGGTGCTCTGCTACATACAAAACTATATTTGGCACTACTGTTCTGCGTTCTTTTTGGCTGCAAAACCCTGTTATATACCTAGTGTGTATATGCACCATCTGATCTGGCAGTATACGGCTGTGAATTTTTTTTTTTTTTTTAAATACAGTTTATTTGGCTCTAGTGTTCTGGGTTCTGTGTGCCTGCAATACCCTTTTTGTATACCAGGTGTAAATACCCACCGTCTGTACAGTTAGTACACGGCTGTGTACCTTGAAATATACAATATCTAGGCCTTTTAATTGGCCACTGTACTGTGCGTTCTCTTGCTAAATTATTTCACATACCTGGTGTAAATACCCACCGTCTGTTCAGTTACTACACGGCTGTGTACCTTGAAATATACAATATCTAGGCCTTTTAATTGGCCACTATACTGTGCGTTCTTTTGCTAAATTATTTCACATACCTGGTGTAAATACCCACCGTCTGTTCAGTTAGTACACGGCTGTGTACCTTGAAATATACAATATCTAGGCCTTTTAATTGGCCACTATACTGTGCGTTCTCTTGCTAAATTATTTCACATACCTGGTGTAAATACCCACCGTCTGAGCAGTTAGTACACGGCTGTGTACCTTGAAATATACAATATCTAGGCCTTTTCATTGGCCACTGTACTGTGCGTTCTCTTGCTAAATTATTTCACATACCTGGTGTAAATACCCACCGTCTGTACAGTTAGTACACGGCAGTGTACCTTGAAATATACAATATCTAGGCCTTTTAATTGGCCACTATACTGTGCGTTCTCTTGCTAAATTATTTCACATACCTGGTGTAAATACCCACCGTCTGTACAGTTAGTACACGGCTGTGTACCTTGAAATATACAATATCTAGGCCTTTTAATTGGCCACTATACTGTGCGTTCTCTTGCTAAATTATTTCACATACCTGGTGTAAATACCCACCGTCTGAGCAGTTAGTACACGGCTGTGTACCTTGAAATATACAATATCTAGGCCTTTTAATTGGCCACTATACTGTGCGTTCTCTTGCTAAATTATTTTAAAAACCTGGTGTAAATACCCACCGTCTGAGCAGTTAGTACACGGCTGTGTACCTTGAAATATACAATATCTAGGCCTTTTAATTGGCCACTGTACTGTGCGTTCTCTTGCTAAATTATTTCACATACCTAATTATATACCCAAATATTGTATTTGCAACAAAAAAAAAATAAAATGCGGAGGGGGGCTAGCGGAATCGGACGTGGACGGGGGCGCGGAAATGCTGTTGGTGGCCTTGTTGAAGCCAGTGGGGATACAATGCGTGCTGGTGAGGGTCAGCCAGGATCCCACTCATCCAGAATCCCTGCCTTTATGGGACAGTTAAGCAGGGGGCGAGTTACACCGCTGTTGAGGCCTGAGCAGGTTGAACAGGTGGTGCAATGGATAGCCGATAGCGCTTCCACACAGTTGTCCACCAGCCAGTCATCCACACAGTCTCACTCTGACCCTCCTTCCTCCACACCTGGCCAACAGAGTCATCCCACCCTTAACCCCTCCCAGGAGCTCTTTTCGGGTCCTTTTTCAGATGTGCCGGAAGAATCCCAGGAGCTAGCAGAGGAATTTGTTTGTAGTGATGCCCAAACACTTGAGTTTTCGCCATCTCCTGCTGATGTGGACCCTGAACCAGCATCTGTTATCATGAGCGATGATGATGATGAGACGCAGTTGCCATCAAGGGAGGCTGTTGGAATGTCCAGTGGGCAGGAGGAGGAGCAGAGTGAGGAAGAGGAGGTGGTGGATGACGAAATGACCGACCCCACTTGGCCCGGGGTGATGTCCAGCGGGGAAAGAAGTGGAGAGGTGGTGGTCTGCGCAGCACCGAAAAAGGCAGCAAGAGGCAGAGGGATGTCCACAGGCAGAGGGATGTCCACAGGCAGAGGGATGTCCAGAGGCAGAGGGATGTCCAGAGGCAGAGGGATGTCCACAGGCAGAGGGATGTCCACAGGCAGAGGACAGTCCAGACAGAGTAGTGAGGCCACAGCCAGCACGGCCGAAGCTGTTCCCGGCAGCGGGCAGTCGCGCGAAGCTCCCCCATCGAGGCCTCGTACTTCTGTGGTGTGGAGATTTTTTAATGTTTGTGCGGATGACAAACTGAGCGCGGTTTGCACACTCTGCCACTCAAAACTGAGTAGGGGCTCTGAGAAGAGCAATCTGACCACCTCAGGCATGCGGCGTCACTTGGAAGTCAAGCACTGGGCTGAGTGGGAGAAAGCAAACGCAATACAACCTGCGCCCGGTCCTGCTGCCACTGCCTCTTCCCCTTTGTTGTGTGCTGCCACTGCGGTCCAGACCTCCAGCCAGGACACCTCCACATCTGCCTCTGCCTCGGCTACTTTGGGGCCTTCTCCTTCAGCCTCCCCTTCCCCCGCCTCTTCGCCTGCACCTTCACACTCCTCGTCCCATCAACTGTCCATCTCGCAGGCGTTCGACCGCAGGCGGAAGTACGCCTCGAGTCACCCCCAAGCCCAAGCCTTAAATTGCCACATCTCCAAACTGCTGGCCCTGGAGATGTTGCCGTTTAGTCTTGTGGAGACGCAGGCCTTCCGCGACCTGATGGCGGCTGCGCACCTTGCTATTCCGTCCCCAGCCGCCACTACTTTTCCCGG
>ONZH01019066.1:0-118427 GCA_900303285.1 Rhinella marina
AAGGCCTATATATTTATATTTCAAGGTACACAGCCGTGTACTAAGTGATCAGACGGTGTGTATGAACACCAGGTATGAAAAATTACTTTTGCAAGAGAACGCACAGTACAGTTGGCCAATTATAAGGCCTATATATTGTATATTTCAAGGTACACAGCCGTGTACTAACTGATCAGACGGTGTGTATTAACACCAGGTATGAGAAATTATTTGCAAGAGAACGCACAGTACAGTTGGCAATTATAAAAGGCCTATATATTGTATATTTCAAGGTACACAGCCGTGTACTAAGTGATCAGACGGTGGTATTAACACCAGGTATGAGAAATTAATTTTGCAAGAGAACGCACAGTACAGTTGCCAATTAAAGGCCTATATATTGTATATTTCAAGGTACACAGCCGTGTACTAACTGATCAGACGGTGTGTATTAACACCAGGTATGAGAAATTACTTTTGCAAGAGAACGCACAGTACAGTTGGCCAATTTAAGGCCTATATATTGTTATATTTCAAGGTACAACAGCCGTGTACTAACTGATCAGACGGTGGTGTATTTAACACCAGGTTTATGAGAAAATTACTTTGCAAGAGAACGCACAGTACAGTTGGCCAATTATAAAAGGCCTATATATTGTATATTTCAAGGTACACAGCCGTGTACTAACTGTGATCAGACGGTGGGTATTAACACCAGGTATGAGAAATTAATTTTGCAAGAGAACGCACAGTACAGTTGGCCAATTTAAAGGCCTATATATTGTATATTTCAAGGTACACAGCCGTGTACTAAGTGATCAGACGGTGTGTATTAACACCAGGTATTGAGAAATTATTTGCAAGAGAACGCACAGTACAGTTGCCAATTAAAGGCCTATATATTGTATATTTCAAGGTACACAGCCGTGTACTAACAGTGATCAGACGGTGTGTATTAACACCAGGTATGAGAAATTACTTTGCAAGAGAACGCACAGTACAGTTGGCCAATTGAAAGGCCTATATATTGTATATTTCAAGGTACACAGCCGTGTACTAAGTGATCAGACGGTGTGTATGAACACCAGGTATATGAGAAATTATTTGCAAGAGAACGCACAGTACAGTTGGCCAATTGTAAGGCCTATATATTGTATATTTCAAGGTACACAGCCGTGTACTAAGTGATCAGACGGTGTGTATTAACACCAGGTATGAGAAATTACTTTGCAAGAGAACGCACAGTACAGTTGCCAATTGAAAGGCCTATATATTGTATATTTCAAGGTACACAGCAGTAGTGCCAAATATAGTTTGGTATGTAGCAGAGCACCTAATACACCACTATGCCTCTCTCTGTCCCTACTCCAGCAGCTATCCCTGAATACGGCAGCCGTTCTCTGTAAAGTGTATCTTGTAGTAAAAGCTATCACTGTACTGCACTATAGTAGCCCTGATAAAGGGCTTTTAATCACGCTCCTGCCTGTCCAACAGCTAAAACCTGTCTCTCCCTTCTCCAGCCTCTGTCCCTGACTAAGTTCACGCAGCATATGCGAACGAGCAGGAAGAGCTGAGTTTTTAATATTCGAGGTCACATGGTTTTTCCAGCCAATGCATGTAGACGCCGTTTTCGCGATGCCAGCGTGCTCAGCGTGCCTGTCATACCCCCCCTGCATGGTGATTGGTGGAAAAAGAGCGCCAGGGAAGGTGGGAGGGGAAACGAATTCTAAGTGCGCCATCGCCGTTATACTCGAAAGAAATCGAGCACGCCGAATATCGTAGTATTCGATCGAATACCAGCTCGATCGAACACTACTCGCTCATCTCTACTCATTACCTGTATTAATCGCACCTGTTTAAACTTGTTACGTGTATAAAAGACACCTGTCCATACACTCAATCAATCACACTCCAACCTCTCCACCATGGCCAAGACCAAAGAGCTGTCTAAGAACACTAGGGACAAAACTGTAGACCTGCACAAGGCTGGGATGGGTTACAGGACAATAGACAAGCAGCTTGGTGAGAAGGCAACAACGGTTGCCGCAATTATTAGAATGTGGAAGAAACACAAGATGACTGTCAATCTTCCTCAGTCTGGGGCTCCATGAAAGATCTCGCCTTGTGGGGTAAGGATGATTCTGAGAATGGTCAGGAATTAGACCAGAACTACACGGGAGAACTTGGTCAATGACCTGAGGATAGCTGGGACCATAGTCTCAAAGATTACCGTTAGTAACACACTACGATGTCATGTATTAAAATCCTGCAGTGTTTGCAAGGTCCCCCTGCTCACTCCAGCACATGTCTAGGCCCATTTGAAGTTCGCCAATGACCAGCTGGATGATACAGGGGAGGCATGGAAGAAGGTCATGTGGTCAGATGAGACCAAAATAGAACTTTTTGGTATCAGCTCCACTTGCCATGTTTGGAGGAAGAAGAAGGATGAGTACAACCCCAAGAACACTGTCCAAACCGTGAACCATAGGGGTGGAAACATCATATTTTGGGGGGTGTTTTTCTGCAAAGGGGATAGGGCGACTGCACCATATTGAAGGGAAGATGGATGGGGCCATGTACCGTGAGATTTTGGCCAACAACCTGCTTTCTCTGTAAGAGCATTGAAGATGGGTGCTGGCTGGGTCTTCCAGCATGACAATGACACACAGCCAGGGCAACTAAGGAGTGGCTCCGTAAGAAGCATTTCAAGGTCCTGGAGTGGCCTAGCCAGTCTCCAGACCAGAACCCAATCGAAAATCTTTGGAGGGAGCTCATTTTTTTGCAGGATGATCTGTAGTTTTTATTGATAGCATTCTGCGGTGGTTTGACTTTTTGATTACTTTTTATTTAGAGCATTGGCCATTTTTTTTTCTGTTACGCAATTCACTGTATGAGAAAAGTTTATTTTATATTTTAATAGTATGATGCCGTGGTCACATTTAAATGACATTAGCCAAGGGTGTCTGCTGTGTGAAACAGCATCATCCGCTTGCTATGGTGCCCGCATTGGGTGCCATCTTAAGACCCGACATCTGCCATGCATGTACGACGGATGTCAGAAAGGGGTTAAAGCAAGCTTTCAGTCTCCCCCTTACTAAGGCGTCTTTCACATAAGTGATACAATCTACCGTATTTTTCGCCCTATAAGACGCACCGGCCCATAAGACGCACCTAGGTTTTAGAGTAGGAAAATAAGAAAAAAATATTTTTCAGCAGATCCTCTTATCCGACTGCCCATAAATTTCAGGACATCACATCAAACCCCATTATTAGCCCTCCATGTCAGAACTCCATCAGCCCTCCATGTCAGACCCCCAACAGACCTCAGATCAGCCCACTATGGCCCCATATCAGCCCCCTGTGCCCCCATACCATCTCACTGTGTGCCCACCAGACCTCAGATCAGCCCACTGTGCCCCCATCAGACCTCAGATCAGCAGAATGTGCCCCCATCAGATCTCAGATCAGCAGAATGTGCCCCCATCAGACCTCAGATCAACAGTATGTGCCCCCATCAGACCTCAGATCAGCAGAATGTGCCCCCATCAGACCTCAGATCAGCATATTGTGCCCCCATCAGACCTCAGATCAGCATATTGTGCCCCCATCAGACCTCAGATCAGCAGAATGTGCCCCCATCAGACCTCAGATCAGCAGAATGTGCCCCCATCAGACCTCAGATCAGCAGAATGTGCCCCCACCAGACCTCAGATCAGCAGAATGTGCCCCCATCAGACCTCAGATCAGCAGAATGTGCCCCCATCAGACCTCAGATCAGCAGAATGTGCCCCCATCAGACCTCAGATCAGCATATTGTGCCCCCATCAGACCTCAGATCAGCATATTGTGCCCCCATCAGACCTCAGATCAGCATATTGTGCCCCCATCAGACCTCAGAGCAGCATCTTGTGCCCCCATCAGACCTGAGAGCAGCGTCTTGTGCCCCCATCAGACCTGAGAGCAGCGTCTTGTGCCCCCATCAGACCTGAGAGCAGCGTCTTGTGCCCCCATCAGACCTGAGAGCAGCTTCTTGTGCCCCCATCAGACCTCAGAGCAGCGTCTTGTGCCCCATCAGACCTCAGATCAGCCCACCCAGCCACTTATAATAATCTTACTTACCTGTCCTGCCGCTGCCGCTGCCCTCCGATCCACGCTCCGCTCTGTTCCCTGCCGGCGCGCACTATGACCTGACGCTGCAGCGTCAGGTCATAGTGCGCGCCGGGAGGGAAGAGAGCGGAGCGCGGACCAGAGGGCAGCGGCAGCGGCAGGACAGGTAAGTAAGATTATTATAAGTGGCTGGGTGGGCTGATCTGAGGTCTGATGGGGGTCCCTATGTACAAGTGAGCGCTTCCTTATGGAAGCGCTCACTTGTATTCGCCCTATAAGACGCACCGCATTTCCCCCCTTCTTTTGGGGGAAAAAAAGTGCGTCTTATAGGGCGAAAAATACGGTACATCTAGCAAACATCAGTGAAAAATGCATTGTATACGGATTTTTTCCATTTTTCATGCAAGCCCCATTCACTTCTATGGAGCCAGGGCTGTGTTAAAAAATGCACAGTACACAGAACATGTCGTGATTTTTCCTGAGCGCAGAAATGGTACAATGAAAAAACGCATCTCATCTGGACAACTCGCTCGTGTGAACGACGCTTAAGGCTCATTAAGTACGCATCCACTGTAGAGACTGAACTAAGTACCACTTTTGAGCTTATGGCAAAACAGTAGCTTTCTTTACCTAGATGTTTGTGTTGTGGGATAAACTTTTTTCTCCTGTGTGCTCCTAACTTCCTGTGACGTCACTTAGGCCTTCCCCTTCTAGTGGTGATGTCACTTCTCTGCTCTCTGCCTGGGCCAACACACCACAGTACGTAGCATGAGCATCAGTCTCACTACATGTACTGCGCATGCACAGCATCACTGGCTTGGTCTCTGTGGGTGCACCGCAGTGTGAGAAAAAAACTTGAATATCATCAGCAACATAACTAGGAAATATGGAGCTAGATCAGACTGCTTTCTAAATAAAAATGGAGGAAAAAACCTCAGGCTGCTTTCTAAAAAAAAAAAAATCCCAACTTTCCCTCTTTCATCTTCTCCTTGTACCTGTTAGGTATATGAAGAAATCTTCCCTATGTGTCTCAGGAGGAGGTCATCCATAGTCAAGAGATTGCAGCAGGAGCCTCCCTGAGGTGTCCTGTCTGCATTAAGGTAAAAGGATCTCTAAGCCTCAGCCTTTGGCTGAGCTCTGTCTCTTCAGTCTCCAGACAAAAATGGAGCTGATCAGCAGCAAATTAACCACTCTCTTTTCTGCAGAATTGTGCAGAAAGTGGTGCAAACCAGGGGCGTAACTTCCTCCATAGCAGCCGTATGTCTTGTGGCAAGACTAAGGGGGCAATTTATCATCTCCATGCACATGATTTCTGACTTAAGAAGTTGCAAAGTTCACAACTATTTAGACACCATTGTGACAAAATATTGTTGCAGCTTGCAAGTGTAGTATTGTGTCACTTTGAGTTGTGCTGTAAATGACATCATGAGGCTCGCCAGTGCTATGACGTTCTTTACCTATTACAGCGCCAGAAGCTATCCATAACCAGAAGAATCAAGAAGTGTAGAGCGCAGCACACATGCGCCTGTTTACTGAGCAGTGCAGCGCTGTCAGCAGTCTGGAGTGGACTCTGTATGTCTCTGGGCCTTGAGGACTGGAAGCACCAAAAATCAAGCAAGCGTGTGACTGACTGTGTAGATCAGGAGACGACAGGAGACATATTTTAAAGAAGAACTCCCGCAAAAATTTTTATTCTCTGACCTGTTAGAAAGGTGCATGATATAATCTGTAGTGAATGTAATTTTCTTATCATATGCTGAAATTGAGAGTTTCCACTCTCTTCTTATTGTAGCTGGGTCATGTGACCAACTCCCTGACCTCCAACTGACCCAGGACAGCAAGCCAGTCACTTCTCTATTCATTCCTATGAGACTGAAAGTGAGGCTCCCATAGGAATGCATAGAAAATTAGACTTCCTGGCCACACATAAGGTGCTGTGTGAGTTGGTGGGTCTAATTCCTAGTCACATGACACAGATAAGAAACTTCAGGATGATATAACTCAAAAATTCAGCTACTGGTAAGAAAATGACATTCACTACAGATTACATCATGTACATTTCTAGCAGGACATGGAATAAAAATTTTTGCGGGAGTTCTTCTTTAAGTTAAAAGGACAACATTTGGGAAAGTGCTGCTGAGTTTTGGGGTGCTATTTAGAAATTCAGATTCTGTTTTATAGTGGTATCTTGTGCAGGTCTTGGTGAGCGTGGGTGGTCTTGACTAGCCGCAGAGGGTGATAGGGGGTGTAGGCAGGGAAGTTGCACTGGTGGGGTGAAGGAGCTCATTCAAAAATTTGGTATGAGGCCCAGCCTTTTCTAGTTACGCCTCTGATACAAACTGTCAAACAGTAAGAGTAATTTTATTTTTGTTAACCTTGTAGTGTAACCCTACAGCAGATAGATTTCATGTATACATTTGCTGTTTGCATTATTTACTCTGAATATTAACCAATGCATTCCACTTGATCTGGAGCCTGCAGTTCACATTCTGGAATGGGAACATGTTGGTTATTTGTCCTTAGTTGTACAAATATTTTGTGTGCCTACAAATCCTGTGTGACTTTACAAACTGGTTTACAGTTTGTGGAGCCTAGAAATAAGAAGTTTCTTAATTTAAATAACACAATGCCGGCATATTGGAAGCAATTTGGGAAAGTTGTGTTTGCTTTCTAAGAACTGTAGGGGATTCTATATTCATTTATTCATCTATTCATGAATTGGAATATAACAAATGAACAAAAAATGTATACAATATAACTGTGATTAAATGTAAAACTAAATGACATCAAGAGAACACAACAACATAACATAGGTGTAATCATCACATAGTACATGCCACTACTCCTGACACTTTAGAAATGCAGTACCATAGATTTTAGCCATTTTTACAATAAAACGTATTATACACAGCTGTATATTTCATGTCAGGAAATATTTTTCTTGAAGAGAGTGATAAGGTCACTGATATCTTTTCTGTTAAGGCTAGGGCTACACAACAGCTTGTATTTGCACAATATAAGACACTACTACATTGCACATAATGGTAGTGAATGTGGTCGGTTTGTGACCCAGAAGTTGCCACAATTGTGACATGACAGTCAACGGTAATCCAAAACTGTTGGATTTCTGCACTTTTTTACTACCATGATGACAGTTGTGATCCTAGCCTGGATATTAACTCTAATTGGTGTTCACTTAAAGGACCATTTAGATGGGTGATTCAAACTGCATGGGGGACGGACAATTGTTGCTATATTGGCATATTGTCAATAGCAAGTCCCTGACATACCCGGGCAGATGGGCTACCAACCTGTCTTCTATGTTTGGATAAAAGATCCGATCAGCCAACAAGCAAGCATTTGTCCTATTTGCAGTGGAAAATCATTGGGAATGAATTAATTCAGGAGATCATTTCATTTGTAAATGGTCCTTAATTTGTCCCATCAACCACTGTTGATAAAATAATTAGTTATACAGATTATTCTATAGATGTAGTATTAATGTTGGTATTAAAACATCTCTGAATACTCATTTGTGTGGAAAGTGGCTCAGTTTTAGTCTCTTTAAGGGCTCATGCACACGGCCGGTGCCGGCCCGTGGCCATATTGCGGCCCGCATACACCGGGTCTGCAATACACGGGCACCCGCATCACAGATCACGGACCCATTCACTTCAATTGGTTCGCAATCATGGAGATGCAGAATGGAGGCATGGATTGGAACAACACGGAAGGACTACGGTGTGCTTCTGTGGTGTTTCTGCTTGTGACTCCGCACCGCAAAAAAGTACTGCATACACTACTTTTTTGCGGTGTGGACCGTCGGATGCGGATCGCGGACCACTTTCAAGTGAATGGGTCCGCGATCCGAATGCGGCGGCCCCACAGTCAGTGCCCATGCATTGTGGACCACAAATTGCAGTCCACAGCATGGGCACTGACAGCACACGTTCATGTGCATGAGCCCTAATACTGTATGTTTAGTGGTGTCCTTGTCGCTTGCAGAATATAAATTCAATATATTGGAAATGATACTAAGCTCTGGAAGCAGAGTTTCCTACCGTCCAGAAATTTCTGAACAGTTCGTAAAAATAGCTGTCTTTTTTGATGTGTCCATGAAAAATAAATGTGTCTGTGATTTTTTTTTAGGCTGGTAGTACTTAACTAGAATATTCTGGTGGTAATTACTAGTGTTGTGCAAATAGAAGTTAACGAGGTGGACATCAATCCAGTTTTCAGGAAAAATTCAAATTGTCACGAAGGCGAATTTCCTTGTACTTCATAACGAATCACTTTTTCCTGAAATAGCAGTTAAAAAAAAACATACTGAAGTGTGGTAATGAGTTCTTATCAATATACTGAGCTATAGACATGAATTACTTATAATCTTTATCATTCATTATGGTTTTCCAGTTTATCCATAAAAAATGTTGGAAATCCGTGATCCTCCAGTAGTCCATGCGCCTAAATTGAGATTTTAGTTATTATTTACACCAGAAAATTGATAAAAGTTATGTTAGAGCTGGGATCGATGGCCCTGTATGCACACTCTGCATACCCCACACCTTACTTTTGTAAAGTGGAGTGGGTGGGGTAGAAACAACTTTTTACACCAGAAAACTTGCATAGTGGGATTAAAAGTTGCCCCAAATACATTTTACAATTACATACGGAATAGAAAAACAGTAAGTAAAACTGACACTGAAGGAGACTGATGGATATTAGTGAACATTAAATTTTAGTAACCAAATTTTCAATTTTAAAGAGACATAGATGAACATACAGTAGTTGTGCCTATGTGCAGACCGCACATGGAATACTCTACACAGGTTTGGACATGTGTGTACTAAAGACAAAGCTGACCTGAGGTGCGTGCAGAAGTTGACGACCAAAGTAATTAAAGGAAAGGAGGTAATTCATTTTTGCCAGAAGATTGCAGACCTGTTACTGTGTTTTCTAGTTCTTCTGACATACTGCAAGTATTAACCTGCTTTATAAATGTGAATTAATCCAGATTTAGTAACAATACCATTTCTGTTCCAGAAATTGGTCCAGTCACAATCACAACTGATCCAGAGACATTCAAGAATGAACTTAAAGAATTATACGTGCAGGTCAGTAGAACTTTTACAGGATCCTGACATGGAGAGCATTTAACATATATTAGCTTTGTATCCCCATGCAGGCTTTATTTTACAGTGTTAATATTCATACCATATATTCTTTAAATCATTTAGATGATTAATCTGCTTGCATTATTCTGCTCATGAATATTCACTATGCTCATGCCCATCCTCTTAGAATACATAATTCAGAGTGTTGACAGCTGACGTCATTGGTTGAAAGTCTCACTGAACGATAAGCTCATGTGTTACCCATTTTCTCCTGAATACAGCAACACCCCATATGTGGTGGTAAACTGCTGTAGCGACACATGACAGGCACCATATGGATTTTTCAGCGCAGATTTTGATGGATTAGTTTATGGGTGCCATTGGTTTTCATTTTTTGTCTTATGTGGGGGCTCATTTTTTGCGGGATGCGGTGATGTTTTCATTGGTACCATTTTGGGATACATAAGACTTTTTGATCGCTTGGTATTCCACTTTTTGTGAGTCAAGGTGAAAAAAATGGCTGTTTTGGCATAGTTTTTTTAAAATTTGTTTTACAGTATTCAAGTGAAAGGGCATATCATGTGATATTTTTATAGAGAAGTTTGTTACGCGGCGATACCCAATATGTCTATTATTTTTATTTTTGTTACGTTTTTTTTATTTTTATGGCGATTTTAGGGTCTCATTTTTTGCAGGATCAGATGACGGTTTGATTGGTATCATTTTGGGGTACATATGACTTTTTGTTCGCTTGGTATTACACTTTTTGTGAGGGAAGGTGACCAAAAAATGGCTGTTTTGGCACTGTTTTTTTTTTTTTTACTGCATTCACCTGGCGGGGTGAATAATAGATATTTTTATAGAGCTAGTCGATACGGATGCGGCGATACCTAATATGTCTACTTTTCTTTTTTCCCCCTATTTTTTACAATTTTTTAAAACTTTATTTTGGCAAAAGAACACCTTTTTTTACTTCACACTTTTAATATTTTTTGTAAAACTTTATTTTTTTAACTTCTTTTTTCACTTATTTTTTTTGTCCCACTCTGGGACTTCAACTTTAGGGGTCTGATCTCCTTTACAATGCATTACAATACCTCTGTATTGTAATGAATTGGCTGTAAGTGTATTACTCACTGTAATACACTTACAGCTTCCTGCCTGTGAGATCCAGGGGGCTGGATCTCACAGGCTCGCAGGGATGCAAGCCATGATGCCTAAGGAAGACCTCTCCTTAACGCTCCACACATCGTATGTGCTGCGGTCAGCGCTGACCACGGCACATCAAAGGTTAATGTGCCGGCATCTGTGTTTTCACCGATGCCGGTGCATACAGCAGGGGTCTGGCTAGCGGGAACAGCTGGTCCCCTGCAGCTGATCAGACGGGTGCAGCTCTTGCACCTGCACGATCAGCGCACCATAGTACTACGGCGCTGGGGGACGTGACTTACCGGCGCTGGGCGTAAAGGGGCTAAATAATCCTCTTCTATGTTTGTGTACAAACCTTCTTTCCTCCAGACACAGAGAATGTCCCCTCGTCACAGTCACAGTCCTGGGGATAAATAGATCATGAGAGAGATCTCTGTACTGACCCCTGATATATTTATACATAGTTATTAAATCTCCCCTCAGTTGTCTTTTTTCTAAAGTGAATAGCTATAATTTTGATAATCTTTCTGGGTACTGTAGTCCACCCATTCCAGTTATTACTTTAGTTGCCTTCCTCTGAACCCTCTCCAGCTCTGCTATGTCTGTCTTATTCACAGGAGCCCAGAACTGTACATAGTACTCCATGTGTGGTCTGACTAGTGATTTGTAAAGTGGCAGGACTATGTTCTCATCACGGGCATCTATGCCTCTTTTGATGCAACCCATTATCTTATTGACCTTAGCAGCAGGCTGTCTGACACTGGTTTCTACAGCTTAGTTTGCTGTTCACTAAAATTCGTAGATCCTTTCCTAGGTCCTAGGTTCTTTCCATGTCAATGTTACCTAGTGTGTTTTATTAGTTAGTATGTACTGGTGACTTGCATTATTCCTTCCCATGTGCATAACCTTACATTTGTCAGTGTTAAACCTCATCTGCCACTTCTCTGCCAAAGCCTGCAATCTATCCTGATCCATCTGTAGCAGTGTACTGTCCTCTTCTGTGTTAATTACTTTACACAGTTTAGTGTCATCTGCAAAAATTGATATTTTACTGTGCAAGCCTTCTACGAGATCATTAATAAATATATTGAAGAGAATAGAGCCCAGTAGTGACCCCTGTGGTACCCCAGTAGTGACAGTGACCCAATCTGAGTGTGTACTGTTAATAACCACCCTCTGTTTTCTATGCATTCTCATTTTATATACTAACCTTTTATGCGGTACAGTGTCAAATGCTTTGGAGAAGTCCAGATATAAAACATCCATTGATTCGCCGTGGTCAAGTCTAGAACTTACTTCATCATAGAAACTGATTAAATTAGTTTAATATGACCGATCACTCATGAAGCCATGCTGATATGGCGTTATTTGCTTATTTTCATTGAGGTACTCCAAGACAGCATTCTTAGAAAACCTTTAAACAGTTACCCACGACAGATGTTAAACTTACCAGTCTATTTTTTTCCAGGCTCTGTTTTGGACCCTTTTTGAATATTGGTATCACATTTGCTATGCTCCAATCCTGTGGAACACTCTGTCAGTATAGAGTCCTTAAATATCAGAAATAAGGGTCTGGCTATGACATTACTCTTAGGATATGGGGGTGTATGCCATCTGGTCCTGGTGATTTGTCTATTTTAATTTTTTAAGATGCCGTTGTACTTCTTCCTGGGTCAGACAGGGCACTTTTAATGGGGAATTTACACTTATATTCTTCATTTCATCTGACAGTTTATTTCCTCAGTGAATACAATGGAGAAAAAAATATTTAATAGCTTTGCTCATCGCTCTCTGCAACTCCCCCCCCCCCTCATAACTCTGTAAGGGGCAGACACCTTCAGATTTATACTTTTTGCTATTTATTTAATTGAAGAACATTTCCTATATAGACCTCCTATATAGATTTGTAATATACTGTCAGTTTACTGCTGCTGCGAGGAAAGGATGGGTAATCCTCATGATAACAGTAGGTGTAGAATTGTGATCATAGCATGACAGCTGCAGAAGAGCACTGCATTGATTAGTGTAAAGTATAATGTTCTAACTGAGTCACTACAGGGGTTTCTCTGGTCACAGTGATGGTGTGACTGAATGATCCAGGACCAGGATGCATTTACACATATACACAATAAAAGAGAATCTGGGTAAACATTTTCTGGACCAGACCACAGAAGGATGAACTTAAAGATGATGGAATGATGCCACTTAAAGGTGGCAATACATATTAGACAGATGTTGATTGATTGATGAACAGACCATGTGGTGAACAACCATTTTGTAGACACAGCCATACACATTTTAGGTCAGTGATTGTGAATCTTTTAGTGACCGAGTGCCCAAAATGCAATCCAAAACTCATTCATCACAAAGTGCCACCACTGCAATTTACGGCAATTTACCCTGAATACTACAGTCCAGTAAAGTATATCTTCCATGTAATTTATTATTTAGCTGTAACAGCCTGCCCACATTCAATGCGCTACTTGTGCCATTCATAGTGCCCTGCGCTGATGAATGGCAGGAAACATCTAAGGTATATTGGCACGCCTTATACTTTTTCCAGGGTGCGGGTGCCCACAGAGAGGGCTCTGAGTGCCGCCTCTTGCACCCGTGGTATTGGTTCACCTCCACTGTTTTAGTGCATATTGGCCATTCTATTTGTTCAAACTGGCAATACATGTTCAATAAAACTGGGAGATGGACAAGCCTTCTTTTTGGGAAAGCTCTTTACAAGAAATATTTTTCATCCATGAATGATCTTTCTTTAAATCTTTCTTTAAATGAAAGATCTTTCATCTATCACACTAAAATTTAAAAAATCCAGATATGTGATCTGAAAGTGATCATTCATTGTTAAATTTCATCTGATGATTTATTTGATTGAAATCATCTATTTTCACTAAAGGGGTTGTCCAAGTTATATAAAAACTTGAGCAAACCCTGTAAACTGTTGAAAATGAATGGATACTAACCTGTTTTTTCCTCGGCCTCTTGCTGCGCTGCCCTTCAGTCCTCACATTCTGTGCACACAGGTCATTGCTGTAGCCAATCACTGACCTTAGCAGAAATATCCCGTGCACGGCTGAGGCTAGCAATTTGGCTGCAGCAGTTACTTGTGCATGGAACATCACTGGCGCAGCCAAGAAGATGATGTCAGCAGCAGGAGGACTGAAGTGCAGCACTTGAAGAAACAGGGAAGCAAACAGGTTAGTATCCATTTATTTATTTTAAGGGGTTGCTCGAGTTTTATATAACTTAGACAACCCCTTTAAATTTAAACTAATATTTTTGGGTTCCTTAAGTCTTAATCTTTGTTGTCAAGTCACCTGTAACACAAACCTCAGTTTTTTTTGCCCTGGTTTATCTTAATGATGTATCTTCCCATGTACAAATCTCTGTAATATATTTAATTGTTGTGCTTTTCTCATTCATTTATAAACTGCTTGATGAAGGAGCAACTGTCCTCTGAAAGCTTGCAAACACCTTTTTTTCGGGTTAGCCAATAAAGGTATCAGTGCTATAACACTTTACTTTTTCAACAAAAAAAGTATTTAATGTCAAACAGATTTTCTGGCTAACACAGTATACCCAAATAGTGTAATACAAACCCCTAGTGCTTTATCATGCTAGTGCTTTTTATTGCTTGTCATTTGAGGCTATTATCCCTTTAAAGCAGGTATGGCACCACAGCTTGTGACTAGTGTTAGATTAGACCCCTGTAAACTAAAAGGTTAGAGGTAAGTGTGGAGCTAATACATTATTTCCGACTCTTTGAAAGCCTCTTTGAAAACCTCTAAGGCATGCCACAGGGCTTTAGAAGTACCAGACTTAGTCATTAACTGCTATTTACTAAGCCCTTTCTAATTACTTTGATCCGGAATTATAAGTAAAGTTATTTTTCTTCACATAACTCACTAATAACTGTAATTAATCTAAGGTAACATGTGGCTTGGTTTGATATTTTAGAGGAGAAGTGTAATAAACTGGGGCTATAAAGAAGATTGTTTGCTAAACAAATCATCTGCCAAGTTGCCATTTCATCATTCATGCCACAGTGACAGGAGGCTTAAAAGGGTTGTACAGTGGCTTAATATTGATGAACTATCCTCACGATAGGTTATCAATATCAGATTGGTGGGGGTCCAACTCCCGGCACCCCCGCCGATCATCTGTTAGAAAGGGTTGTGGCATTCTTGCGGGGCAAGCAGTTGTAATTAGGACCAGATCCTAACTGGACCTCCATTGTGAAGCGCTACAACCCTATTCAAATAGCTGATCGGCAGGGGTGCCAGGAGTTGGACCAACACACATCTGATATTGATGACCTATCTAGAGGCTATGTCGTCAGTATTAAGCCACTGCACAAGCTACTTAAGACAGACTGTTAATGAATGGTCATGTTCGTAGACATCCACAAATCATCATGCTGAAGGGGCCATGCACAGTTCCCAGTGCACAGACTTGAATGGACAAGTGGCTATGACATTTATACAGATACTGAAGAGGATGCAGTGCTTGCATGAATACCAGGCCCCTTGATTGTGCTATTTTGCTAGATTTTGGGACACTCACTGATTGGTGAGAACTCTATTATTGTAGCAGGGAATTGAAAAGATCACTCCCTGTCACTAACATCTCTAAATTGATTCAGAACACACAAAGTAGCAAGTCCAGACTGCCTAAATTAATATGAACCCCAGACTCTGCCTAAATTAATATGAACCCCAGACTGCACCTCCTTAAAAATAGACTCCAGATGCCCCAAATTTTCACTCCTAGGAATCCAGATATGGAGGAGTTGAGAGTGAAGAGGAGCAAGGAAAGTGAGCAACAGGGAGATATGACTAGTCTTTTCAGAGTTCTCTGCAGGTCATGTTCCTAAATGCTTTGGCCTATGCAACAGATTTGCATAGGTTGGAATGATTACGTTGTCACCTTGGATATACACTATGAAATATCACTACTGGTTGAATAAGCGACATTCAAGGCCACATTAATATGTCACAAGTGTTCACACTTCTGCAATGTGCTTTAATATTAACAATCACTCTTTGTGCTGCTTTTTCCTGCAATTAAAGGGCGGTGGGGATTGTCCAGAGATGAGTGTTGGAGCTATTAAAATTGCCCTGGAAATATCTCTACCTGGATCTTTTATTTATGTGTTTACTGATGCAAGATCGAAGGATTACCAGCTTGCCAATGATGTCCTACAATTAATACAACAGAAACAGTCACAAGTGAGTATTAAGACAAGCCTACAGGCTCATTTTACATGGGTAATGTTTGGAAATGAACCATGGTTTACATGATGCGATCACTCCCCTCTATTTGACGTCAATGGTCATAGTGCGATCAGGTTCTTCGTCAGCAGCACATCCCTCTTTACACAGGGTGATGTGCTGCTGACAAATGGTGACTTTAAATGCCTCAGGAAAGATGTGACCACCCAATTGATTAGCCTTTCCTCACTCGTTTGTCAGTTGCTCGCTGACGTCTTAATGAATGTTGTTTATGAGCAGCATTTAAATATACTGATCGTACAGCTATAACTAAAATTTAAAATTTCCTTCAATTAAAAGTTAAGAGGCAACAATGTGGGCAAAAACTGTACCACCATTTTGAAAGTAAACTATAATATGTGGTACAAACTTAGACTGCACAGTCTAAGGATGCACCAAATTTATCATCCAGCACTGTCCAGACTGTCTAAATATTAGAAAGGATTAGTAAACCTGCCCCATTATTTATGCTCTTTTGCAAAGGGGTCCATAGAATTTACCATGCTGCCAAATGGACCCTTAAGAACATACTTAATCAACAAATTATGAATACACTTTTGTTTTCATGATACATAGGAAAGACATGTACTTATATAAACTACTGTATGTGTTAACTAAATGAATGGCTGCAAATAGATTAATCAATTTCCCTATGTTCAGTAGTATCTCATCTTTCTATTGGCAAAAATAGTATTTTTGGAATGAGTCTCTTACTCCCCGCTGAATTGATCCAATAATAATAATAATTTGCAGAGGTTCAAGAATTTCTAATGCCCCCTCCTGTTACCCATCACCATACAATTGGTTTTATGATACTGTGAACTTGTTATATATTCCCAGATTAAAAGCACTGTTGTAATGTGCAGCCTGTATTCTGATGGCATTTAAAGAAGTCCTTTAAGCTGTGATTGTAAAGGTCTGTTGGTAAAGAAAGGTGTTCTGATAGCAACTTTAACTCTCTTTCTAAGATCACACTGAACACTTACACTATAACATTTAAATATTAGAATTGCAACTTTATTGGTGGTGTACTCAATAGAGGCAGACCTGTTTTGGGGAAGGGAGGAAAATTCTGGCTCTTGCCATGGGGCTCCATGATTTGTGTGTACGTGTCCTGATCTTTATTACTGTATTCTGCTAGGTTGTGTTTGTACTGACTGGAGACTGTGATGACAGAAGTCATGTGGGTTACAAGATATATGAAGAAATTGCCTCTACAAGCTCTGGGCAAGTATTCCACCTGGATAAGAAGCAAGTTAATGAGGTAACGTAACACACCAGTCATAAGCTCTTTATTCTTTAGTTGCCACCTCAGTACAGTAGAAGCAGGGGGAATGAGTGTTGTGTTGCCCTCTTTACTGTTTTTGGAACATTGCGTAACATGTTCTATTTTAGAATGTCACCATCTGGATTCAGTCATAGAACATGACCTTCCTTCTAGAATACATCTATGTATTACCCAGTACTACAGACCACACAACCAAAGACACTGGAAAAGATTTCCATATCGGTTAAATATAGAGAAAACTAAATAATTCATAATCCAAACAAGTGTCAGCGTTAACATAAGTGTAAATATCGACAAAAATGCTTGAGGATTCAGTCTAATTGCAATTACTAATTTAATATTCTAATTACTATCTAATTTGTTTACAAAGGAAGGGAATGTTTGGTGGAATGTTCCGACTGTTTATGACAATGACAAACTGGCTTAAATCAGGCAACTACAAAAATGCTAATCAGTTTCCCAGATACTTGCTGCCAGAGGCCACAGGTCAAGGGAGTGAAGTGACCATAAATATTTTTTTGTGAATGCAAACATTAAGGTTGTGTGACATATTTCTATAGGTGCACATATAGCTGTTTCCCCTGAATATCTCTTGGATCTGGATTAACATATCTGAAACATTAGTGAGTTGGTCTGGGCATCCATGGCCTTCACATTTCAGCTTAGCCTTAAGGGAGCCATACACATAAGCTGAATTAGCTGAATTAGCGGGTCCCAGCGGTGGGACCCGCACCTATAAGACAATGGGGGCATATCCTAGCGATATGCCCCCATTAGGCAAGATGAGACAACCCCTTTAAGTTTCAAACAGAGAAAGAAACTAGTAAGAATCATCAGCATATAACATTGGTACAGTGGGGAAAAAAAGTATTTAGTCAGCCACCAATTGTGCAAGTTATCCCGCTTAAAAAGATGAGAGAGGCCTGTAATTGACATGATATGTAGACCTCAACTATGAGAGACAAAATGAGAAAACAAATCCAGAAAATCACATTGTCTGATTTTTAAAGAATTTATTTGCAAATTATGGTGGAAAATAAGTACAGTATTTGGTCACCTACAAAAAAGCAAGTTTTCTGGCTCTCACAGACTTGTAACTTCTTCTTTAAGAGGCTCCTCTGTCTTCCATTCATTACCTGTAGTAATGGCACCTGTTTGAACTTGTTATCAGTATAAAAGACACCTGTCCACAACCTCAAACAGTCACACTCCAAACTCCACTATGGTGAAGACCAAAGAGCTGTCGAAGGACACCAGAAACAAAATTGTAGACCTGCACCAGTCTGGGAAGACTGAATCTGCAATAGGCAAGCAGCTTGGTGTGAAGAAATCACCTGTGGGAGCAATAATTAGAAAATGGAAGACATACAAGACCACTGATAATCTCCCTCGATCAGGGGCTCCACGCAAGATCTCACCCCGTGGGGTCAAAATGATCACAAGAACTGTGAGCAAAAATCCCAGAACCACACCGGGGGACCTAGTGAATAACCTGCAGAAAGCTGGGACCAACGTAAAAAAGGTTACTGTCAGTAACACACTACGCCGCCAGGGACTCAGATCCTGCAGTGCCAGATGTGTCCCCCTACTTAAGCCAGTACATATCCGGGCCCATCTGAAGTTTGCTAGAGAGCATTTGGATGTTTCAGAAGAGTATTGGGAGAATGTCATATGGTCAGATGAAACCAAAGTAGAATTGTTTGGTAAAAACACAACTCGTGTTTGTAGAAGAGTGAATGCTGAGTTGCATACCTACTGTGAAGCATGGGGGTGGCAACATCATGCTTTGGGGCTGTTTCTCTGCAAAGGGACCAGGACGACTGATCAGTGTACATGAAAGAATGAATGGGGCCATGTGTCGTGAGATTTTGAGTGCAAACCTCCTTCCATCAGCAAGGGCATTGAAGATCCTGGAGTGGCCTAGCCAGTCTCCAGATCTCAACCCCATAGAAAACCTTTGGAGGGAGTTGAAAGTCCGTGTTGCCCAGCGACAGCCCCAAAACATAACTGCTCTAGAGGAGATCTGCATGGAGGAATGGGCCAACATACCAGCAACAGTGTGTGCCAACTTTGTGAAGACTTACAGAAAACGTTTGACCTCTGTCATTGCCAACAAAGGATATATAACAAAGTATTATGAACTTTTGTTATTGATCAAAATACTTATTTTTCACCATAATTTGCAAATAAATTCTTTAAAAATCAGACAATGTGATTTTCTGCATTTATTTTCTCATTTTGTCTCTCGTAGTTGAGGTCTACCTATGATGTCAATTACAGGCCTCTCTCGTCTTTTTAAGTGGGAGAACTTGCACAATTGATTTCTGACTAAATACTTTTTTTCCCCACTGTCCTTGTTGTCAACTCTTTAGAAGTAACAATGATCTAATAACTGTCAAACAGGGTCAGATTAGCCATAGACCTTACAGGGAAATAAACTTTTTAATGTTTGGTGATGCAAACTTTGATAATAATGATATGTCTTGATTCAGGTATTAAAGTGGGTAGAGAAAGCTGTTCAAGCCTCAAAAGTTCACCTTGTGTCTACAGACCACTTGAATGGTGCATTACACACCTGGGAAATTCCATTTGATCCAAGTCTTAGGGAGGTTACTGTGTCGCTGAGTGGACCTTCTCCAGATATTGAACTCTATGATCCACTTGGTAAGCTTCCTAGCAACGGTGAAAACTTTGTGTTGATATGTGTGACTAATTACTGATGAATTTCTTTTTGAAGGAGTTTTCTGCCTGAGTATTTGGATTACTTCATCTACTGTACTTGACAAATGAATTAGCTCTTTCATTCCTTATTGCAGTATGTGTTGTAAGACTATCCTACTGTGGTGAACATTGACACCTTAATAGGATGTACGTAAAATGCTGTTACTTTCTTAATATGTAGGTATAGCATTTGAAACTCTATTTGTGGTACAGATCTCCAAATACCTCACATAAGCATTTAGATACAAGATACAATTCTGCCTGCTGCAGCTGCCACAAGAGGGTACTGTTTGTTCACACGGCTGTATTTGAAGCATTTTTTAGTGTGTAAAAATGCTAAACGATTATCTTTCTAATTGCACTTAAACAAAAGCTTGAAAACCATTTTTATCATTGTTTATTTGGTGTATTTTTTGATGTACCTTTTTTTGTAAATGTTTCAACAAGTGCCATGCCACATCTGGAAGCTTTTTTCAGTAAACTTTTTCCAATTAGTTAATAGGAGGGGGAAAAAACACTCAACATTTTCTGGTGTGCTATTTAAAGCCAAACTCCACCAAACTCATGGATTTCAGAAGCTAAGTAAATATGTACAAATTTGATTGGAGTCGGGAAGGAATGCTTTTTCTCTAAAGTGGGGAAAATTGGCTTCTACCTCACAGGGTTTTTTGCCTTCCTCTGGATCAATTTGCAGGATAACAGGCTGAACTGGATGGACAGATGTCTTTTTTGGCCTTATAAACTATGAAACTATAAACTATGAAACAATTTATACACTGTCCTCAATTGTAAAACCATATAAAGTATACCCTTAAACTCCATCAGTGGTAACTGCAAGCAGACAGAACTCAGCAGAGGAGATTCCTGGCATCAAAAGTGAATCAAATGCACAGGGGGGAATTTATTATAAGGGTAATATTTGAAGTCAGTTTTACTTGAGTCTTCATTGGTATACTTGCACCAATTTTTTCAAATGTTGTACTGAACGTTGTATGTTAAATTTGCTGCATTTTTGTACACTTTTGTCTAGAAATACTACTACATTTGCAATGTCATCTCTTTATTGGAGTGAGATTGTAACTTTTTTGTGAGTGAAATAAATTAATATATATAACCATACTCACTTTCCCACCTATTTTTTAAAACTGGAGTGAGTGGTATAAAATGCAAAATGCCAAATAAGGCCAAAAATTCAAAATTTTGTGAATTTTTGATGCCATAATTCTAGAATGCAGGATATGGTAAATTCACCCTGCAATGTTCAAAAGTTACCCATAAATACACTGATCAAAATGTATACTGTAAAGTTGGGATGGTCACAAAAACAATAATCACATAAAATATTTGCATATCCTTTTCCCAGAACCCCAGAGGAGTGGTTCCCAGGCTGTAAGACTCCTCACACATACTAGGTGCTCAGGTGCCCCTATTACCTCCCAGATCCCGACCAAGGCCTCTTACTTAGCTAAGACAGTTCTTTCTGCTCTTAACTGTTTAATTTAAGTTGTGCTTTAAAGGAAATCTGTCACCAAAAATTTTATCTGCCAGGTAAAATCACATAGTGACATATATCCCTTTTTTCTAATTTTCTTTAAAAATAAAGAAAAAAAGTGATTTAAACAGCATTTAATTTTCTGTTGATGCATTCCCTTTAATACCCCGTTGAAGGGTATGCTGAGCATTGACTTATTGGATTGATAGCTAGAGATGAGCGAATCGATTTGTCGATTCGTTGATTCGTATCTTGGGAATTTTTAGCTGCAAAGCGAATCCGAATATTAGATGATTCGCTTCGGCTTTGTACGCATTCGCTACGTAGTTTGTCCTATCAATTATACGCTATTGCTACGTATAAGTTACTCTATACGCTGTTGCATACGAATTCATTTCACTTGCGATGCAGACTCCTCCCTGGTAGCTCCGCACCCTTCTCCAGCGCGCGAGGAAGACGAGGCAACTCAGGAAATTAAGATGGCGACACAGCGAGGCCCTGACTGGGGAGACATGGTGTGGGGCACCGACCCCTATGAGGAGAAGGAACCAGAGGAGATCTACGTCTCTCAACATGTCCGGCAGCCTAAGAAGTTGGGCACGGCAGAGGCGGCAGGAGTTCCCGCTCCGCCGCGGAAGGACTACTCTCTTCGGCAAAATTCAATGGTCGCCGAGGCTGTCACCCGGAACGCCCTGATTTCAGATCTGACCATTTACGCTGGATCTGGCCCGGGATCCGCAAGGTGTCGAAATGATGGCGCAAGCCTCGGATCACCTGTTGGATCACCTCTTTTTTATGCTGGTTCGGATGGCGGTGTGTGCCATCGTAAATCGTAATCCTGGCGGTCCATCAGCCGGACTATGTATTTCATCTGTGCAGCAGAGCATCGTCTGGATGCCATTTTCGAATAGTCGCTCTGCCTCTGAGGAGTGCACGCTGCGGCCTCTCGTTGTACGTGCCTGCGTATTACGTAATCGCGTAGACAATAGTACGCTGAGGATTCGTAAGCTATTATCTTCTAAGAAGTTGCGTACATTTTTTAAATGTACGTTTGTTATTAGTGTGCGAATGTTCGCTAATAGCACATAATAACGTATATTTTGTACGCAAATACAAGGAATCTATTCGTCGAATATACGAATCTTAGAAAAACTTCGGCGAATGTTCGGCAAATAATTTTTTTGAATGATTCGCTCATCTCTATTGATTGCTAACATATAGTGGCATCTACTATTGTTTCTTTTGGAAGGAAAGATAATTTGCCTACCCAGCAGAGGATTTTGTTGGCTGTAAGACTCCTCATATGATGAATATCTTATTCTTTTATTCAGGTAGAATTGATTTGTACCCAAAGTAAATTTCTTTGCAGATTTGGAGGAACTGGAAGAAATGTTTTGAGAAATGTTCTGATTATTACTGTAGACCAAAAAATATAATGTACTGTATATGTATACGTAATTCAGGGTAACCTAATGTAATGTACCATGATATGTCATATGAGATGGGAACTCACCACCAGATTCACGTTTGTTCATATTGCAAATACATCAGTAGACAAGGCAACTGATGTAGAGAAGTCATCAGTGAATTATATGGTTGAGCCCATGGTGATTATAGTAAATAACATGAGAATTTGTGATTTGCCCCTGCTGAGATTAATAACCCTTACATAGTAACATAGTAACATAGTTTATAAGGCCGAAAAAAGACATCTGTCCATCCAGTTCGGCCTGTTATCCTGCAAGTTGATCCAGAGGAAGCAAAAAAACCCTGTGAGGTAGAAGCCAATTTTTCCCACCTTAGGGGAAAAAAATCCTTCCTGAGCCCAATCAGGCAATCAGAATTACTCCCTAAATCAACGACCCATCTCTAGTAACTATAACCAGTAATATTATTACCCTCCAGAAATAGGCCCCTCTTGAAATCTTTTAGTGAACTTACCATCGCCACCTCCTCAGGCAGAGAGTTCCATAGTCTTACTGCTCTTACCGTAAAGAATCCTCTTCTATGTTTGTGTACAAAACTTCTTTCCTCCAGACACAGAGGATGACCCTTTGTCACAGTCACAGTCCTGTGGGATAAATAGATGATGGGAGAGATCTCAGTACTGACCACTGATATATTTATACATAGTTATTAGATCTCCCCTTAGTCGTCTTTTTTTTTTTAAGTGAATAACCCTAAATTTGATAATCTTTCTGCGTACTGTAGTCCACCTATTCCAGTTATTACTTTAGTTGCCTTCCTCTGAACCCTCTCCAGCTCTGCTATGTCTGCCTTGTTCACAGGAGCCCAGACCTGTACACAGTACTCCATGTGTGGTCTTGACTAGTGATTTGTAAAGTGGCAGGACTATGTCTTCATCATGGGCATCTATGCCCCTTTTAAAGCAACCCATTATCTTATTGACTTGCATTATTCCTTTCTATGTGCATAACCTTACATTTTTCAGTGTTAAACCTCGTCTGCCACTTCTCTGCCAAAGCATCTTCTGTGTTAATTACTTTACACAGTTTAGTGTCATCTGCAAAAATTTATATTTTACTGTGCAAGCCTTCTACAAGATCATTAATAAATATATTGAAGAGAATAGGGCCTAATACTGACTGTGGTACCCCACTAGTGACAGTGACCCAATCTGAGTGTGTACTGTTTTCTATCACTGAGCCAGTTACTTACCCACATACAGACATTTTCTCCCAGGCCAAGCATTCTCATTTTATATACTAACCTTTTATGCTGTACAGTGTCAAATGCTTTGGAGAAGTCCAGATATATGACATACATTGATTGCCGAGGCCAATTCTAGAACTTAACTCCTCATAGAAACTGATTAAATTAGTTTGACTTGATCCCTTATGAAGCCATGTTGATACAGAGTTATTTTCTTATTTTCATTACTATTAGAAAACCTTCAAACAGTTTACCCACGACAGATGTTAAACTTACCGACCTATACTTTCCAGGCTCTGTTTTTGGACCCTTTTTGAATATTGGCACCACATTTGCTATGTGCCAATCCTGTGGAACACTTCCTGTCAGTATAGAGTCCTTAAATATCAGAAATAATGGTCTGGCTATGACATTACTTAATTCTCTTAGGATACGGGGGTGTATGCCATCTGGTCCTAGCGATTTGTCTATTTTAATTTCTTTAAGACACAGCTCTACTTCTTCCTGGGTCAGACAGGGCACTTTTAATGGGGAATTTACTTTTATATTCTGCATTTCCTCTGACAGTTAATTTTCCTCAGTGAATACAGTGGAGAAAAAGATATTTAGTAGCTTTGCTTTCTCCTCATCACTCTCTGCAACTCCCCCCTCATTACTTTGTAAGGGGTCGACACCTTCAGGTTTATACTTTTTACCATTTATATAACTAAAGAACATTTTAGGGTTAGTTTTACTCTCTTTGGCGATTAATCTCTCGGTCTCTAGTTTGGCTGTTTTTATTTGTCTTTTACATATTCTATTTTTTTCCTTATAGTTTTTCAATGCTTCCTCGCTCCCCTCCTTTTTTAGTGACTTAAATGCTTTCTGTTTGTAATTTATTGCTTTCTTTACAGTTCTGTTTATCTACATTCGTTTTTTCTTGTTCCTTAACCTTTTACTCCCATAAGGTATGTATTACTTTATGGTCACTATTTCCCAGGTGTCCTCCAACCTGCACATCTGTTGTTCTTTCAGGTCTATTGGTTAATACTAAGTCCAGTATGGCTGTCCCTCTCGTCACCTCATGAGCCATTTGGGAAAGTTAATTGCCTTTGGTCTTTGCCAAGAACCTGTTTCCTTTATGAGATATACAGGTTTCAGTTTCCCAGTCTATATCTGGGTAGTTGGAATCCCCCATAATAACGACCTCATTATGTTTTGCCGCCTTGTTTGTTTCATTTAGAAGTAGATTTTCTGTGGACTCTGGTATATTAGGTGGTTTATAATAAACTCCTATTAGTATTTTATTATTGTTTTTATCTTCATGTATTTCTACCCACAGTGACTCCACATGTTTATGTCCCTCACTTATATCTTCCCGGAGTGTGGGCTTTAGACAGGACTTTACATATAGGCAGACCCCCCCCCCTCCGGTTTTGGCGATCATTTCCAAACAGACTGTAACCCTGTACGTTAACTGCCCAGTAATAGCTATCATCCAGCCATGTCTCGTATGTCGTAGTCCTCCTCACACATCACTACTTCCAGTTCACTAGTTTTATTAGTTAGACTTCTGGCATTAGCATACATACAATTAAGAGGTTTATGTATATTTTTTACCCAAAACTTTTCTTTCTGAACTGTTCTAGTCCCTCCTTCCATTCCTCCCCAGTTCCATTACCTTGCCCCAGGTCTCTATCTGCACTATCTTCCCCTGTTATGAAATTTCCCTCCCCCCAGTCCCTAGTTTTAACACTCCTCCAACCTTCTAGCCATCTACTCCCCAAAACAGCTGCCCCTTCCTCATTGAGGTGCAGCCCATCCCTATGATAGAGCCTGTAGCGGACAGAGAAGTCGTCCAAGTTCTTCAGGAACCCAAACCCCTCCTTCCTACACCAGTTCTTGAGCCACTTGTTGACCTCCCTAATCTCCTGCTGCCTTTCTTGTGTGGCTCGTGGTACAGGTAGTATTTAGGAAAACACTACCTTTGAGGTCCTTGCCCTAAGCTTATTACCTAAATCCCTAAAATCATTTTTAAGGATGCTCCACCTACCTCTAACCAATGACTCTTTGTCATTGGTTCCGATATGGACCATGACTGCTGGATCTTCTCTAGCCCCTCCCAGTAATCTGTCAACCTGATCCACGATGTGTCGAACTCGAGCGCCAGGACAACAACACACCATTCAACGATCCCGGCCTTTGTGACAGATCGCCCTCTCTGTAACCATTAGAAAAGCATCCGCCTGAAAACAACAACCTGCAGTGTTAAACTCTCAAAAACACTATGCTATGTGCAGTACAGGTGACATCTGTATTGGATCTCTAGCAGTGCCTTTCCACATTACAGTATGTACCATGTGACTACACATGTATATACATGTGGTGTACCACTTTTCACCTGTGTTAATGTAATCTGCTCCTTTGAACATGAGGTGAGAATCAATTCCCAAAGCAATTCCAGTTAAAAAAGTATATCTTTAAGACTTTATTAAATCCAAATTAAAATAATATGCACACGAACCCTATCACAGGTCTATACATTGTAAGGTGTCCATACTCATGAAGGTAGCTCCATTTCTACTGAGTGTATTGTGCAAGATCATGAGAAGGCTCATGTCCTCTAAGTAGAAAGTGGTTTACAACTTTCATTAGCTCTTTTTGATATTATTCTTTATTTTTTTCCTCTTTTGGGTAACGTGTAAGGGTTTTGAACCCTGTTGCTACTTCCCCATGTCATGGTCTCAAGCTTTACCTTTCATAGGAGTTTAGGCACTTAGATAAAGAACCTGGAAGATGAAAATAGAATAGAATAGTTCATATACTTAGTAGCACCACAACAGGGACAGTACATGACTTTATTTTTCTAATTTCAGGAAAGCAGATGAAACCAGAATCAGGCCTTAATGAGTTGCTAAATATATTCAATTCTGCCAAGGTGTTAAATATTAAAGAACCCTTGCCTGGTACTTGGAAAATAAAGGTAATGTGATATCTGTTATGATTCTGTGACTTGTATGATACTGTGTTTTTAAAAAGCATAAACACAATCCTAGGAGATGGTTACTTGTCCTTTATAGATACTATAAAAGTTGAATTCACCAGAGTATTTGGAGAGCATTTTACTCTCTACCATTTGGAGATCTTTCTGCTTCAAATAACTGCACTGTTTCCAGGTTAAACCTTGAATATTAAAATATTCACTTTTTGATAGAACAGAAAATGTAATGTACGGTATTGCCTGGATGTTATAAATTAGAAATAATAATAATCACAATAATGTGATTATTTTTCAGACATCGAGTAATGGACGTCATTCTGTGAGAATTACTGGAGTCAGTACTATAGATTTCAGGGCAGGATTTTCGAACCAGCCTACCTTAGATTTCAGTAAAACATCCAGCAGACCTATACAAGGTGGGTTCTTTTGTCTAAGATTTCTAGTTAATGATTAAAGACAACTGATTTTTGTGTGTTATTAAATTGTGTGGCAAAGTAGGTTAATTTAATGTACAGTTTATGTTTAGTTTTACGAAGTTATGCATTTTTTGAATAACGGAGTAAAACTTCTGCACACTCCAAATATCAGGTCTACTTTTTTTTACTGAAATTAGCTCATTGTGGCAAATCAGACATTTGTCTGATTTGCGTATTTGATTTGCCACTATGAGTTCATTTCAAGAAAGGTGCAAGGAACTCTTATCTACAGGTAAGGCACAGAGAGAACATATTTTCGTAAACATACAAAAAGTAATAGGATGGAGAGGGGTTGGAATATGATAAATCAAATTGTGCTCTAGTTATGAAAGTGTAGTTGGGGTAGGAGCTGCTAACGGGCAAGAGGATAGTCTTAATAGAGACCAGAGACACCTAGAGCAGTGATCTTCAACCAGTGTGCCTCCAGCTGTTGCAAAACTACAACTCCCACCATGCCCTTCTGTAGGCTGATAGCTGTAGGCTGCCTGGGCATGATGGGAGTTGTAGTTTTGCAACAGCTGGAGGCACACTGGTTGAAAATCACTGACCTAGAGCATCAAAGGAGTTTGCTTGTGGCTGCCAGAAATTCTGGAAGAAATCCATAGTATCCGTTCTGATAGCATACATAGAGACTCAGTTATACAGGCTCACAGAGGTTTTTCATAGAACATCATTCTGGAGATTCTGTCATTAACTACAGAAACTGAGAGGATGTAGTTTTCATTGAACAGCCAAATGTATTTTAGCTACCATACATATATGTTATACTATGTTATGAGTCTGAAGCAGCAGTTTAGAAGGCTTTTGACCGAGTATGAGTGAGCACTGAGGCGGATTTGGGACATGTCAAGACGACTGCGGAGAAAAGTCTACAAGTGGGTCCTGGAGGCAGACGACTAGGGATGATACTACTGTAGGTTGGCTGAATTAGTGTATTTTTAAATGTTAACTGAAAGTATATACTGTATATATATTCTGATTCAAAGAGTTTTCTGTATTTTCATGACTATGAAAATTATAGATTCACACTGAAGGCATCAAAACTATGAATTAACACATGTGGAATTATATACTTAACAAGAAAGTGTGAAACAACTGAAAATATATCTTATATTCTAGGTTCTTCAAAGTAGCCACCTTTTGCTTTGATTACTGCTTTGCACACTCTTGGCATTCTCTTGATGAGCTTCAAGAGGTAGTCACCTGAAATGGTTTTCACTTCACAGGTGTGCCCTGTCAGGTTTAATAAGTGAGATTTCTTGCCTTATAAATGGAGTTGGGACCATGAGTTGTGTTGGGCAAAAGTCAGGTAGATACACAGCTGATAGTCCTACTAAATAGACAGTTCGAATTTGTATTATGGCAAGAAAAAATCAGCTAAGTAAAGAAAAACGAGTGGCCATCATTACTTTAAGAAAATACAGAAAACTCTTTGAATGAGAAGGTGTGTCCAAACTTTTGGTCTGTACTGTATATATATATATATATATATATATATATATATATATAGTGAGAGAGAGAGAGACCCTTTCACTTTTTTCACATTTTATGTTGTGGCCTGAAAGCAGAATGTTAGGAGTCTTTGCTAATTTATTGAAAGTATTCAGACCCTTTACTCAGTACTTAGTTGAGGCACCTTTGACAGCGATTACAGCCTCCAATCTTTTGGGTATAACACCACAAGGTTTGTACACCTGTATTTGTGGATTTTCTGCCATTTTTTTCTGTAGATCATCTCAAACTCTCAATCATCTCAAACTGGATGGTAACTGTCAGTAGGCAGCCATTTTCAGGTCTCAGAGATGATCGATTAGGTTCAAGTCAGGGCTCTAGCTGGGCCACTCAAGGGCATTTACAGAGTTGTCCATAAGTCACTACTATATTGTCTTGGCTGTGTGCTTATGGTCAATGTCTTGTTGGAAGATGAGCCTTCAGACCAGTCTGAGGTTCAGAACACTCCAGATCAGGTTTTCATTAAGAGTCCTTTAGGTGCTTTTTCTGCAAACTTTTAGATTTTTTTTTTTTACTGAGGAGAGGCTTCTTTCTGGCCACTCTACCATAAAGCCCAGATTGGTGGAGTGCTACAGTGATGGTTGACTTTCTGGAAGATGTTCCCATCTGCACACAGGATGTTTGGTGCTCAGCTACAGTGGCCATTGGGTTCTTGACCACATCTCTTATCAAGACCTTTTCCCCTAATTACTTAGTTTGGTGAGATGGCCAGTTCTAAGAAGAGTCCTGGTTGTTTCAAACATCTTCCATTTAGGAATTATGGAGAGCACTGTGATTTTGGAAACTTTCAGTGCAGCAGAAATTTTTTGTACCATTCTTCAGATTTGTCTCCACACAATCCTGTCTTTGAGCTCTACAGGCAGTTCTTTCCTCCATGGCTTGGTTTGTGTCTGTTATGCATTGTCAGCTGTGAAACCTTTTTCTTTTTTAATAAATTTCCAACCATTTCTAAAAGTTTGTTATTACTTTCTCAATATGGGATATGTGGAGTGCAGGTGGATTTTTGTTTTGTTATAGCACAAGCCCTCAACATAATAAAATGTGAAAAAAGTGGAAGAGTCTGAAGACTTTCCGAATGCATATATATGAGCTCAGCATGAAGAAAAGTTTGGCATTTTGTTGAAAGATAAATATAATCTTCAAGTATATGCATATTAAATACTTTTTGCTGTTTCCTGATCCATTATGCAATGTATTTTTCTTACAGGGATTCCCACATACGTTCTATTAAACACAACAGGCTTACAACATCCAGCAAGAATTGATCATCTGGAGTTGTTAACCACTTCAGGACTTCTTCTACAGACAATCCCTATAAAATATTATCCTAATAGAATACCCTATGAGATTTGGAATGTAACTGAATTTATTCCACCAAAAGAACCATTTTTTCTAAGAATAACAGGATATGATAAAGATGACTACCTGTTTCAGAGAGCATCCAGTGTTTCATTTTCTAATATTGTGCCAGGTAATTATGAGACACTAAAAGAATACAGTATTGCCTATGTGCTTGTGTAGATAGATCATGTGCAAGGATGAGGAATTCAATATATGTACTTGTCCGTTTTAGGAACTCTTGTAGCCATGGTCTAGAACAGTGATTTTCAACCAGTGTGCCTCCAGCTGTTGCAAAACTACAACTCCCATCATGCCCAGGCAGCCTACAGCTATCAGCCTACAGAAGGGCATGGTGGGAGTTGTAGTTTTGCAACAGCTGGAGGCACACTGGTTGAAAATCACTGGTCTAGAAGATCTTCCATCAAAGATTAAAAACAATGCATAATGCATTTCCATGTTGTTTCCTTTGCTTCCTCACACATTTCAACATGCAATGTATCTATGGTTTGAATTTGAACGGTATTGGAAAGCTGACAGCCAAAGCTTAAGGCACAGAGTTGTCACTGCTTCCTCTTTCTATCTGGTGGAGTTTGAATATAGTTTGAGGATAGATAGATAGATAGATAGATAGATAGATAGATAGATAGATATATTAGGAAATAGCTATTATAAAATTTCCTTCGGTATAATATAATGTTACTGTTCACTGTGTGTAATCGATTTACTATATCATTTATACTCACAGGACCTCCAAAAGTGTCAATGCCCAAAGTAACACCTGGCTACTATCTACAACCTGGTCGTATTCCATGCTATGTGGAAAGTCTTATACCCGTGTCAGTGCATTTTAGAAGGAATGGCATCAGACTTGGGATAGAACAAAAATTTCAGTATGTATAATTGTTATTAAAATAAAATGTGATGTACATGTATATATCCAGAAGTAAATAGGTTCCTGAGCATGAAATTCAGAGAGATGGGAAGCACTGATTGAAACTGATTATTCAATAGACACATAGAGTTCACGCTGTGCAAGTTATGGCAAAACAAAAAGGAGCAGTTTTCCTAGCTTTTCTCATATATATTTTTATATGGTATGTGTTTCATTCTGTGGATTTTTGTTGTTATATGTAGATTAGTATTTGTATTGTGTTTGTGACTTTGTAGTTTTATAATAATATATAACTAAATTGATTAGCCTTAAGTCTGGCTGCATGGCAACTTTAGCCATGACAAATACTGTGTGTCCAAAGACCTCTGTGTAGCACTGCAGCCTTGCAACCTAAGCGATGTTAATGGGTTCATGTTGTGACCTACAAGTTGTTGTAACTTCAAACCCTGGAATGATAGAAATTACTGTACAGAACTGTTTTGCGATTGTTGGGTTGCTGTAGTGCCAAGTGGCAGGTTGCAACATGATGCCATTCACTTCCATCATTTGAAATTCAGGCAGTGCAACACAGCGATCTTTGATCACAATAACCAAAGTCTCCTTGACTAACCCAGCCTAAAAGACAACTGTCTTTGTTTTTATGCGGTGTTATGGCATATGGAGGTCTTAGTGGAAAATCCCTCACTTTGGACGCCCTTCTATGAGCCTGAGAAGAGAGCCACAGCAACAGAGAAACCTGGAATAAATGTTTACTTGACATTATTAACTCTAATGTACTTATTAGATAGGATGAAAACTTTCTACTTCACAAAATGTCACCACAGGATTAAAGTATCATAAATGTAAACTGCTGACGAAATAGATGTCATAAATGTTGTGCCCCATTTAAGACCCACTCTATAAACCAGAGCAAAGAATTGCTCTATAAGACCAGCCTCTTATCTGGTGGACATGATGTGGACATGGCCTGTCCATGCATTACATGTAGTGACACTTTATTGCCATAGACTGGACCACAATGCAGGCTTCCAGTTAAAAGGAGCTGCCTTCAAGAGGTAACCTCTACTCCACACTAGCCTTTAATATTACTTTAGAAATAATTTATTTTATCTACGACAAACACATTGCCATTGAAGCAATTGAATCATCTACTCATTGGTAACCACAGTAGACTTTTTTTCCCACAGAATTTCTTGATCCTCAATTACAGCCTAACAAAGAATTGCTTCATTTCTAGAACGTGTTTTAAGTTATAAAATTATTTTCTGTGCAGAGAATCTATAGAATCAATCTGGGAAATCGCTAATGTGACTTCCGATGATGAGGGGTACTATGAATGTTTTGCTGTTAGCACAGCTGGAAATGCACTAGCTCAGACATTTCTAGATGTAAATGGTAAGTAATATCTTTAGCTATTACTCATTTGGATATAGAAAATGAAGCAGAAAATATTATTACGCTGAGTGCTTCTGAAAGAGAATATTGAAAAAAAAGTATATCTTCAAAGTAGCCACCTTTTGCTTTGATTACTGCTTTGCACACTCTTGGCATTCTCTTGATGAGCTTCAAGAGGTAGTCGCTTGAAATGGCTTTCATTTCACAGGTGTGCCCTGTCAGGTTTAATAAGTGGGATTTCTTGCCTTATAAATGGGGTTGGGACCATGAGTTGTGTTGGGCAGAAGTCAGGTGGATACACAGCTGATAGTCCTACTGAATAGACTGTTAGAATTTGTATTATGGCAAGAAAAAAGCAGCTAAGTAAAGAAAAACGAGTGGCCATCATTACTTTAAGAAATAAAGGTCAGTCAGTCCGAAAATTTGGGAAAACTTTGAAAGTGTCCCCAAGTGCAGTCGCCAAAACCATTAAGAGCTACAAAGAAACTGGCTCACATGTGGACCGCCCCAGGAAAGGAAGACCAGGAGTCACCTCTGCTGCGGAGGATACGTTCATCCGAGTCACCAGCCTCAGTAATCGCAGGTTAACAGCAGCTCAGATTAGATACCAGGTCAATGCCACACAGAGTTCTAGCAGCAGACACATCTCTACAACAACTGTTAAGAGGAGACTGTGTGCAGCATGCCTTCATGTTAAAATAGCTGCTAGGAAACCACTGCTAAGGACAGGCAACAAGCAGAAGAGACTTGTTTGGGCTAAAGAACACAAGGAATGGACATTAGACCAGTGGAAATCTGTGCTTTGGTCTGATGAGTCCAAATTTGGGATCTTTGGTTCCAACCCCCGTGTCTTTGTGCGACGCAGAAAAGGTGAACGGATGGACTCTACATGCCTGGTTCCCACCATGAAGCATGGAGGAGGAGGTGTGATGGTTTGGGGGTGCTTTGCTGGTGACACTGTACTGAACCAGCATGGCTACCACAGCATCTTGCAGCGGCATGCTATTCCATCCAGTTTGGTTTAGTTGGACCATCATTTATTTATCAACAGGACAATGACCGCAAACACAGCTCCAGGCTGTGTAAGGGCTATTTGACCAAGAAGGAGAGTGATGGGGTGCTACGCCAGATGACCTGGCCTCCACAGTCACCAGACCTGAACCCAATCGAGATGGTTTGGGGTGAGCTGGACCGCAGAGTGAAAGCAAAAGGGCCAACAAGTGCTAAGCATCTCTGGGAACTCCTTCAAGACTGTTGGAATACCATTTCAGGTGACTACCTCTTGAAGCTCATCAAGAGAATGCCACGAGTGTGCAAAGCAGTAATCAAAGCAAAAGGTGGCTACTTTGAAGAACCTAGAATATAAGACATATTTTCAGTTGTTTCACACTTTTTTGTTAAGTATATAATTCCACATGTGTTAATTCATAGTTTTGATGCCTTCAGTGTGAATCTACAATTTTCATAGTCATGAAAATACAGAAAACTCTTTGAATGAGAAGGTGTGTCCAAACTTTTGGTCTGTACTGTATATATATATATATATATATATATATATATATATATATATATAGGATAGGGCAGAGATAACTATAGTGGTGAGGTTATGGGTGAGGTGGGATAGGATTGGGTCAAGGGCACAAGTAGTGAGACGTTATTTGGATATTAAGGTGTTTTTCTTCAGTGATAGTGGTAAACTGGGTTACGTAGGAATAGCACTGCTCAGTTGTGTAGAGGGATAGTGAGATGTGTTGCTTGAAGCTTTATCATATTTTGCCAATTTTATCTTTCAAATATGATGCAAAGTCTTTAACTTATATGAGGGATGTAGGAGGAGGCATCTGGGGATGGAGTAGAGAATTAAAGGTATTAAACAGTTGTTTGGGGTTGCAGGAAAGATATGATATAAGAGTAGTAAAGTAGTCCTATTTAGAAGAAGCCAGTGCAAACCTGACGTTTAGAACAGCTTGTTTGTATGAGTTGAAGTCTTCCTTGGAGTTAGCTTTCTTCCAGAGTTGTTCTGCGACTGTAGAAGCTTGTCTCAGTTTTTTAGTCTGGTCAGTGTGCCAGGGTTGTCCATTGATTTGCAGGGTTCTGATGTATGTGAAGGGGACGATTTAGTCAAGAACTGAAGTAATTGTGGTGTAGAAAACAGCAGGTTTGTGATGAAGGCAAAATATAGAGGATAGCAGTGAGAGAGAGTCAAAGAAGTTGTCATAGTAATGTGTACCAGTATATAATGCCCGTATATAGTACCCCCAGTAGAGGTCCCCATAGTGCTCCTCTCCCCCCTTCACCATAGCCCCCCCTATAATGTGTGCCAGTATAAATGCCCCTATATAATGCCTCCATAGTGCACACATAATGTGTGCCAATATATAATGCTCATATATAGTGCCCCCAGTAGAGGTCCCCCCTCTCCCCCTTCTCCATATTGGCCAAACAGATTGGTGTCAAATGAAAAAAAAATAAATTCACATACCTATCTCTATGTTGCTGTCAGCGATGCGGTGCAAGCCCTTTTTGGGCCTGTGTATGCTGCCCTGCTCAGGCGGCTTGATGATGATGACGTCATTGCATCACCTATGCCCAACCCTTATAGGCTACAGGCACTAAGTCTGAAGCCTATCAAAGGAAACAGCGGGGCAGAGAGACATTGTTCCCATGCCCCACCTCAGCATTCAATTGTATCTCCGTCTTCAGGACTGTGATACAATTGAATATAGAGAGATGAATGCTTTCACAATGGAAGCGCTCATTTCCTTCAGTCCTGCTGCCGTCCCCCACTTATCTTCAGGACCTGAGGCGATCACCTCACCTGGCCTAATTGTAGGTGCAGCTCTGTCTATAGTTTAGTGCAGCAGGGGAGTATTTGTCGGTGGGTGTCAGCCATGTTTCTGTGAGGCCAAATGAAAAGGTTGTGGATGTAGGAAAGTTTATTGTAAAAGGAACATGAGCTCCATAATGCTCCCAATAGAGTAACTGGAGTAGTATGGGCCAGGTCAGTGGTGGTAGCTAGATTAGAGGTTAGAAGGGACGGTGAGATAAATAGATCCTTGTCTGGTATAGGAATAGTGGGTAATTCAATATTCTGAAGGATATGGAGGCAACGATGGTGAGTACTAAAGAAAACACGTTTAGTTGGCATAGAGGTAGAGGAAAAAATGACAGCACGTGAGAGTGAAAAGAGTTAATTTCTGTTGCTTTGGATGTTTGACTAACAATGTAGTTGCTTTTATATGCTTTACAGAACCCCCTCCTGTGCTTAAAGGTTCAAATAACATCACTGTCATCACTGGAAAAGAAGCTGTATTAATATGTGAAGTCATAAGTGCGGTCCGTTACAATTTAACGTGGTGGAGAAAAGCTCTTGATCTAAGACTGGCGAACGCTCCGGGGATTCATGTATTAAGTGACAACTCTCTTAAGATAACAAGTGTGAACATCAGTGACGCCGGAGAATATGTCTGTTCTGCATCCAGTGAAGGTGGAACAACTGAGGTTACATCATATCTTATTGTGCAAGGTATTTGTTTTCACACAAACTCACTTACTGCAGATTCAAACCTAGGAACCATGTAATACAATTGCTTATCTATTAACAAAGGGGCATCGTTCTGTTGGCCCCTGCACTCTCCCTATAGTGTGGATAAAGTCTCCCTGTGATCTCCCTATTATCTTCCTACACTATCCCTGTGATGTCCCTGAACTGTTCCCAACTAACATTTTAAAAATAAAATCTGTCCTAATCACAGTCTCTAGTGCCTGTCACGTCTCTCCCTGCACTAAATTCACAGTAAAATGGTGGAGACAAGGCAGGATGAGGCTTTTTATAGGGCTGTGACATCACAGGGGCTGGCTATCTGCTGATTGGCTGGCTGAACGGCATTCCCAGGTTTCTTACTTTCTCTTTGTAACATGTGCAGCAGCCATTTTGGGAAAAATCTTACCAGGAAGCTTGAGGAAATTTGTATTCATGACAAATCACATTTTTCCTGAAATTTTGATCGAATTCCACTTAATCAACTTAGATTTGCTCAACACTAGTGCTAACCAATGGGCTGAGATGCCAAGAACAATCATAGCACTGCTTCTGGGAAAAGCAGATCCTTTATTCTAATCCAAGAAAACCCCTTCAATTTACCACAACGATCTTTACATAAAAAGCATTCATTTGTTTTCTTTGTAGAACCACCAAAGGTTGTTGTTGATCCCAAAAATGTAACATTTACCAAAGGATCTGGGATTAAATTAAAATGCTTTGCAACAGGATACCCTGCTCCACAGATAGTCTGGACTCACAATGACATCTTTGTCAGATTCTCCATGAGGTACGATTGTGGTTTATGAAGACTATTCACTTTAAACATGTATTTCAACAGTGATGCAAGATAATTCTTGAGTGTCTTTTCTTAGAATTCTCTTATGTCATCCCAATGATATTCCTCCTAGAACATTGATAACTTGGTCTCATCCTGTCAAGGGACATCCCTCCAACTGGTGATACAACTTATACATTTATAGGAGGAATAAAAAAGGAATGACAGCACAGATTTCTAGGAAAATATGCTCCAGAATTGTTATTTCCTGTGAGTACAGTTACATATACTAAAACAAGTTGTTGAGAAAGAACTGTATATGGGCCCCTTGCTCTCCAATAGCTTACTGTAGAGCAGCTTCTGAAATTAATAAACTTGTCTCATGCAGTTTCAACTAGACTCATTTGTCATTGGCGGTAAGCTATATTTTAACAATTGTCTAGAGGTTTCCATGAAATAAAGAACTAAGAAAGACAGTCTGTATTTTAGAATGATTTCAAAATATAAATTCCAAGACAATTAAAAAAAATATTCCTAGCATCTTAATGAACAAAAAAATCAACGCCAAAATGGACATTCCCATGTCAAGCATTGCTTAACCTAAGATAATACTAGAAGTCACTCCTGTCACTCACTTGGAATGGGGTTAGATAGAAATTTCAGACATCACATGGATGGGGGTGGTGTTGTGTAAATAGAACAAGGAACCTGCAGACCCTTTATTCTAGTCATCAGTGGATGTGCAGGCAGTTGGATATCTGGGAGCAGATACCGAGAGCATATCTAGTTAACTTGTCATTACTGTTTTTATCTGAAAACACCTTCAAGAAGAATGTCTACATTTTATACAGAAATTGCCTTTTCATTTACTGCAACCTTTTATCTCATAATGGTAGATATATATTTACACAAGATGGGACCTTTTTAATAAAAAATGCCATGGAGAAAGACTCTGGAGTTTATACGTGTCTAGCAGCAAACGCCGCTGGAGCGGATAGGCAATCGTCAGTTCTTACCTACATAGGTACGTATGAAAAGAACAGGTAAATGGACTTGCTTCATTGTTAGGTAATATGAACTGACTTGTCACAGATATCAAGCATCCATTATTATTATTATTTATTATGAATGCACCATGGCGCTGTACATATGAAAAGAGGTATACATACATAATACAGACAATAATCATGAACAAGTCAAGTTACAGACTGGTACAGAAGGAGAGAGGGCCCTGTTCGCGAGGGCTTACAATCTACAAGGTATAGAGGAAGGACACAGTAAGTGAGATGTTTTTTAGTAATGGTACCAGCAGTTCAGCTGGCTTGAATTGGCTAGTAATTCAATGTCCCTTATACGCTGTGTGAAGGAGTTGGCCGCAGGAAGTTGTAACATTTTATAACATATTTATTTTACCCACTTATATTGCACTGACATAGTCCACAGACATTATCATTACGCGTTGTCCCTAATGGAGCCAACGAGGAAGACATACAAACCTAATCCATGTAGATGTTGTCCTTCGGATTTGAACCTAGGACCCTGGTGCTGCAAGCACTGAGACACTGTGCTGCCCGTTACAGATTGATCATATCCAAACTTTGGATAATACAGTGGGTATTCATTGTAATAGGTTGTGTTAAACCTATTAAATGTGGTGTGCTATCCTACTGTGCCTCCTACCTCTTTAAAAAAAGTGAATATGTGAGCAGTTTCATGTATAAAGGGAACTGTATATGTGGTCTTGAAAAAAAAAGATTAGGGAGAAATAAAGCTAACTGTCCATCACCTCTGTCACCTTCTTGGTCCCACTGTATATTGGAATGGATAGTATTTTCAACTTTTATACATCATTTTATTATTTTCTGCCAATTCTCATATGTGTTCTATAAAAACCATTTTCATTACATTAAGTAATTGTCATTGTTTCCTAGAGGCGCCAGTTGTGACAGTTGATAAAAAAGAAATGTTGGTTGCAGTTAATGGAGAAACTACAGTTCAGTGTAAAACCACTGGCATTCCAAAGCCCCACGTGCACTGGTTTAAAGGTATTGAACAAAGCACTCCTACATCTGTTTTATGCTCGTATCAATATATTGTAATGGTCTTGTAATATTCTTTCATTCAGGTAATTTAGAATTAAGTACATCATCATTAATATCTATTGAGAACCATCTTGGAACTTTGACAATTAAAAATACAAAGTTTTCTGATGCCGGAGATTATACCTGTGTGGCAGCTAATGAAGCTGGAAGCGCAAGTGGCCAAGTGTCACTGAGTGTTGGCTGTAAGTTAATTCACATTCTTATGTCTCATATACATACTAAACACATGTATAATAATAAACACATATGTATGGTTAATAATATTTCCTGGAATTATAACTTTCTTCCAGCTGCGCCTATGTTCATAGAGACTCCAGGCGATATAGCAATGGATATAGGATCAGATTTCACCTTGTCCTGCACTGCCCAAGGAATACCAGAACCAAAGATAACATGGAGAAAATTAAACACCACATCAGCCTCTTCTAAGCCACTTATATATAATCAGAAACGTGGCATACTACAGATTAACAGTAAGTATTTTGTACGAGGATGTAAAAAATCGCCACAGCAAAATGGAAGTGAAGCATAGTAAAAGACTCCTAGAGAAAACAGGAGTCCTCTTAACCGATTCTAAATGTGCATTTCAACAGTTGGCAAATTCCACAGATATGATATGTATTTGTTCTGTATTACAACTAGCTATCTTGTAATGAATGGAATGTAATAACTTTGTGATATCTTTCAGACATTTGGGTAGGAGATGATGGTACCTATGTCTGTGAAGCTGAGAACTATTTCGGAAAGATTCAGTCACAAGTTACTGTTACACTGACTGGATTAGGTAAGATACAACCAGCAGGAAATTTTCTTCTGTAGACATTACATGGGTTGTCTCATCAAGACAGCTAGTTTCCATTTCTTATATATATACATATATATATATATATATATATATATATATATATATACAGTATATATATATATATATATATATATATATATATATATATATAAGATATATAATCTCCCCTTAGGTAACAGCTGATCAAGGGAGGTCTCAGAAGCTGCACCCCAGGTTCATTGAATTTAAAAAGGGCTTATTGTGGTGAGGCAGACCTAGTTCTTATGTTAGGAAATGTCATTGCTTGCTTATTTAGGCCTCATGCACACGACCATATGTATTTTACAGTCCGGAAAAACGGATCCGCAAAAAATACGGATGTTGTCCGTGTGCATTCCGTATTTAGTGGAACGGAACATCTGGTCCCTAATAGAACAGTACTATCCTTGTCCGTAATGCAGACAATAATAGGACATGTTCTATTTTTTTGCAGAACGGACATGCAGACATACGGAAACTGAATGCAAACGGAGTAACCTGTTTTTTTTTTTGCAGACCCATTGAAATGAATGGTTCCGTATATGGTCCACAAAAAACGGAATGGACACGGAAAGATACGTTTGTGTGCATGAGCTCTTAAACTGTATATACGCGGTCCTGTTGTTAGATGTAGTCAAGTCATGACAGTTTTGTAAAAATAATTCCTTCATGTATAAATAGCCCATCCTTGGCATTACTACACACTATTAATAAATGTGGTGCATGGCGTGTGCACTAGTATTCTGGTGCATTTTTATAGTATATCTGCCCCAAAATGCCACACTGCGTGGCGCGGGTACAGCTGTCTTTGACTTACTGACTGTTACAATGTTGTTTTAACTCTTTCCTTTCCAGAGGGCACAGCTTAGAGGGCAAATTAGCTACCATGCAACTAAGAACAGGTCATAGGCTGTTTTTTGTATTGTGTATTTCTCATCTATATGCTTCTATTTGAGTTTTATTATTACACTTTTAGTCGTGCCTATAATTGGAGAAAGTCCTCGCGTGGTGAATGTTCTTGAAGGAAACCAAATCACCCTGCCTTGTGTACTCTTAGCTGGGAATCCACTTCCAGTCAGACAGTGGCTTAAAGACGATATAGTGGTAAGTCACTTACTGCTATTCATTAGCACTGTACACGTTATACTTTAAATAGTGGTATCTTCTTGTTGAATGCAAAGGGAAATAACAAAAATAGTACAGCCAAACGTTTCTTCCAGTCCTCTATTCCCTGTTAAAGAGAATGTGTTACCACAAAATGCAGTGTAATTTACAGGCAGTGTGCCATAGAGCAGGCGGAGCTGAGCAGATTGATGTATAGTTATGGGTAAAGAATCAGTAAAACTTGTAATTTATACATTTATATCTCCTCTCTTTCTGACTTCAGTTGTACACAGGAGGTTTTATCAATGATTGATAGTATTCCCTGTGTAAGTGTAACTATATATCATTCTGCTCAGCTCCTTCTGCTGTATAACATGATGCATGCTTATTGCACCTTATTCTGCGCTGACAGGTCTTCTTTAAGTACATGAATAGTGCTACTGTCACTGACCTAAAATCATTAATTTGTTAATCAATAATCACCCCCATTCTCTATTACGTTGAGAGTACTCATCCTATCTAGTGTTGAGCGAGCACCTCTGTTCTCGTATGCTCGGGTGCTCTGGCCGAGCACTAGGGGTTGCTCGACTGCTCCGCCGAGCACCCGAGCATAATGTTAGTCAATGGGACTAAACTAAGCAACCCCCGATTGGAAGAGGGGAGGGTGTCTGGTTAATAGAAAAAGGTCAGAATCGCGACTTCTCCTCTTTTACTCCTTTCACTCGTAAACGTATGCTAATTAACTGAATTTGTACGCATTAGTGCACAATGCGTACGCGTTAGCACACAAATCCGTATGCATTAGCGTACAAATCAACATTACAGTGTGAGGAAGAGACTTGAGCATTGCGCTCGAGTACACTGGGTGTTCGGCCGAACACCGAGCGGACCCGAGCTTAGGCATGCTCGGCCGAACAGCGAGTTCGGTCGAGCATGCTCGCTCAACACTAATCATATCCATTATGTATGTATGTGCTGTCCTCTCAATCTATTCCAGGGCTGGTTTGTGGGTGCACAGTGGGGGAATGGGGGTGAGTGTGGACATGCCAATTAGTAAGCTGAGGTCAGTGACAGCAGTACTATTCTTGTAGTCCTATTTAACAGGGCTTGTGGGGCCTGACAGATTCCCTTTAATACTTCTCTACTAATAGCTTCAGTGTGTATAGTGAGTGCACTCTATAAGGTATCCACAATAAAAAAAAAAAACAGGCAGATAATTAATGCAAATAACATGACAAGACCGTGACCTTTACATCCTCCTGGACCTTGTTCACAATGTCACAGAGGATATGAGGTGATGTTGAGCAGCAGCGCATACAGCATTGTACAGGGCAGACAATCCTGTGTGAGGCACAGATAGCATTCATTGATCCACCTGTTCTTTTGTCCTCATTGCAGATACTTAATAGACTAATTACCTAATTGCCATGGGACTTTGTGTATTCTGTTGTTAACCTTCTTGATGATTAATACCTTTCCCCACCTCATATTGCACCATATCACCACTCACTATCATGGATTCTGTCCTTCTGTGGACTGCATTGGGTAAATTTTCTAAGATATTTATGTTCTTTAGGTGGTTTCAAACCCCTATGTTAGTGTCCGGACAGATGGAAGTCTTCATCTAGAAAGTGTTCACCTGCAAGATGATGGAGAATACGCATGCACAGCGACAAATGTTGCTGGCGCAAGTAAACGATTAACAACTGTCAATGTATATGGTAAGGCAGAATATTACATATTACAGAATATAATATCACAGAATATTACTGGAGAGTTTGAATAACAAAGTTGTGATGCAAATACTTTATGTCAGAATATGAGACATTATATTATGTCAAAATAAGTTATGACAATGATACTCCATTTTTCCTTGTGATTATCAGAAAGGAATGGTTAAAAAATAATTTTCATTTTGGACTATTAGTGTTATTCCTTCATATTCATGAATTTTATTGGATTTTTTATTTTATCAGTCGTAACAGTTACAATACATAAAGGTAAATTGTGTCACTTTTACTATATAACACACTACTAAGATTGATATGATGAGCGATCATATCACAGGTCTATGGGAGCGATCCTTCCCATTGAAATGAATGGGGCAGTTAGGTGTAATTACACCTACTCACCACTACCCCTGTTACAGCTACAATATAAACAATGAAGAGGAGGCAGTGCTGGTACGGCGCGCGCCTCCTCTTCAAACAGCTGATCAGCGGGGGTGCCGGGTGTCGGACCCCTGCCGATCTGATCAGTGGTGTACATAAAGATCATGGGGACCCATAGCAAAACTTGGAATTGGGCCCCCCTCCCAATAAAAAGTACATTACAGCTGATTAGTGGGGGTGCTGCGTATTGGGGTGATATTGATGAAGAAAGTCGCATTAATTAAGAAAAGTGTATTTAGTGTTTTTTGTTTTTACATTTTACTACATGTTTATTGTATATTATGTTTGTAATGTTCACGCAGAGCAGTGAGAGGGTTAAAATGGTGGAATTGGCACTAGCTCCAACAGCAACAGCTTCTGAGTTTTGTGGCATCACGGTGCTGTATATGTACATAGCAGAGCAGGAAGAGTTAAAATGAGTGTGGAGGTGGGAGTTGTATTTCTATGGGATGATGTCTATGAGGGAAGGGTTGTACTTAAGATGTATGCCTTGCACTTACAGTAAGCTACTACTAGTAGTGCAAGCCACACCGACCCTCCCCATATTCCCCCTTCCACATTGCAGGACAGTGTGACTATTTACCTTCTTACAGTCACTCACAAAATATCCTCACTGCAGTTGCCTCTTCTGGCTGGGTCAGTCATGCCTACTGTCTAGTAGCTAGGCTCTTAGGTCACAGGGTCTTAGAACGTCAGCTGCAGGCTGCGCTGAAGATGGATGGTCTCTTACCTTGCTCAGACGCTGGACTGTGACGCTTCATGCCGACAGAAGCAGACCGGAGGTCAGGTGTCAGCTGACCAACAAACAACGAACTAGGCAGCTGTGGCACGAAGAAGGGGAGGAATCAGGAGGAGGACAGGGGCCAGTGTTTATCTCTGTAGTATTACAAGCAGCATGTATTTAAGTCTGAAAGTGGGTGGGGCTGTGCAGCCTAGCCGGGCCCCCCAAGCTCACGGGCCCCATAGCAACGGCATGGTCTGCCTATATTGACGGTACGCCCCTGGATCTGATATTGATGACCTATCCTGAGGATGGGTCATCAATAAACATAACTTGGAGAACCCATTTCAAGATTACACTCAGCACATTTTCAGCTTTGTGTTAATGATAAACAAACAAAAATGACAAAAACACATTGCCAAATATTAACCCCTTCAACCCCGGGCTTGTTTTCACCTTCTTGCCCAGGCCATTTTTTGCTAATCTGACATGTGTCACTTCATGTGGTAATAACTTTGGAACGCTTTTACTTATCCAGCCCATTCTGAGATTGTTTTCTTGTCACATATTGTGCTTCATGACAGTAGTAAATTTGTGGCAAAATATTTCATTTTTATTTATTAAAAAATACCAAATTTAGCAAAATTTTTGAAAAATTTGCAAATGTCCAAATTTCAATTTTTCTGCTTTCAAAATACATAGTAATACCTCCAAAAATAGTTATTATTTTACATTCCCCATATGTCTACTTTATGTTGGCATCATTTTATAAATGTCATTTTACTTTTTTCGGACATTAGAAGGCATAGAAGTTTAGAAGCAATTTTTCAAATTTTCAACAAAATTTCCAAAACCCTTTTTTTAAGCACCAATTCAGATAAAGTGATTTTGAGGGGCATATGTAATGGAAACCACCCATAAATGACCCCATTTTAGAAACTACACCCCTCAAAACTGATGTTACAAACTTTTTTTCTTGCAACACAGCAAGGGTTAACAGCAAACTAAACCTCAATTTACATTACTCTGATTCTGCAGTTTACAGAAATACCCCATATGTGGTGGTAAACGTCTCTATGGGTTTGTGGCAGTGGTCAGAAGGAAAGGAGCGCCATACGGATTTTGGAGGCAGATTTTGCTAGAATGGTTTTTAGGCACCATTTTGTAATTGAGAGACTCTGACGTACCCCTACAGTGGAAACCCTCAAAAAAGTGACCCCATTTTGGAAACTACACCCTTCAACGAATATATTAAGGGGGGTACTGGCCACTTTGACCCCCTAAGCGTTTTACGGAATTTGGAAACACTTGGCTGTGAACATGAAAAGTTTCATTTCTTCCAATAAAATGTTGCTTTAGCCCCAAATTTTTCATTTTCACAAGGGGTAACAGGAGAAAAGCACCCCAGAATACGGCAACACCCCATATGTGGTGACAAACTGCTGTGGGGGCACATGGCAGGACAGATGGCTTTTGCAGCACAGATTTTGATGGAATGTTTTGCGGGAGCCATTGATTTTTATTTTTTTGAGTTATTGTCTTATGTGGGGGCTCATTTTTTGCGGGATGAGGTGACATTTTAATTGGTACCATTTTGGGGTACATAAAACTTTTTGATTGCTTGGTATTACACTTTTTGTCAAGGTGAAAAAAAATAGCTGTTTTGGCATAGTTTTTAAAAATTTTTTTTTACAACATTCACCTGAGGAGGCAAATCATGTGATATTTTTATAGATCAGGTTGTTCAGGACGCGGCGATATCCTATATGTCTACCATTTTTATTTTTATTAAATTTTACACATTAGATTTATTTTTGAACAGAATAAAATCTTTTTTTGTGTTGCTATTTTCTGAGAGCCATATTTTTTTTATTTTTTGGGCGATTGTCTCAGGTAGGGTCTCATTTTTTGCAGGACAAGATGACCGTTTGATTGGTACCATTTTGGGTTAAGTACGCCTTTTTGATAGCCTGCTATTACACTTTTTGTGAGGCAAGAGGGAAAAAAATGGTTGTTTTGGCATAGTTTTTTTAAAAAAAATTTTTTTACAGCATTCACCTGGGGGACCATCTCATGTAATATTTTTATAGAGCAGGTTGTTACGGATGCAGCGATACCCAATATGTCTAACATTTTTATTTTTGGAAAGTTTTACACATTAGATTTATTTTTGAACAGAATAAAATCTTTTTTTTTGTGTTGGCATTTTCTGAGAGCCATATTTTTTAAATTTTTCGGGCGATTTTCTCAGGTAGGGCATCATTTTTGCAGGACAAGATGACGGTTTGATTGGTACCATTTTGGGTTAAATACGCCTTTTTGATCACCTGCTATTACACTTTTTGTGAGGGAAGGTGACCAAAAAATGGCTGTTTTGGCACTGTTTTTTTTTTACTGCATTCACCTGGCGGGGTGAATCATGTGATTTTTATAGAGCTAGTCGATACGGACGCGGCGATACCTAATATGTCTACTTTTCTTTTTTCCCCTTTTTTTTTACAATTTTTTTTAACTTTATTTTGGGAAAAGTGTGCTTTTTTATTTTTTACTTGAAACTTTTTTTTTGTAAAACTTACCGTAATTTTTTAAACTTTTTTTCACTTTTTTCCACTTTATTTAACTTTTGGGGGTCTGATCCCCTTTACAATGCATTACAATACTGTTGTACTGTAATGCATTGGGTGTAAGTGTATTACTCAATGTAATACACTTACAGCCTGCTTCCTGTGCGATCCAGGGGGCTGGATCACACAGGCACGCAGGGATAGCAGCCATGATGCCTAAGGAAGGCATCGGGCTGCTATCCAAGCCATCGGGTCCCCGTCACAGCAGCGCAGGGACCCGATGGACTCCCCTTCCTCCCTCCCGCATCGCATGTTCTGCAGTACATCGAGGGTTAATACGCCCTCATCGGTGTTTTCACCGATGCGGGCGTACGCAGCAGGGGTCCGGCGACTGGTCACAGCTCGGATGTGGAACCAAACCATGCAGCTCGGATGTGGAACCAAACCATGGTCGTGTGAATGAGCCATTAAAATGTACGTATTTGAACAAATCGACTTCGGATCTGTGATTCGAAGGTCGGTTCGCTCAAGCCTAGTTTGGATTACAAACTCCTCTATTATCTGATATAGCATCACTTCATCAAACCACTTATAACTGATTTTGCTGCCTGAAGGAGATACTTGAGAGAATTTTTATAGGCAGGGATAGTGTGATCAAATACGCATAGTAAAAAGGATTCTGGGGTGTTTGGGATATGGATTCCAATCACTTCCCAGATAGTCTTGTGTACAGAATCCCAGAAGCTGCGTAAAGTGGTACACTGCCGCCAACTATGGAGCAATGCGCCCCCCCACTGTGCCACATCTCCAACAACAAACAGAGACCAAGGGGAAGAAGTGCCAGTGGGTGTACTTTTGTTCTATTGAGAAAGGACGAAGATTAAGCCCCAGGCGGAAATAAAGGGTTGTCTGTGATTGGGGAAAGGGGGCCAGTAGGGTCCAATACAGGCCAGCACTGGCGGTAAAAGACAAAGCAGCCAGGTTATGAAGTGGACTCCTCGTTAACCAGTGGATTGTAGTTAAGGAGCAGGAGGAGGAATTCAGGGCAATAAGGACCCAGGATTTTAGGTTGTCAAGAAGAAGCATGTTCAGAAGCCTAGCATAGACTGTAGAATGATAGATGGCAATCCGGGAGACCAATCCCACTCACATCCTTGGAACGAGTTGGAATCTCCCACTCAATTCTAGGACCTCTAGCCAGGCATTAAACAAACCTTGTGAAACAGCAACGGATTTGGGTCAAGTATGTGGCTGGGATGCTAATGAAGATGGTCTGCAGAAGGTAAAGTAATTTTGGCAAGAGATTCATTTTTATGATACTGATTTTGCCAAACCATGAAAATTCTGTATGGTGTCAGGACTCCGGGTCCTTTTGAAATCGTTGCAGAAGGGGCGTAAAATTATTTCTGAATAACTGGGATAAGTCTGAGGTAATCTTAATCCCTAGTTACTGTAGGTAATACCTTCAGCGGGCCATGTGAAGGGAAAGAAGGCTTTAAGCGACGAACCCATGGACCCAACAAGAGAAAAGTTCAAATCTTCAGATTTGGTCATGTTGATCTTGAAACTGGTCTATGCTCCAAAGCGAGATATTTTTAGTGTTATTTCTTTATGCTAGTGCATGATGGAATGCATTACGAATAGAGATGAGCGAGCACTAAAATGCTAGGGTGCTCGTTATTCGAGACAAACTTTTCCGGATGCTCGGGTGCTCGTTTCGAGTAACGAACCCCATTGAAGTCAATGGGAGACTGGAGCATTTTTTCAGGGGACCAAGGCTCTGCCTAGGGAAGGCTGGGTGAAAACCTGGAAACATCAGAAAATGATGGAAACACCACGGAAATGGACAGGAAACAGCAGGGGCAGCATGCATGGATGCCTCTGAGGCTGCCTAATCCCACCATTACCCCAAATTCTCCTGCAACAGTCTGGTGGTTACCCTCATGGCAATTGTGCTCACCCAGACCAAGAAAGGCGAGGCACATGCCCATCACATGTTAGGGAAGCACCCAACTAGGTGCAACAAAGGTCCATCACCCATGCCCATGCTGGCACTGCTCTCCTATCCCCAGCCACACGATGCAGGCATAAACCTGACACAGTATGGCGGTGACACCAACAAGTGACCGAGTTAGACTGAGGTAGCAGGAGGTGAAGCACGGATGGTAATTCGAAGGAGGAGGAGGAGGGGTTGGAGGAAGAGGCATAGTAAGTCTGAGAAACCGTGACCGAGGTAGGCCCCGCAATCCTCCAAGTGGGCAGTACATGAGCGGCCCCAGGGTCAGACTTGGTCAGAGTGACCGAGCTACACGACGGTAGCAGGTAGAGCACATAAAAAATTTAGTGTCGCCCTGTATGGCTGTGACTACACATTGACCGAGCTACACGACGGTAGCAGGTAGAGCACAGGAATAATTTAGCGTGGCCCTGTATGGCTGTGGCTGTCAATTTAGGTACGGTTGTCAACTATGAAACTGATCAAGTGGGGCATGTGTTGTATGTATTCTTCTCAGTTTAATACCGTATACGTCACCTATCCGGAAAAATAGTTTGGAGAGATAGAAAGAGAGGAAAAAGACGTATTTTTAAAAGTGACATTTAGTATAGATCAGTTAAAGAGAAAGAAAGGATTTTATGAAATGGATTTGTATCACTGAGAGCAAAAAAACATATTTTTTTACGTGACGTGCAGTATAGATCAATTACACAGAAACAGTAACTCACAGAATTGTTCCACTGAGCTGTATGAAATGGATTTGTATCACTGAGATTAAAAAAAAATTTTTTTTTTAAAGTGACATGCAGAATATATCAGAGAGCAAAATCAGCCCCTGCTGACTGTGGCTATTTTCACTGCAACCCAGAAAAATGTCATACTCCGATTTTTCTAATGTAGCTGTATCAGTGAGAGCAAAAGACCGTATTTGATTACGTGACGTACAGTATGGGTCACCTGGACAGAAAATACGGATTGTGGTTTGTGGTGACTGGCCAGCTGAACTGTGACACACAGAAATGGTTCCACACAGCTGTATGAAATGGATTTGTATCACTGAGATTAAAAAAAAAATATTTTTTTTTTTTTTTTTTTAACGTGACGTGCAGAATATATCAGAGAGCAAAATCAGCCCCTGCTGACTGTGGCTATTTTCACTGCAACCCAGAAAAATGTCGCACTCAGATTTTTCTAATGTAGCTGTATCAGTGAGAGCAAAAGACCATATTTGATTACGTGACGTACAGTATGGGTCACCTGGACAGAAAATACGGATTGTGGTTTGTGGTGACTGGCCAGCTGAACTGTGACACACAGAATGGTTCCACACAGCTGCATGAAATGGATTTGTATCACTGAGAGCAAACAAAAGGATTTTGTACTGTGACTTCCACTATCTATCAGTTAGACAGAAAAAAATCTTCTGCAGACTGTGCCTATTTCAATGAAACACAAAAAAATTGTCCCACTTAGCTGTTTGAAATGGATGTGTGTCACTGAGAGCCAAAAAATAAACTTTTTCCAGTCTCCCTGCAAAATGCTGCAAATATGGCGGTAGCTGCACTACTAGTGCCAGCAAGCCCAGCCACAAGCAGATAAAAAAAAAGGGTCTTGTAGCCCTAACAAGGGCTGTTGGGTTCTTTTAGAATCACTCCTGCCTAACACAAATCTAGTAGAACACCCTAACACTCTCCCTGTATCACACTGCAGATCTGTTCCTAACGGCATCCAGGCAGCGACTGAGCCGAGCACCGCGGGCAGTCACTAGTATATTCCAGGGTCACCTGATCAGGCCAGCCAACCCCTGCTATCGACATGTAAGGGCCCCACGTGATGCTGGGTGTACCACAGAGTCTCCTGGCTTGTGATTGGCTGAGTTTATAGCCGCCAAAAATTCAAAGGCGGGAGATGCAATTTCCTCGAGCATGGCGAGATACTTGTCCGAGTAGCGAGCACTTACGAGTACCCTAATACACGAACGAGAATCAAGCTCAGAAGAGTATGCTCGCTCATCTCTAATTACGAATGATAAATCAGGTTTCCAATCAAATGTATGATGTACTGCATAACTTATGCTGCAGTTTTACAAGCATTGCAGTAAAGACAACTCAGTTGTACAAACGCTATTGATTCATGACCCCTTTTAGGCGACTTTACATCTTGGGGGATTGCATGGATTGGTCAGGTTACGGTATACTGTACCTATATGCCAAAGAAAGACTCCCTGTTCTTGGCAATATTTCAGAAGTACATACAGTGCCTTTAAAAATTATTGATACCCCTTCAACTTTTACACATCTTTTCATGTTACACCCACAAACTTAAATGTATTTTGTTTTATGTGATAGACCAACAATAAGTATCAATTATGTGTGAAATGAAAAGAAAATGATACATGGTTTTCCAAACTTTTAATAAATAAAAATCTGAAAAGTGTGGTGTGCATAAATAAAATCCAATGTAACCAACTGCCTTCAGAAGTCACCTTATTAGTAAATAGAGTCACCTGTGTGTAATTTATTGTCAGTATAACTACAGTTGTTCTGTGAAGCCCTCGGAGGTTTGTTAAAGAACACTAGTGATCAAACAGCATCATAAAAACCAAGGAACAACCCAGACAGGTCAGGGATAAAGTTGTGGAGATGTGTAAAGCAGGTTTAGGCTATAAAAAAAATATCCCATGCTCTGAACATCTTCATGGAGCACTGTTCAATCCATCTTCCGAAAATGAAAAGAGTATGGCACACCTACCAAGACATGGCCATCCACATAAATTGACAGCCCAGACAAGGAGAACACCATGTTGGAGGAGCTGCATAGAACCACAGCTCAGATGAGAGAATCTGTCCACAGGACAACTATTAGTCATGTACTCCACAAATCTGGTCTTTATGGAAGAGTGGCAAGAAGAAAGCCATTTTTGAAAGCAAGTCATAAGACATCTTGTTTGCAGTTTGCAACAAGCCATCTAGGGGACACAGCAAACATGTAGAAGAATGTGCTCTGGACAGAATAGACCATATTTGAACTGTTTGGCCCAAATGCAAAGCGCTGTGTCTGATGGAAAACTAACACTGCACATGACGCTGAACACAACATCCCAACCTTGAAACATGGTAGTGGCAGCATCATGCTGTGGGGATGCTTTTCTTCGGCAGAGACATGGAAGCTGGTCAGAGTTGATGGGAAGATGGATGGAGCTAAATACAGGGCAATCGTGGAGGAAAACCTGGTAAAGGCTGCAAAATACTTGAGACTGGGGCAGAGGTTCACCTTCCAGCAGGAAAACGACCCTAAACATACAACCAAAGCTACATTGGAATGGTTGGATCAAAGCATATTCTTGTGTTAGAATGGCCCAGTCAAAGTCCAGACCTAAATCCCATTGAGATTCTGTGACAAGACTTCAAAATTGCCGTTCACATACGTTCTCCATGTAATCTGACTGAGCTTGAGCTACAGTATTTTGCAAAGAAGAATGGACAAAAGTTCAGCCTCTAGTTGTGCAAAGCTGGTAGAGACATACCCCAAAAGATTTGCAGCTGTCCTACAAAGTATTGACTAAATTGTGTTGGTCTAGATGTGAAAAAATGTGGAAAAGTTCAAGGTGTATGAATACTTTTTCAAATCACTGTACCTAAGTTTTACTACTATATAGCTATTTCTTGATACTAGCTGTACAATCACATCTCAGAATAACTCATACGAACATGATCAATGATATTCACCATTTCTATACAACTATACATTGCAACCTCAGCTGTTACTTGCATCACACCCTACCTAACAACCTAAAATACCTAACATAGTAAGATTCAATATTTTTTACTTCATAAGTGACTTGTTTCATATGTGTAATAGACAATGTGCATCATACAAGCATAGAATGTCAATATCCTTTCAACTGTGTTATATATATATTATCACCATTATATTAGGGTCAACATTTGTATGGTCAGAGACCATTGTAGAGTGAAACTGCAGGAGTAATCTTTAACGTTCTTTTATACAGTTAGCCCAATTATTCAGCATGGACCCCAAATTTTCAGTACAATAGAAGGAAATGCAATATCACTACCATGTAAAGCCAGTGGAGTCCCTAAGCCATCGATTATTTGGAAAAAGGTAATTATAATGCAGTAAATATATCATCTTTATAAATGTTACGGTATCAAATTTTGCCATGTTCAAAAGGGGAAATCTTACTATCTACAGCAGAAGTGACGCCCGGTTTTATTAAGTTTGGCTTAAGTGGATGTGGTTTAGCCATTGTCAGGGGGTTCTGTGGCATGGAGATTTTCAAACATAACCCTGTTCTAATCTCTACTCTTGACCAACTTTTCACTCCACTTTTAGAAGTGGTGAAATTTAACAAATATTGCAAAATTTCACCAAAAGTCGGAAAAAAATGCACAAATGTTGCAAGCTTACATAACTAGCATAACAGATTTGATAAATGTCCCCCATAGCACATATGACACATTCATACAGCCACAACCCTCAGCACATGCTATCAGATGAATATTGCTAAAATGTAGCAATTTTAAAGGCAGTTGCTCCTCTCTTGATTGAAAAGTACCTGCCGAAGGACCTGCGCTCAGCATGATGACGTCACAACTTGCAAGTAGATGAGGAGAGTATTTTTTTTAACCTGTAAAAGGCAATATTGTTCTAGTTTACCTGTTTTTTATGGCCATTAGATGGGTGCACTCCTTAGTGACCTTTAAAAATGGTCCATCTGGCTGTGAAAAGGCCACAAATAGGACATGTCCTGTTTTTTGATGCCCACTATTCACTGGCCATTAAAAAATGGTGAATAGCCCCATAGACTTTAAGTGGTGCTAAAAATGTCTGTGTGACGTCCGTTACTTAAATGGCTATCACACAGCCATTTTTAACTGTGTGTGCACATAGCCTTACAGTTAGGTCCACTGGGTTCTGCTGATGGGAAAACATGTATTATAAACGGCTATGACCTGTTATAGTTGATGGAATCTGCTCAGTCTGCATAACATTGCCTGCATTTCATAAAACTGGTAAAATAAAAGCATTAAAACTTTTAAAATGAAAGAGAAAAAGGACAACCAGGAACAGAATGAATTGATACATTTACAGAATTCATGTCATTTAGACACCAGTTCTGCAGAATGACTATGTATGTTATTGCTAAAGGCCAGGTTAGCCTTCTGACACATAATAATCATAAATGGGCCATCATAAAACCTTGCTTATACCTTTTTCTGATTTTCATATCACTACATTACATTGAAGTTTACTTTTTCCATTATTTAAATTAGTAATTTTTTTTCTTTGAAGAAAGGAGAGACAATCATTCCGAACAATGATACTGTCATGATCGAATCAGATGGAAGCTTGTTCCTGTCTTCTCCAGGGGGAGAGGATTCTGCAGAATATTCTTGCACTGCAGTAAATGCTGCAGGCTATGCAACCCGTAAAGTTCAACTTACAGTCTATGGTAAGCTGTAAATAATAATTACCACATACTGTAGATAGTCACTCTGATAATTGATAATTTTGGCAGAATATAAATACTTTTTTTGGGTCGGTTTCAAAAGAGCATATTTAAAATGTTTTTGCTGACGTACTGTACAGTACAAAGTTTGCGTGCATCTTTTCATTCCATGGTTTTTCTTTTTTTTGTGTGTTATTTTCCACATTGTAGGAACACATATTAAAATATAGAAGTAGTTTTCATCAAAAATAAGAAAAACCATGGAATGAAAAGATGTGTCCAAATTTTTTCTGGTACTGTATTGTGGACACAAATCCTGCTTCCATTGCAGCTATAGGCAGAAATGATAGGATTTTAAAGAATGTAAATATCACACAGATTCCAGGTGCAAAAACAATAAAGAAAGTATTCATTTTTTAACATCTCAAGGACCGGGCCAATTTTTGGTTTTGCGCTTTTGTTACCATTTTTGTTTACATATGACTTTTCAAACACTTTTTATTCAATTTTTTAATGGATTTAAGGTGTCAAAAGATGACAAAAAGAACATTTTTTTCCATTACGGCATTCATCGCACGGGAAAAATTATTTTAGATTTTGATAGTTTAGGCATTTTGAGATGTGGTTATACATATTATGTTTATTTTTTTATTGTTTCTTTTTATATGTAAAATTGGAAAATGGGATGATTTGAATTCTTTATATTTTTGGGTGTTTTTTTATTTTTGTTAAAAACCTTTTTAGAATTTTTTTTTTACTGTGAATTTTAGTTCCCCGAGGATACTTGACTATGCAGTCCGCCTATCCCATTGACTGTAATATAATTCTATTGATGTCTACAGGTATTCAACAGGCAGCTGCTTGTCAGGCCATCTCTGGCATGGCTTTGCAGGCAGCTCACTATGACAGGCTTGGGAGTCTTCACAAGGCCCCAGGCTGTCACAGCAATTGATCTGAGTCTCGTGATTTTAATGTGGGGCCTTCAGTTGGAGGACAGAGGTAAGTCCACTCCCTCTGTCTAACCACTTAGAAGGTGCTATTGCTATTGACAGTTACATCTGAGGGGTTAAATAACCAGGATCTGCGTTATCTTTGATACTGATCATTGCAGCCAGGTGTCTCTTGCATCATATATGGAACATGCATCCCTTTAAAGCCAATGACATACCAGTACATCATTGTGTCTTAAGGGATTAAAAATCTATAAATCGGTAATACTTGTTGCGCTGAACCAATGCCAAAGACCAGCTGTTAGTAGTGATCTTCAGTTCTACTCTAATTCCCAGAAACTGTTTGCAATTCTTGTTGTTGATTATGCCCATCAGAAGGGGCATAGCCCATGAGCCCTGGTATAACAGTTCTGCTTGGGGCCTTCTTCCCTCAGTGCTTTGTGGCAAAGAGCAGGGGTGCATTTAGCCTTTCTGTTGCCTGAGGCACAAATTGAAACTGCACCCCCATGCCAAATTCTGGACATAGTGCCCCCTTCAATATTTATTGGTACACATTAACCTAAAAAGTAACTGCGCTCAGCAAATAGTGTCCCTGACACTAATAGTGCTGTAAACATAATGTCCACCAAAAATAATTCTGCTAAGCTGATACTGTGCCAAGGGGCCCACAACAGTATTAGCGGTCCTCAAAGTCCCACCAGTAGAAATAATTATCTCCCAGAGAACACAGTGTTAACAGTGCCCCCATAGTAATAATGCCCCCATTGTGCCCATAGTAGTAATCATGTCCCCCATATTCCCCTAGTGGTAATAATTCACCTTATAATGTGTGCCAGTAAAAGAACTACCCCCTTATAATGTGTGCCAGTGTCCCATATCAGATCCTCAAATCAGACCCCCATATCAGATCCTCCAATCAGACCCCCATATCAGATCCTCAGACACCCACACCAGATCCTCAGACACCCATATCAGATCCTCAGACCCCTTTATCAGATCCTCAGACCCCCTTATCAGATTCTCAGACCTCCATATCAGACCTCAGATCAGACCCCCATATCAGATCCTCAGACCTCCATTTCAGACCTTGGATCAGAGTCAAACCCCCATATCAGACCTTAGATCAGTAAGACCCCCATATCAGATTCTCAGACTTCCATATCAGAACTCAGATCAGACCCCCCCATTCCAGATCCTCAGACCCCCATATCAGATCCTCAGACCACCTTATCAGATCCATCAAACCTCAGATGAGACCCAAAATAAATAACTAAAATTACCTATTCTGCTCTGCTACTCCTCTCTAGGTCCAGCTGTCTCTTATTCAGTGCCCGCTTACTGGTCTTCTCTGGGTACATTTAGCACAGTCAACTGACTGCATACAACGTCAGGTCATATTGTGCACTTTATGTCCTGACGCTATAAGCTGTAAAAGAGGCTTTCTAAGGGTGACTGAAAATCAATTCCATTGATCTGAATATGTTGTTTGGTGGCAAGAACATAGATTTATGTAAGTCCCATTCAGAAGATAAATGAAACTTATTTTCAGTTGCAGAAGTCTGTTCAGCAAAATCTGCATTGCATTGCGACTGTAATTACCCAAACTATAAAGTTATGACTAGAGAGGAGCGAATCGAAGCTGATGAAGTGGAATTCGATCCGAATTTCAGGAATTATTTGACTTGCACAAAATCCGAATTTTCTGACGCTTCGTGGTAACAAATCACATTTTCTTTCCCTAAAATGGTGGCTGAACATGTTAGGACATGGAGCAAGGAACTGTGGGAACGAGGGATCACTCACAATGCCATGAATGCAGCCAATCAGCAGCCAGCCAGTCCTGTGATGTCACAGCCCTATAAATAGCCTCAGCCATCTTGGATTCTACCATTCTCCGGGAGAGATGTTAGCAGGTGCTAGGGAAAGTGGTAGAAAAGCTTATCAAACGTATATATTGCTAAATAGAAGTGTAGGGAAAGGATAGGGAGGAAAATATTGAAGCAGAACAGGGTTCAATAGGGACTGGGGTTCAAAATTGCCATGATACAGCTGCTCATTTCAGGTTTGCAATAGATCATACCTCTGTAATTCTGATTATTGGGGTCTTATTAGCCCTTGTGGGCCGCAGTTACAGTCATTTAGTAAAGCCTTTTTTTGTTGTTTATTAGTGTTGGAAAAAAGAACGGGCTTATTAGCTGTTGAGTGGGGAAGTGGTATAATTACAGTCCTTTGTAGCATGTATTAGTGGCAACAAAAAAGATTTAATTGTCGTATAGCGCCACAGTTACATTTACTAAAGCCTTTTTTTTTATTAGTGGTGGAAAAAAAGGCTTATTAGCCATTGTGTGCTGAAGTGGGGAAATTAAAGCCCTTTGTAGTGGGTATTAGTGGCAAAAAAAGGTTTATTTGGCGTATATAGCACCACAGTTATATCTTGTAAAGCCTTTTATCGTTAGTGGTGTAAAAAAAGGCTTATTAGCCGTTGTGTGGTGAAGTGGGAAAATTACAGCCCTTTGTAGCGTGTATTAGTGGCAAAAAAAGTTTTATTTGGCATATAGTGCCGAATTTAAATTTTCTAAAGCCTTTTATAGTTTATTAGTGGTGTAAAAAAGGCTTATTAGCCGTTGTGTGGTGAAGTAGGAAAATTACAGCCTTTTGTAGCGTGTATTAGTGGCAAAAAAAGTTTTATTCGGCGTATATAGCGCTGCAATTAAATATTGTAAAGCCTTTTATTGTTAGTGGTGTAAAAAAGGCTTATTAGCTTTTGTGTGAAGTGGCAAAAGTACAGCCCTTTGTAGTGTGTATTAGTAACAAAAAAGTTTTATTCAGCGTATAGCGCAGCAGTTAAATTTTGCAAAGCCTTTTATCGTTTATTAGTGGTGTAAAAAAAGGCTTATTAGCCGTTGTGTGGTGAAGTGGGAAAATTACAGCCCTTTGTAGAGTTTATTAGTGGCAAAAAAAGTTTTATTCGGCGTATATAATGCTGCAGTTAAATTTTGTAAAGCCTTTTATCATCAGTGGTGTAAAAAAAAGGCTAATTAATGGGTCGTTGATCCAGGGAGTTATTCTGATTGCCTTCTTGGACTCGGGAAGGAATTTTTTCACCTAAAGTGAGGAACATTGGCTTATACCTCACAGGGTTTTTTTGCCTTCCTCTGGATCAACTTGTAGGAAAACAGGCTGAACTGGATAGACAGATGTCTTTTTTCGGCCTTATAAACTATGTTACTATGTTACTAAGTGTGGTGAAGTGGCAAAATTACAGCCCTTTGTAGCGTGTTTTAATCTTTTTTCATTTATTTGATCTAACAGTATGTCAGAAGTGACAGGCCCTGCACAGGGGAGTGGCAGAGGCCTAAATGTTTCTGGCGCAGGCACAAGTCGCAGCAGAGTAAGGGGGCATTGCAGCAGGGGTTACTTTGAGAGGTCTGACCTCCCAATGTCATCTAGCGTTCGTGTCTTGACCAGCAACCCATCGGTTCCCTGAAAATGACATCAGACACCCCCAGCCTAGAGTTGGTGGATTCGTCAGACACAACCCTTAGTTCCTTAGTTGGCATGGCCCGGGAGCAGGCTGTCCCCTCAGCCAGAGAAGGATGAGCTACTAGAGGACAGTCAGCAGCTACTGGCCAGCCAAGATGCGGAGGAGACATCCGCAGCTTCCTCCGTTAGGCAGGCAAGTAGTGATGAGGAGAGTGGCGTGGGAGCTGGTATTGGGAGCGGTCAGGCTTCTGACCCACAGACCGTTGAGGAGGACATCAGTGATGTGCAAACAGTACTCGATGATGATGATGATGATGTAGTTGATCGCACTTGGGAGCTGGTGAATTAGGGGCTTCATCATCAATAGGAGAAGAGGGTGGCAGCTTGGCCGTGAGGCAGTGGCGGAGCCAGCAAGTTGCTAGCGTGGCCGGGAGTCAGCAGGATGGCAGCAATGGGAGGTTGGGAGCCAAACGTGTCTGGGGTAGACAACCCACTTCGCAGGAGCCTACAGGGCCGGAAAGTAGTGGTGCAGGGGTAAAATGGGGTAAAATCACCTACTCGGCGGTGTGGCATTTTTTTGTTAAGGCGCCAGGTGAGGTGAACATAGCCATTTGTAGAATCTGTGGGCAGAAGATGAAGCAAGGCCAGGGTGCCAACGTTGGCACCACAGCCCTGAGTCAACATATGGAGCATCACCATAAAGTGGCCTGGGAGAACCGTGGCTCCAATGTGGTGCTCCAGCCTGCCGCAGCAGCCTCTGTATTACCAAGTGGCACACACTCGATTTCAGGCAGTCAAGGCCTCAGCCGAATGAAGCTGTCTGTCCTTCCCATCATCTGAAGCTCTTGCTCCTCCTTCTACTCCTCGTCAGTCATTCAGTCAGCAATCGATTAGCGAAGCGATTGCCAAGAGACAGCAGTATGCGTGTACACATTCAACGGCGCAGAAGCTGAACATGCTCCTGGTCAAGTTGCTGGTGCTGCAGTCCCTCCCTTTCCAAGTGGTGGACTCTGAACCTTTCAGAGAACAGATGGCTTATGCCGAGCCAAGGTGGAGAGTTCCAAGCCTTCATTTCTTTACGAAACAGGCAGTACCAGCCCTGCACAAATATGTAGAACAGAAGGTAGGCCAGTCCTTAAGCCTGTCGATGTCTGCCAAAGTGCACAGCAGTGCCGACGTGTGGAGTTGTAATTATGGTCAGAGACAGTATATGTCCTTTATGGCCCACTGGGTAAATGTGGTTCCTGCACAGCCAAGCCAGCAACTTGGCCAGGTGACGCTGCTTCCGCCTCCACGTTCTCATGCCATTGGTCCTGTGACAATGTCTGCCTCATCCTACTCCTTGTCCTCAGCCTCCACTGCAGGGACAATTCACAGTGCCCCACCAGCATACCACATGTGCAGGGCACAGCGGTGTCACGCGGTTCTACACCTGGTTTGCCTGGGCAAAACGGAGTCACACAGGGGAGGAACTGCTCCTCGTCCTTCATCAAGAAATCGAATCCTGGCTTTCCCCATGACAACTCAAAATTGGGACCATGGTGTGTGTAGTGTGGCATCAGAGTGGATGTTTAGTGCGGCCGGGGGCCATAGTTACCCCAAGAAGAACTCACCTGTCCACCCAAAATGTGGAGAGACTGACCTTTGTCAAGATGAATCAGGCGTGGATCAGCCAGGATTTCCTCCCACCAATGCCTGATGCATCAGATTAGATCATCAATGCTGCCTTGACTAGAGACCGGTTTCTTCTGGCTACCTGCCATTATTCTGATGATGCCACCCGCCTGATGCCACCCATCTGATGCCAAGTGCTCCTTCTTACACCCACCATCGTCAGCGGGTACTGATATTGCCACCCACCTCCCCAAACTGTCTTTGTGCCACTCTGTAATCTGCTGCTACTGCTGATGCTGCCTCCACACAGTCGTCGTGCCACTCTGTAGTCTCCTGATGCTACTGCTGCTGCCTCCACACAGTCATCGTGCCACTCTGTAGTCTCCTGATGCTACTGCTGCTGCCACTTCCACCTCCACACTGTCGTCATGCCACTCTGTAGTCTGCTGCTGCTGCCTCCACACTGTCATCGTGCCACTATGTAGTCTCCTGATGCTACTGCTGCTTCCTCCACACTGTCTTCGTACCACTCTGTAGTCTCCTGATGCTTCAGCTGCTGCCACTGCCACTTACACACTGTCGTGGTGCTACTCTGTGGTCTCCTCATGCTACTGCTGCTGCCTCCACAATGTCGTTGTGCCACTCTGTAGTCTCCTGATGCTACTGCTGCTGCTTCCACACTGTTGTTGTACAACTCTGTAGTCTCCTGATGCTACAGTTGCTGCCACTGCCACCTCCACACTGTCATCTGTTGTTAAATACGACGGTTGATGAAAAATGATGAAAAGATGATGGCAGCAATCCTCAGTTCTTTTCCAGAGATGAAGCTTTATTCCAATTAACAGACCCAGATTCAGCAAGGTTATAGTCCTTACGATGAATGAGCCTAGTTATACCCAGAATGATGTTACCTCAGCTCATTCATCAGTTCATGCTTCTCAGACCATTCTTCTTAGTTCATTTAATTCTTTCCTTTTTTCTTTTTTTCTTTTCCACACCATTTTACAACCTGAAAGAAAATATATCCTTTCTGGCACCAGAGTCCTCCACTGTTCACTGTATTCTTGGTTTATGGAGTCCAAAACTTCCTTCTGTGTCGCATCTTGCTGAAACAGGCACAGACTTCTATGTCACCACCAGACTTTGGGTCACAGCCCTCCTGGGTCACGAATCTGTTTCTTCTGGTCACTTGTCATGGAACGAAAATGTTGTTAATTACGACAGTTGATGAATAATTATGAAAAAGATGATGGCAGCATCGTCGTGCCACTCTGTGGTCTCCTGATGCTGCCGCCACTGCCACCTCCACACTTTCATCATGCCACTCTGTGGTCTCCTGATGCTGATACCACTACCACCTCCACACTGTTGTCATGCCACTCTGTGGTCTCCTGATGCTGCTGCTGCATCCACACTGTCGTCCTGCCCTCTGTATTCTTCTGATGCTGCTGCCACCTCCACATTATGTCACCTTGCCACTCTGTCAGACCTTCTACATTCACAGGCAGGTCAAAGTTGACAACAATCCACATTTGCTCTACTTCAATTCCTCGAGCACAGACATTAGTGGTGATAGGAAATGTTCCCTTGCCATCTCTGTCGTCGTGCCACTGTGGTCTCCTGATGTTGCGGCTGCCACTGCCACCTCCACATTGTTGTCGTGCCGCTCTGTGGTCTCCTGATGCCACTGCTGCTTCCACTGCCACTGCCACACTGTCATTGTGCCACTCTGTAGTCTCCTGATGCTACTGTCGCTGCCACCTCCACACTGTCGGGGGGGGGGGGTGTTTCTACGCATGTAAGCATTTAATAGAACAGGTTCTGTAGAATTCTATGTAGAATCAGTGAATTGGTGTAAAAGGAGTGCGTTCTTTCACTCTATAGTAGGATCTTGGGCCTCTGCACGGTTCTTTATAGCTGGTGCTAACATTGACCTGTAAGGCTGAGTTCACACTTGAGTTATTTGTTCAGTTTTGGCCCCATAATTGCCCAAATACATTAAAGGGAGTCTGTCACCTCTATTTGACCATATACAGCGCTTACATGGCTCTATTGCACATCTACACATGAATGTAATGGTACCTTTGTTAATTTCTTTAGACTTGCAGATGCAGGAAAAATGTCATTTCATTCATATGCAAATGAGCACTCGCAAGCGCACAGGGGCAGTGTTCAGTGTGTAGGAGCCCAGGCTGCTCTGCCTTCTTCCAGCGTTACTCTTCCCCAGCCTCTGCCTTTGCCTGCCCTCCTATTCTCTTGTGTCATACAAGGAGGGCGGGCAAAGGCATAGGCTGGGGAGAAGTAATCATGAAAGAAAGCAGAAAAGCCGGGGCTCTAGATAATTTTTTTCTGTTCTTCTATCAGATCATAAGAAAGGAAAACAAATGTGAATGCACCCTTAGGGTTCATGCACATGGCCATTGCCCGGCCATGCTTGTATTGCGGCCCGCTTGAATGCGTCCACAATCCGAAAGGTCCGGTGCAGAATGGAGGCACAATGCTTACATGGGATTTCATGTTCATGTTTCATGTTCTGGATCCGTTGCGGCAGCCACATGGATGTTGCCCGTGCATTGAGGACTGTAAATTGCAATCCCCAATGCATGGAACGGCGGAGCAATGGCTGTGTGCATGAGGCTTTAGGCAGCAAAAACAAATAAAAAAAAGCCCTCACACAGCTAATATAAACTGAAAAATAAAAGATGATGTGGGTCACAGACATACAGAGATACTTTTTGTGTCTTTATTGTGCAAAACAAAAAGAAAACTCAATCAGTTGGGTATTGATATAATTGTATTGACACACATTTAAATTAACATGTCATTTACAATGCACAATGAGCTCCATAAAAGAACCAAAAATAAATAAAACCACCCTGCTTCACAAAGAAGAAATAAAACTGCTCCACTGCTGATTGTATTGTGCAAAAGAAGTAAAACATTGCAAAACAATATAAATTTAGTGTTGTTGTAAGTGTATTGACCCACAGAATAAAGTTAACATGTCAATTATACTGCATGGTGAACGCAGAATTATTGTTTTTTGTTCATTCCGTCTCCCAAAAAAATGGCTAGAAGTGACTAAAAACCCACAGCACCATCAATGGAGAAATTAAAACAGTGTTTCTTTAAACCATACCTGAGTTTTTAAGTTTGTATAATTCTGTGCTTCTTTGTATAATCATAACTGCGAAGGAATGTGTCTTTTTGGACTTCCCCTATTTTTTATTTCAGTGTATTTATTCTCCTCGTCAGAGGCACAGCTAGTTGCATTTCTTTCAGAAGCCTTTCAGGACCTACCAACTCTGTACTGCTGTGACATCCTTTTTTTACTTTCAACCATGTTTTGGAGTTCACAGAACAGATAAGGAGGGGGAGATCACATATACAGAACGGCAGGAGGCTCCTGTGATCTTCAGATGCAGTGTAGACGAGGTTAAAATCTCAGCTCAGACACGCCACCAGTTCTTCTCAGCCGTGTTACCAGGGACAGATCTTGCAGTGGACTGCAACTTAGGTGGAAGTAAGAACCCTAGTGGCCATGACTTTACAGCTTTTTTTCAGATGGATGCAGGCAGATTTTTTTAAAAGAAGTGATGTAGAAATGTGATAGTTACACTGTTCTCTATTAAATGAAATAAAATTGTGTGATAAATAAAGTGACTCTTTAAGTGTTTTTATTGTGTAAAGTAGTAAACAATAAGAAATGGTATACATTTGGTATTGCTGTAATTCACGTTTCTACAGAATAATGGTAACTCATTATATATAGTGCATGGTGAACAGCGCACAATTTAAAATGTGAAAAACATAGGTGGAATAGCTGTTTTTTTTCAGTCCCCATTAAGAGTTTATAAAAATTTAGTTATATGGGTAATGCAAAATGGTAACTCATCTTGCAAAAACAAAATGTTAAAGTTATTAAGGCAAAATATAAGCTGCGTACTTAAGAGGTTAATTTTAAATCCACAGAGACTATCCAGCTCTGTCAGGAGCTTGTTGGGCTCCAATTTGGTGACATATCCCCTTTAATGTTTTCTTAGTCTTCAATACTTCAGCTCACATCATACAGTATGTTTTATCACATCTGATATTATGGAAATAAAACTTGATTTCCATTTTGGGAAGAACTGTTTAAAATATGCTGTTTTATTCAAACAATATCCTAGATGACCAGCCTTCTTTTTCTTTTCAGTAAAACCCCGAATTGTAAATCCAGATATAATGGGAGTTTCCAAAAGTCAAATTGAAATATCTGTAAAAGTAGGTGATAATGTGATACTTCCATTTGAGGTAAAAAGTGTTCCTCCACCGTTCATAACATGGGCAAAGGAGATGCAGCTCATTTCACCATTTTCCCAAAGGTGCAGTAACATATTTAAAAATATACTTTTGTGTGATGAATAATATGCAGACACAGAACCGTCCTAGTGGCAACCATGATGGCTGCTGTGTGGCCTAACACGTCATGGAGCCTGTGTGTAAGAACATATGTAAGTGCATGATGATGATCTATAGGTAATGCCGAGTGATGTATGAACAGTGGGGCAAACACAGTGAATTTGCTGTGAATGGCTCTTAAGAAAATCCCTCAGCAGTGGGACAATCCACCAGCTAACAAAAGCCATCGAAGCTCAAATGTTTGCAGGCAATGTAGTAGACAGTAGAAACCTCTTTCATTTTTTAAGGTACCCCGTGCCTACAGGGCCCCTGTTCAACTGCACATGTTGCTATATGGTTTTTACAACCATGATTGACCAGTGCTGTGGGGTTTTATTACTAACTTTTTCAAAGCAATGAGAACAAGTGAAACAGTTTGAAAAAAGTTTTAGTTCATTAGTTTATCTGTACTCTTTTTTTCAATTTATATATGAATTTGTATGTGCTGTGTATACATGTAACTGTGGAAGTGCCTAGTTGTGTGTATATAGTATATTGTGTTTGCATGTGTTTATATGTGTACTGTATATGTGTCTATTTATGTATCTATCATTGTAGCTAGAAGAGCTATATTCCACAGAAATCCACTATGACTGTTAAAGAAGTTGGTTTTCTGGGCTATAATGATTGTGTCATCTTGTGCACGGTATTGCTCCTCAATTCTAGTGCAATTCTGTCTTGTAGCAAGGGTGTCTAGTAGTTGATATAGAGTTAGACTAAAATGTCTATCCCTGCACCAGATTTATCATCCAACCCCTGTGATAAATCTGGTGCAGGTCCAGACAGTCTTTCTAAGTATATGCCATGTATAAGATCAGTAAATCTACCCCTATATATTTCTGTGAGAATTTATTTTAAATTGGAGATGGGAATTTTTTGTATTTTTTAGCATTTCCATTTTGACAGTTTAGTGTGCTGATTCTGATTTGCTGCAGGCACAATATCCTTCCATCAGGTTCCATGAAGATATTTGAAACTAGGGTCACAGACACAGGGACGTATACTTGTGTAGCTACCAATATAGCAGGAAATGTAACACAATCTGTAAAGCTCAATGTTTATGGTGAGTACTATGTCCTGAACCTCATTATAACTTTCATCTAGTCACTGAACAATAAAGCATTTATGGGGAAATGTATCATTTGAAGTCCTTTTAATGCCATTGTAAGTGTTTTTTATTCTGGTGTGCCAAATTTATGAATTGGCACACATGGCTTTTAAATTTGGTGCACAAGTTATGTGGCTGCATCTTTGTAAATGATAGATTGCAAGGGAAATACCTCATGTTCTATGCGACTGGCTGCAACATTTTTTGTGACATTTGTGGGGATTCGCTCTGGTAGGCAGGGTGAGCGGACGCAGAACAGAGACCCAAAAACAGTTTTTAATCAAACTGCAGTGTTTAATTCACACAAGCAGGTTTAACATCTCAGCAAAACAACATCACCTTAGTTGAAAGTCCTGGTGTTCATTCACACCACGCTGCAGGTTCTGCATAAAGAGTCCAAGTCCAGGCGTGTGTTCACACTTTGCAAACGGGTCCACACCAAAGTTTTAAGTCCAGGAAATAATCCACCTGTCCTCACAGACTGGTCTCAAGCCTTCATCCAGGCACAAGCTTCACACAGCTTAACACACACAGCTATATCACACTCTGTTAATTTTAATGAGAGTTGGGCACTGCAAAAGCCCGGACCGGCCAGTGAAATCTGGCCCAGTGCTTGACCTCACCTTGCTGCAATCACTCTCTACAACATATGCTGGGAGGAAAATATCTCCCATCTACTAACAGACCCTTCACTGTGTCACACATTTTTATGACAGATTTATGAGGTGTGACAATTTTAAATGTCGAACATCATAACTGTGCCATAAAAAATATTTGCTTGCCAATGTAGACCTATTTTTCATGCTACTTCTCAAAGTTCAAAATGGTGTGGGGTGGCCTCACTCAAAAAAAAGTCACATCACTTGTGACTTTATGTCAGAAAACTGGCATGACAGTCTGATAAATGTCTGCCATTGTCTGTATTTAAGCGTTTATTTAAGAGAGCCCCAGCAAAGATCCAGCCCATTACTAATGGGTAATAAAACCATTTTAAAATACATGTGTAAGGTTCAAACAAAAAAAGTAATTGAAAAGTTGACCATGTCACGTTCTGATAAATGATTATATTACAAGGTCCATTATTACAGCACAATGCAGTGTTATTCACAATACAACACATTGATTGACGAGAGAGCAGAGGACAGTTTGCAGATCTCATAGTGGGATCTTCTCACTATTATATGTGCTACTTTCTTTTGGCAGTCTAATGTTGGTCCCTAATAACAGTGCTGATCACATTCAGCTTCCTTAGTAAGAGGAATAATGGTGCAGACACAATTTTGTCTTAGTAACATGTATTTTGTAAGACTGAAAAAAAACCTCTGACCATCCAGTTCAGCCTGTTATGCTGCAAGTTATTCCAGAGGAAGGCAAAAAAAAACCCTGTGAGGTAGAAGCCAATTTTTCACATTTTAGTGGAAACAATTCCTTCCCTACTCCACTCAGGCAATCAGATTAACACCCTGGATCAACGACCCCTCTCTAGTAACTATAACCTGTAATATTATTACCTCCAAAAATACATCCAGGCCCCTCTTGAACTCTTTTAGTGAACTTACCATCATCACCTCCTCAGGCAGAGAGTTCCATAGTCTGACTGCTCTTACAGTAAAGAATCCTCTTCTATGTTTGTGTACAAACCTTTTTTCCTTTAGACAAAGAGGATGCCCCCTTGTCTCAGTCACAGTCCTGGGGATAAATAGATCATGGGAGAGATATCTGTACTGACCCCTGATATATTTATACAAAGTTATTAGATCTCCCCTCAGTCATCTTTTTACTAAAGTGAATAAACCTAATTTTAATAATCTTTCTGGGTACTGCAGTTCACCCATTCCAGTTATTACTTTAGTTTCTCTCCTCTGAACCCTCTCCAGCTCTACTATGTCTGCTTTGTTCACAGGAGCCCAGAACTGTACACAGTACTCCATGTGAGGTCTGACTAGTGATTTGTAAAGTGGCAGGACTATGTTCTCATCACGGGCATCTATGCCCCTTTTGATGCAACCCATTATCTTATTGGCCTTGGCAGCAGCTGTCTGACACTGGTTTCTACAGCTTAGTTTGCTGTTCACTAAAATTCCTAAGTCATTTTCCATGTCAGTGTTACCCAGTGTTTTACCATTTAGTATGTACTGGTGACTTTATTATACTGCATTATTCCTTCCTATGTGAATAACCTTAGATTTTTCAGTGTTAAACCTCATCTGCCACTTCTATGCCCAATCCTCAAATCTATCCAGATCCATCTGTAGCAGTGTACTGTCCTCTTCCGTGTTAATTACTTTACACAAAAATTGATATTTTACTGTGAAAGCCTTCTACAAGATCATTAATAAATATATTGAAGAGAATAGGGCCCAATACCGACCCCTGTGGTACCCCACAAGTGACTGTGACCCAATCTGAGTGTATATCATTAATAACCACCTGCTGTTTTCTATCACTGAGCCAGTTACTTACCCAAAATACAGACATTTTCCTCCAGGCATTCTTATTTTTGTACTACTCTTTTATATGGCACAGTATCCAATATTTTGGAGAAATCCATTGATTCATTCTGGTCCAGTCTAGAAACTTATTAGAGTAGTTTGACAGTACCGATCCCTCATAAACCCGTAGTGATATGGCATTATACACTTATTTTTATTGAGATACTCCAGGATAGCATCTCTTCAAACCTTCAAATGGTTTACCCACAACAGATTTTAGACTTACCAGCCTATAGTTTCTGGGTTTAGCTTTTGACCCCTTTTTGAATATTTGCACCAAATTTGCTATGCGCCAATCCTGTGGAACACTCCCTTTCATCATAGAGTCCTTAAATATCAGAAATAGGAGTCTGTCTTCTACTTAATTCTTTTAGGATACGAGGGTATATGCCATCTGGACCCTGTGATTTGTCTATTTTAATCTTTTTAAGATGCCGCTGCGCTTTTTCCTGGGTCAGACAGGCCACACTTAATGGGGAGTTTACTTTGACACTTTGATTCTTTCTTATTACATTCTTAGTTGGGAATTACAAGTTATATTAAAACAGGGTTTCAAATCAAAATGAAAGTTAAGACCATGCGTTTAGGGGGTTTTAAGACAGTAAATCCATTGTACGTCTTTTTGATTTATACATCTGATCAAATCACCGTCCCCATGTTAATCCCATAAAAACTTTTATTGCATATTTATTGAAGAGGACCTGGTTCAGTGTAATCCTGCAGCGCTAGCGATTAAAGATATGTGAAGTTATTAAAAATTTGATTTGGCTGCTTTGTCAATTTGTTACAAATTACTTTGTCATGAATGGCAATCCAATGGGCGCAATGACGGGGAACAACGTAACGCTGATCCCGGCATCTGACAGTCACATTGAGGCCTTTCACCACATCAACCAACTTCTACCTAACGTATATGAATGCTATACTACATAGACATACAATGAGAAAACATTGTAATATATTTATGTCAGGCTAGATGCCTTTTGAAAGGGAATGTGTATCACCAGTTTAACTTACTGTAATACACTGATTCTACTGAAATTTGTGTTGTCCTGTTAAATTCTACATTTCATGCTTTTGAACTGTTTTATGTCTTATTTCTAAGTCCCCCCAAAAATCCAAAAAGGTCCTAAAGTAATAAGAGCAAATGTTCATCAAAGCTTTGAAATCACCTGTGTTAGCAATGGCATACCTCTCCCGAAAACAACCTGGTTTAAAGATGGAAGAATCCTGGAAATGAATGAAAGAGTAAAGGATACCACATTCAAAGTGGATAACGCAGAACTTCCTGATGCAGGACTGTATACATGCATTGCTAGTAACGTTATTGGCCAAGACGATGCAAATGTGACTGTAGAGATTCGAGGTAAGCAAATAGTGATGGTTTGTGTATTAGAAGGTACTATGCTAATCACTATGTGTTGGTTTTTTTCTGGATTGCACTGATTGTTATTATTCCTGTGTAGCACCTCCTACTTTGTCCAGCCTGGAACCTCCTTATGATGAAACAAACCAGGAAAGGATTTCAAATCAGTGGGTTGCATTTCCCTGTCCAGCAATAGGTAAATCTCTTGACTTTTTTCCTATTGTTACAGCAGTCTGCCTCATCTCTGCCATGTAAACCCCTCAGATCCAATAAGCTTCTTTCCATAAGGTGTGACTTCGTTAGAAGTTTAAAACTGAGTCAAAATCACCCCAAATACTTCTAACTTTCTTGCAAAAAAAAAGAAAAAGAAAAAAATGTCCTCCAAAGATAAGAGAAAATGAAGATTTAAGAAAAATAAGCAGATAACTAAGACCTTACATATACCAGTTAGAAAAAGCTGCTGGAAGCTGTAAACCATTTTCTATTATGAGGCAGGAGCTTCTTCAGGGCCCCGTACATGACACAGTGTACCAGAACAATAAAATGGAGCTGCCCTCACCTGACGTCTGAATGAGCAGCTCATTCTGGCACAGACAGGGGGTAGTACAGGCCATGTAATACCACACTGTACTGTAAAGAGGAGCTATGAGACGACCATTACAGGTGTTTTACCAGAGAAATGGACATGTTGACTGGTTGGATCTGAGTCTAAGGCTTGTATGTTGAGTCTATTCTAAACTTACACAGGAAAGATGGGGAAAATGTATCATTCCCATATGCCATGTTTTTGACATTGAAAACCTGGTTTTGTGACTTTTTCAATACCCTTGCAAGTAGATTTAGTCACATATGAAACTGTCCTCACCAGTTTCTGAAAAAGTGGCTTGGCGAAGGCCGGGTGTGGGCAGGGCCATTTATGCCAGCACATTTATCATCATTTATACCAGAAACTGGCATAAATGATGAATGAAATCCACACCAGCCATGAGCTAGAGTAGATTTCAATCTGTCGACCAGACTTCAGGAGGAGGCATTTAATGTAAATGTTTGCATAAATGAACAAACAATGGCTACCCTACAGGCTTTATGTCTGTCCCAGCTTCATCAGGAGACATCTGAGATCTGAGTTTAACCATAAAGACATTTCCGACAAGGTTGGTGCAGAATGCTTTAGAAAAACAGGCATTCTGCAGAGCTGGGCCTATAGCACCTTCACAAATACAGAATGGTGGCATTGCTGTTAGCATTGATTTAATAAACCATGTATTCTTCAATGTCAGTTCTTTCAGAGAGACTAGCAACTACATGATTCTTCTCAGTTTTCTAATTAGGTTTTCTAAGTGGTTACATGTGTTAGAATAAGATTTGTAATTCAAATAGTTCTGTATTAGTAATTAGAGATTAATTCCCAACTTCAAGGAGTAATAAATAAAATTATATTCAATGTAAACTGACAGCCCATTATAAAATAACATTATTTTACATATTGTGAGCACTTTGAGCTATTCATGGTCAGTAACGGTATGTCCAGGTCAGAATATTCATGACAAACCTCTGATATATTCTTTTTTACATTCTCTATATTGCCTTAATAAGGGACTCCAAAACCAGTGATCAAATGGTTACACAATAACAAAGAATTAACAGGATCAGAACCTGGTGTCAATATTACAAAGGATGGGACGCTGCTCATTATCAATTCCTTGACGCCATATGATAATGGAGAGTACAGGTGTGTGGCGGCAAATGAAGTGGGCTTGACCGAAAATAAGTACAACCTAAAAGTCCATGGTAATTTTCTCATTTTCAATGCTTTTCATAAGTGCCGTTTGGATTACATATGGTATTGTAGTTACTTACATGCAGTTACCGGGATTCTAAAATATGAATGTACTTTGCACTGGCATCTTCTGCACAGCTTTCTCTATCCAGTTTCTGACCTTCTCATTGCTGGTATATTACATTCTAATACTTCTTCACAGGACCTAATAAGTCTATTAAGATGGCAGAGCTAGGGCTGTTGTTGGACTCCCGACTTACATAACAACCCATTGGCACTCCTGGCCATTGCAGCAAAGTGTCAGCTGTAGGTTACTGCTGATGGAGCAGACTCAGATCCTGAGCACGTGCCATCATCCTGCAGTACATGTACAGCAGATGTCTGGAAGGATTAAACAGGACCTGTCTGCTCTTTTGATGTCTATATTAGTAATTGTGTTCCTCATATAATAGTTATGCTGGATAATCTTTTCTGAAGACTATGTATTGTGCTGTTCCTCAATCAATCCTTCTGGACAGGTATGAATAAATGAAGGACCGACTGTTACCATTTACTTTATTATTAAAACATATTCCTACATAGTTTCACACTACCCAGACAGTGCTGACAGTATCAGACCATGCAGTGACACATCCTAGAGGAATTTTTTTAAGTGCTTCCAGGAGGGCTAACAGAGGAATGGCACAGTGCAGAGTCCTAAAGAAAGTGCCTCAGGTGCTGCTATGAATTTTTAGTTATTTCCAGGTTTGAGAAAGCAGATGTTATCAGTAGTGACCCCCATCCCCAAGGAGTGCTGCACGTTCAATAGAAATAAGGACCCCCAAGTTTTATTTAGAAACTCAACTGCTTCAAAATGGTTTTTAAAAAATAGTTATTTCCCTTTAAAAAACTAACTTTTGTTGTGGCCTTTTATATAACATGTTATTATTATTTAACATCTGTACAGCAAAAGCGTCAACTCTAGAGATGAGCGAGCACTAAAATGCTTGGGTGCTCGTTATTCGAGTCAAACTTTTCCCGATGCTCGGGTGCTCGTTTCGAATAACGAACCCCATTGAAGTCAATGGGAGACTCGAGCATTTTTGCAGGGGACCAAGGCTCTGCCTAGGGAAGGCTGGGTGAAAACCTGGAAACCTCAGAAAATGATGGAAACACCACGGAAATGGACAGGAAACAGCAGGGGCAGCATGCATGGATGCCTCTGAGGCTGCCTAATCCCACCATTACCCCAAATTCTCCTAGTGGGGCATGTGTGGTATCGATTCTTCTCAGTTTAATACCGTATACGTCCCCTATCTTGGGACCCTATATTTCATGGATTTTTCGACTACGGAAAAGGAAAAAGAGCTTGCTCTGGCCAGGGAAGTGTCTTTCCTACTGCAGCTAAGGGGACGTGTCCATGCTCTGCCTATCACAGGTCAGGAGGCAATTAAAAGAAGAACCAAAAAAAACATCATTACAATATCTAATACGTCCCCTATCCGGGTAAATTGTTTGGAGAGAGGGCCTGTAGGTGGGGGGCAGGCTGGGGGGAAGGAGGTTTAGCTGGAAGAGCCAGAGGAGTGCCCCCTGGGCTAGCGTGTGTGGTGGTGACAACAGCCGGAATGGATTTGGAAAAACTGTAGCATCAACCGGTACGGTATCGATTCTTCTCAGTTTAATACCGTATACGTCCCCTATCTTGGGACCTTATATTTCATGGATTTTTCGACCACGGAAAACGGAAAAAGAGCTTGCTCTGGCCAGGGGAGTGTCTTTCCTACTGCAGCTAAGGGGATGTGTCCATGCTCTGCCTATCACAGGTCAGGAGGCAATTAAAAGAAGAACCAAAAAAAAATCTGTACAATATCTAATACGTCCCCTATCCGGGTAAATTGTTTGGAGAGAGGGCCTGTAGGTGGGGGGCAGGCTGGGGGGAAGGAGGTTGAGCTGGAAGAGCCAGAGGAGTGCCCCTGGGCTAGCATATGTGGTGGTGACAACAGCCGGATGGATTTGGAAAAACTCTAGCATCAACCGGTACGGTATCGATTCTTCTCAGTTTAAAATCGTATACGTCCCCTATCTTGGGACCATATATTTCATGGATTTTTCGACCACGGAAAAGGAAAAAGAGCTTGCTCTGGCCAGGGGAGTGTCTTTCCAACTGCAGCTAAGGGGACGTGTCCATGCTCTGCCTATCACAGGTCAGGAGGCAATTAAAAGAAGAACAAAAAAAACATCAGTACAATATCTAATACGTCCCCTATCCGGGTAAATTGTTTGGAGAGAGGGCCTGTAGTTGGGGGGTAGGCTGGGGGGAAGGAGGTTTAGCTGGAAGAGCCAGAGGAGTGCCCCCTGGGCTAGCATGTGTGGTGGTGACAACAGCCGGATGGATTTGGAAAAACTCTAGCATCAACCGGTACGGTATCGATTCTTCTCAGTTTAATACCGTATACGTCCCCTATCTTGGGACCTTATATTTCATGGATTTTTCGACCACGGAAAACGGAAAAAGAGCTTGCTCTGGCCAGGGGAGTGTCTTTCCCACTGCAGCTAAGGGGACGTGTCCATGCTCTGCCTATCACAGGTCAGGAGGCAAATAAAAGGAGAACCAAAAAAAACATCAGTACAATATCTAATACGTCCCCTATCCGGGTAAATTGTTTGGAGAGTGGGCCTGTCGGTGGGGGGCAGGCTGGGGGGAAGGAGGTTGAGCTGGAAGAGCCAGAGGAGTGCCCCCTGGGCTAGCGTGTGTGGTGGTGACAACAGCCGGAATGGATTTGGAAAAACTGTAGCATCAACCGGTATGGTATGTATTCTTCTGAGTTTAATACCGTATACGGCACCTATCCGGAAAAATAGTTTGGAGAGAGAGAAAGAGAGGAAAAAGACGTGCAGTATTGAGCAATTACACGGAAACTATTAGATTAGGCAGACGTGGTCTGCTTAATTGCAACCCAGACAAAAGAGAGAAAGAGAGGAAAATGACGTATTTTTAAAAGTTACCTTTATAGATCAAGTGTGGTATGTGTTCTATGTATACTACTCAGTTTAATACCGTATATGGCAGCTATCCGGAAAAATAGTTTGGAGAGAGAGAAAGATAGGACAAAGACGTAAATTGTTTGGAGAGAGGGCCTGTAGGTGGGGGGCAGGCTGGCGGGAAGGCGGTTGAGCTGGAAGAGCCAGGGGAGTGCCCCCTGGGCTAGCGTGTGTGGTGGTGACAACAGCCGGATGTAGTTAGAATGACGACGCAGGACCCCAACTTAAAAATTTAGCATCAACCGGTACAGTCGTAAATTATGAGATTGATCAAGTGTGGTATGTCTTCTATGTATACTACTCAGTTTAATACCGTATATGGCAGCTATCCGGAAAAATAGTTTGGAGAGAGAGAAAGATAGGACAAAGACGTAAATTGTTTGGAGAGAGGGCCTGTAGGTGGGGGGGCAGGCTGGGGGGAAGGAGGTTGAGCTGGAAGAGCCAGAGGAGTGCCCCCTGGGCTAGCGTGTGTGGTGGTGACAACAGCCGGATGTAGTTAGAATGACGACGCAGGACCCCAACTTAAAAATTTAGCATCAACCGGTACAATTGTCAATTATGAGCTCGATCAAGTGTGGCATGACTTTTTAGATGGAGATTGCATGTGGTCACGTACTCCCTGGAACCCCATAGTCACCCCTTCTCTGATGTGCTAGCCCAGAACATTCTCTGCCCCAATTCGCAAGACCTTTTGCAGTCTCCGTGTGCTGACAGTGGGGATTTACCAGTGTTGTCTGAGGAGGTGGTGGACAATGGCGAGACACAGGTGTCGGGGGGTGAGGTAGTTGTATGGGAAGCAAGTTACAGTGGGGACTCCTTGGGGGGACTTTCTCATGATGGGACAGATTCAACTTGGGTGGATCAGGCACAGGAACAGATCAATTTTTTTTTTTTGTGTTTATTTAACTTTTATTTAGCAAAAATAACCACAGAGATATTTATTCGTTATCTTCGCTGCGCAGTCTGGCGTTGGGGTTCGTCACTTTGATGGCGAGCTGTGCCGCTCTCTCCACAATGGTCTTTAGGTTCTTAGATGGAGACGTTGTGGGCGATTTCTGCACAGAAGGACTTGTTGCTCATCAACAGAATCTCGAGCTCCTTGACATTGTGGACCAGGAATTTGCGGAACTATGTGGGCAGCATGTGTTTGGTCTTCTTGTTGCTACCGTATCCAATGTTGGGCAATATAGATACGCAGGTAATATTATTTTTCACACCTATCCCAAAAATAAAATTTACGCAGTTTGCGCAAAAAACTGAAACTGGAGAGAGTGCCTGTAGGTGGACCTCCGGAAAAATTGTTTGAGAGAGGGCCTGTAGGTGGACCTCCGGAAAAATTGTTTGAAGAAAGGGCCTGTAGGTGGACCTCCGGAAAAATTGTTTGGAGAGAGGTCCCGTAGGTGGAACTCCGGAAAAATTGTTTGGAGAGAGGGCCTGTAGGTGGACCTCCGGAAAAATTGTTTGGAGAGAGGGCCTGTAGGTGGAACTCCGGAAAAATTGTTTGGACAGAGGGCCCGTAGGTGGACCTCCGGAAAAATTGTTTGAAGAGAGGGCCTGTAGGTGGACCTCCGGAAAAATTGTTTGGAGAGAGGGCCTGTAGGTGGACCTCCGGAAAAATTGTTTGGAGAGAGGGCCTGTAGGTGGACCTCTGGAAAAACTGTTTGAAGAGCGGGCCTGTAGGGGGCCCTCCTGATAAAAAATTGTGGTAAAAGAGTGCCAGTTGGACCTCTGAAAAATGGCGTTTTTTTGGTCAGCGTTAGGCAAAGACAATATGGAGGAGGAGGAGGAGTAGGAGGAGTAGAGAAGAGGAATCGGATACATAAGTAATGTTAAATTTTAGCTGCTTTCCCCCGGAGGAAATTTGAATTCCGGTGAAATCCAGGCTTTGTTCATTTTAATAAGCGTCAGCCTGTCAGTGCTGTCAGTTGACAGGCGTGTACGCTTATCGGTGATGACGCCACCAGCTGCACTGAATACCCGCTCTGACAGCACGCTAGCGGCAGGGCAGGCCAGCACCTCCAAGGCGTACAGCGCCAGTTCAGGCCACGTGTCCAGCTTTGAAACCCAGTAGTTGTATGGAGCAGAGTGATCGCTACGGACGTTGGTATGGTCAGCTAGGTACTCCCTCACCATCTTTCTGTACAGCTCCCCCCTACTCTGCCTAGACTGGGGACAGGTGACAGTGTCTTGCTGGGGTGACATAAAACTGGCAAAGGCCTTGGAGAGCGTTCCCCTGCCAGTGCTGGACAAGCTGCCTGCTCGCCTCCTCTCCCCCGCTACTTGGCCCACAGAACCATGCCCTCTGCCGCTAGCGGCGTCAGATGGGAAGAATTGTTTCAGCTTGTGCACCAGGGCCTGTTGATATCTATTCACTCTCATACTCCTTTCCTCTGCAGGGATGAGAGTGGAAAGGTTCTGCTTGTACCGTGGGTCCAGGAGAGTGAACACCCAGTAATCGGTGTTTGAAAAAATTCTTCTAACGCGAGGGTCACGGGATAGGCAGCCTAACATGAAGTCTGCCATGTGCGCCAGAGTCCCAACACGCAAGAATTCCCTCTCCTCACTGGCCTGACTCTGCATTTCCTCCTCCTCCTCCTCCAAGTCCTCCTTTTCAGCCCATACACGCTCAAGAGTTAAGGACTGAGCACTGGTACCCTCTACTGTCTCGCCGACATTCTCCTCCTCTTCCTCCTCATCCTCATCCCCCTCCTCCGATACGCGCTGAGAAACAGACCGGAGGGTGCTCTGGCTATCAAGCGACGTATCTTCCTCCACCGTCTCTTGTGACAAGCGCAAAGCATCCGACTTGATGCTGAGCAGTGAGTTTTTCAACAGGCAAAGCAGCGGGATGGTGAGGCTGATAATGGCGGCATCGCCGCTGACCATCTGTGTTGACTCCTCAAAGTTGCTCAACACCTGGCAGATATCAGACCACGTCCACTCCTCATTGTAGACTTGAGGAATCTGACTGACCTGACTACCAGTTCTGGTGGAAGTTGACATCTGGCAGTCTACAATCGCTCTGCGCTGCTGGTAAACTCTGGATAACATGTTTAATGTCGAATTCCATCTCGTGGGCACGTCGCACAACAGTCGGTGAGCGGGCAGTTGTAGGCGGCGCTGCGCTGCCCTGAGAGTGGCAGCATCTGTGGTGGACTTGCGGAAATGCGCACAGATGCGGCGCACCTTGGTGAGCAAATCAGACAGATTGGGGTATGTCTTGAGGAACCGCTGAACTATGAGATTGAACACGTGGGCCAGGCATGGCACATGTGTCAGTCTGCCGAGTTGCAGAGCCGCCACCAGGTTACGCCCGTTGTCACACACAACCATGCCTGGCTTGAGGTTCAGCGGTGCCAGCCACACATCGGTCTGCGCCGTGATGCCCTGTAACAGCTCTTGGGCGGTGTGCCTTTTGTCACCTAAGCTCAGCAGTTTGAGCACCGCCTGCTGGCGCTTACCCACGGCACTGCTGCTGCGCCTAGAGCTACCGACTGAAGGCGCCGTGCCCACGGATGGTAATTCGGTGGAGGAGGAGGGGGTCGGAGGAGGAGGAGGCATAGTACGTCTGAGAGACCGTGACCGAGGTAGGCCCCGCAATCCTCGGTGTGGGCAGTACATGAGCGGCCCCAGGGTCATTCTCGGTCCCAGCCTCCACCAAGTTAACCCAATGTGCCGTCAGTGAGATATAGTGTCCCTGCCCGGCAGCACTTGTCCACGTGTCCGTGGTTAGGTGGACCTTCTCAGAAACAGCGTTGGTCAGGGCACGGATGATGTTCTGTGACACGTGCTGGTGTAGGGCTGGGACGGCACATCGGGAAAAATAGTGGCGGCTGGGGACCGAATACCGAGGGGCAGCCACCGCCATGAGATTGCGAAAGGCCTCGGTCTCTACCAGCCTATAGGGCAGCATCTCCAGGCTAAGCAATTTGGAGATGTGGACGTTGAGGGCTTGGGCATGTGGGTGGGTGGAACTGTATTTCCTCTTGCGCTCCAGCGTCTGCTGTAAAGACTGCTGAACGCTGCCCTGGGACATGTTGGTGGACACTGTGGATGATCGTGGAGGCGAAGGTGTGGTTTTCCGGCGGGAGGCACTCCTGGGCAGGGGGTTGACTAGCAGAGGCAGCGAGTGACGCAGGGGATTGACTAGCAGAGGCAGCGAGTGACACAGGGGAAGGAGCAGTGGTGTGACCCGCAGGAGGTGGTGAACGGCCTTGGTTCCATTGAGTGGGGTGTTTAGCACTCATATGCCTGCGCATGCTGGTGGTGGTTAGGCTAGTAGTGGTGGCACCCCTGCTGATCCTGGTGTGGCACAGGTTGAACACCACAGTCCGTCGGTCATCCTCACTTTCTTTAAAGAACCTCCAGACTTGCGAACATCTAGGCCTCGCCACAGGAGCTTCACTACGTGAAACAGTTGCTGCTGATGCACCAGCTCTGGCCCTGCTTCTCCCTCTGGCCACACCACTGCCTCTTACAACCTGTTCTGGTGCAGCACTCGCCTCCGCCTCAGAAGCACTGTCTTCACTCGGCATATCAACCCAGCTTGGGTCAGTCACCTCGTCATCCTCCGATTCCTCAGTCTGCTCCCCCCTCGGAATTCCTCCCCTTACAACAACTTCACCACTGTCTGACAACCGTGTCTCCTCATCGTCCGACACCTCTTTACAAACTTCTTCCACTAACTCAACATTGTCATCATCATCATCATCACCCACAGACTGCGACAGTTGGAAAACTTGGGCATCGGGAACGAGGTCAGCAGCAACCTGAGAAGTGGTTTGTGACTCTGGGAAGGGTCCAGAAAACAGTTCCTGAGAGTATGCCGGATCGCATTCCAAATTTTCCTGGGAGGGGGCAGACTGGGGGGAAGGAGGTTGAGGTGGAGGAGCCAGAGGAGTGCTCCCTTGGGTAACGTGGGTGGACTGCGTGGAAGACTGACTGGTGGACAAATTACTTGAAGCATTATCCGCAATCCACGAGATCAGCTGTTCGCACTGTTGTGGTTTCAACAGTCCTCTACCACGTGTCCCTGTAAGTTGAGACATGAAGCTAGGGAGTGTAGCTCTGCGGCGTTCCACAGCTCCCTCATCAGCAGGTACTGTCTCACCCTGCCCAGGACCACGGCCTCTGCCCCCTGCAGTAATTGAATGCCCACGCCCTCGTCCTCGACCCTTAGCCCTGGGGTTCAACATTTTCTGTATATAAGTGTATTATAAAAAAAAAATAAAATAAACGGGCCTGGTGTACTGAAACCCACAAACTTGTTCAGTCTGGTTTAATTAAGTGACGTACAGAAAGTGTCACCTGGACAGAAAATACGGATTGGAGTGACTGTGCTGAACTGTGACACACAGAAAGGTTCCACGCAGCTGTGTGAAATGGATTTGTATCACTGAGCTAAAACAACAAATACAACTAATTTTTTTTATATATTTTGTTTTCTATATTTTTTTGTAGTTTTGTTTTTTTGGGAACGTGACGTGCAGGAACTATCGTAGACCTAACTCACACCCTGTTAATGGTGGCTATTTAGACTGCGACCCAGACAAATGTCGCACAGAGATTTTTGGATCAAGCTATATACGTGACAGGCAGCAAATGACTTGGTTGTATTCAGTGACGTACAGAAAGTGTCACCTGGACAGAAAATACGGATTGGAGTGAGTGTGCTGAACTGTGACACACAGAAAGGTTCCACGCAGCTGTGTGAAATGGATTTGTATCACTGAGCTAAAACAACAAATACAACTAATTTTTTTATATATTTTGTTTTCTATATTTTTTTTTTAGTTTTGTTTTTTTGGGAACGTGACGTGCAGGAACTATCGTAGACCTAACTCACACCCTGTTAACGGTGGCTATTTAGACTGCGACCCAGACAAATGTCGCACAGAGATTTTTGGGATCAAGCTATATACGTGACAGGCAGCAAATGACTTGGTTGTATTCAGTGACGTACAGAAAGTGTCACCTGGACAGAAAATACGGATTGGAGTGAGTGTGCTGAACTGTGACACACAGAAAGGTTACACGCAGCTGTGTGAAATGGATTTGTATCACTGAGCTAAAACAACAAAAAAACTAATTTTTTTAATATATTTTGTTTTCTATATTTTTTTTTGTTTTGTTTTTTTGGGAACGTGACGTGCAGGAACTATCGTAGACCTAACTCACACCCTGTTAACGGTGGCTATTTAGACTGCGACCCAGACAAATGTGGCACAGAGATTTTTGGGATCAAGCTATATACTTGACAGGCAGCAAAGACTTGGTTGTATTCAGTGACATACAGAAAGTGTCACCTGGACAGGAAATACGGATTGGAGTGACTGTGCTGAACTGTGACACACAGAAAGGTTCCACGCAGCTGTGTGAAATGGATTTGTATCACTGAGCTAAAACAACAAAAAAACTAATTTTTTTTATATATTTTGTTTTCTATATTTTTTTTGTAGTTTTGTTTTTTTGGGAACGTGACGTGCAGGAACTATCGGAGACCTAAGTCACACCCTGTTAACGGTGGCTATTTAGACTGCGACCCAGACAAATGTCGCACAGAGATTTTTGTGATCAAGCTATATACGTGACAGGCAGCAAATGACTTGGTTGTATTCAGTGACGTACAGAAAGTGTCACCTGGACAGAAAATACAGGTTGGAGTGAGTGTGCTGAACTGTGACACACAGAAAGGTTACACGCAGCTGTGTGAAATAGATTTGTATCACTGAGCTAAAACAACAAAAAAAGTAATTTTTTAAATATATTTTGTTTTGGATTTTTGTTTTTTTTGGAACGTGACGTGCAGAAACTATCGTAGAGCTAACTGACACCCTACTGACGGTGGCTATTTAGACTGCGACCCAGACAAATGTCGCACAGAGATTTTTGGAATCAAGCTATACACGTGACAGGCAGCAAAACACTTGGTTGTATTCAGTGACGTACAGAAAGTGTCACCTGGACAGAAAATAGTGAGTGTACTGAACTGTGACACACAGAATGGTTCCACACTGCTGTGTGCAATGGATTTGTATCACTGAGATATAACATAAAAAAAAAGGGGGTTATATATGGCGATAGCTGCACTACTAGTGCCAGCCAGCCAGCCAAGCCAGGAGACAAAAAAAAATGTCTTCTAGCCCTTAGAAGGGCTGTTGGGTTTTTTGTGGGTGATTCCTGCCTAACAGAGAACTAAATGCAGGCCCTAACACTGTCCCTGAAACGCAGCAGCTCTATCCCTAACGACATCCAGACAGCATCTGAGCCGACCACCGTGGCCAGTCAGTAGTATATTCCAGGGTCACCTGATCAGGCCAGCCAACCCCTGCTATCGACATGTAAGGGCCCCACGTGATGCTGGGTGTACCGCAGAGTCTCCTGGCTTGTGATTGGCTGTATTTATAGGCGCCAAAAAAGCACGATGCGGAAGTTGCCATTTCCTCGAGCATGGCGAGATACTCGTCCGAGCAGCGAGCACTTACGAGTACCCTAATACTCGAACGAGCACCAAGCTCGGACGAGTATGCTCGCTCATCTCTAGTCAACTCACATCTAATGAACAATTCTTCAGTGAGATAATCACCTTAATGTCCACTCGAAATGACACTCCAAATCTCATGATATATTTTTTAGTATTAAAGGTGTTGTCACACTTCTGTAAGTGGCATTTATCATGTAGAGGAAGTTAATAAAAGGCACTTACTAATGTATTGTGATTGTCCATATTGTCTCCTTTGCTGGCTGGATTCATTTTTCCATCACATTATACACTGCTTGTTTCCATGGTTACGGCCACCCTGCAATCCATCAGCAGTGGTTGTGCTTGCACACTATAGGAAAAAGCTCCACCCTCTCTGGTGGCTGGGATTGTGGGAGCACACATAGGCTAGTGCTTTTTCCTGTAGAGTGCAAGCACGACCACTGCTGCTGGATTACAGGGTAGTCATAACTAGGGATGAGCGAACTGACTTCAGATGCTTCATCTAATACATTCAAATACTGTACAGAGCCCATGCTCAGTACACTATTACAATGAAGTTTTATGTGAATCGACTTCGGATTAGGCAGTCGAAATCAATTCGCTCATCCCTAGTCATAACCATGGAAACGAGCAGTGTAGCAATATGGATAATAACAATACATTAGCAAGTGCCTTGTATTAACTTTCACTACATGATAAATGAATACATTTGCTGAAGTGAAACAACCCCTTTAAGATTCACATATCAGTCTCACCACTGTGCAATGATCTGTTCACTCTGGGCCTGGTCAATGCTTTCTGAAGGTCATAACTTTGAAGATGATCCAAGTTAAAGGTTCTGTTCCACAATCCTGTCCCAGCCTTAATTATAATTTGCGGTGAGCACACAATTCCATTTAATGAGTTTTATAAATGAGACTTTCCATAGGAAGTTTACTACAGGGCTCCTGTAAATGATGGATGACGTGCCAGAGCTCACCTTACCACTGGCATTGTGTTCCAACATTACAGCATTCCATATTACAGTATCCGCTTTCATCTGTCCCTTATTTACTTCCCAAGTCCTCATTAAATAACTGGTTAATGGTTGTCAATTTTTTAATTGAATGCAGATGCTGAAGAAGCAGTGAATCATTCACACATGGAAGTAATAGTTTATGGAACACAATAATTAGATACCAGGGTAAACATGCGTTTCCTTCTGCTAATTTGCACAAATTGTGTTCTTTATTGTAGGAAGAATCTCCTTTTCTGTCTTTAATTATCTAAACTTTTATTTACAGACCCCCCAGCTATAAAGGAAAAGGAAAAACTGACAAATATCTCTGTTTTGTTAAACCATGATGTAAGCTTGTATTGTGATGCCACAGGAAGCCCACCGCCACTCATCACATGGTATAATGGCACCACTCAGGTATATGCAATTTATAATTGATTTGCCATCAGTGACGACAACTAGCAGAATCTAAACTGGTATCTTCCTATGAAGCATCATGTGTCCAAAAATATGTAACCCCTTCTGATTAGTGATGTTATTAACAAGTGCCTAATGTGGCATAGTCATAGGAATCTAATAACTCAGTTTCTTAACTGGCCTGCTAGGGCTTTGTAAACTAATACTGTCTAGGAATAGCAATAAATCATTACCTGAAGTTTCATTACTTAATCATACAATGTTCTGCTGTGTCTCTTCAAGGGTTGTTCAACCCCCAAGGCTCTTTAACGAAAACATACCACTCACCTATTCATCCTTGTTATGTTCAGCATTAAAGGTTCCTTCCCTATGGTTTCCAATCCCCTATGTAGTGTTGTCATGTGCACCTCTGTTTCGCTATTCATCGGCCTCAGCAGTGATGTGTCCCTGAATAGCACATGACCACTGAGGCTCTGCAGTCATATGTCATTCAGGGACAGTCGGACCGGAACCAGCAGGGAAGGGACCTTTAGTCCTGAGATGGATCACTGGTGAACAGGTGATTGGCTTTCTGTTTTCATGTTAAACACATTCTGGGCCTTAATTGATTTTACCTTGAGGGTTAGACAACCCCTTTAATTTCAATGAAGGAAAAGCTTAAAGGGATTGTCTGTGATGTCAGATTAGAGTCATGGAAATGATTGGTTATCCTGAAGGAAATTTTTGAAGTCAGTTTTTCTTGAGTCCAGGTTGATGTAATTTACACCAAATTTATCAAACTTTGCCCATACTTTGATAAATTTGGCAAGTCTTTAAACATAACATTTTTGACTAGAGGTGTTACACCAACCCTCAACTGAAGTGAGACATTTTCTGGTACTTTTCAAAAACTTTCAGATGATAAATCTTGTGTAAACATAAATAACATGGCTATCCATGTCCACTTTCTCATCCACTTTTCAAAAGTGGTGAATTCTGACATAATCAAAATGATAAATCTCCCCTGAGAGTATCCATCAGGGCCCTCATGCCCATAGACATTGGGGGACATTTATCAAGCTATACACACCACCATTCGCAATTTATGTTCTATAAAGTAAATGTATCTGTGCTGGCATCGGCACTACAGTATAGTCACCAAGGATGGATATTGTAAGTTTTAGTAGTCAAATCAGTATTGCATCACTCCTTGTCAGTAGATTAAGTACCTGTCTTTATCGAGGTTCCAGTTAGGGAGGCAATCCTGTATGCATAGAGTCCTAGAGCACAATGTAATAGCGTCCCCTCTTCTGAGTACTTCCACTGTGTGCGCTGCCCCGGCCAGAAGCTGGCGTGTGTGTGGGTAAACTCTCCTTGGCGTTGCGTCTCTTTGTGGTTCTTATCATAAGATTTTGGGATCAGGCACTACTGATAGCGATAGCGCTGGTGTTTTATAGTTTTTTTATATATACATTCGCAATTTATGTTTCACACCATTTTTGCTGCATAACTTGCGACTTCTCCTTCTCACCACTTTTCTGCAGTGGTGAGAAAAAGGGGCATGGTGAGGGTGTGATGGTGTGTGGGCAGCAGGGCCACCATATTTATCTTCATTTACGCCAGATTTCTGGGAAGATAGAGGTTCACAGCAGCTAGAGGGCTGCCATTCATTTTAGTCTGCTGGAGGGTGTGCTGGGGTAATAAAAACCTGTGATGAAAATGTCAGTCTTGATAAATGTATCACATGGTTTTGTTATGATTCGGCATGTAAAGTAAAGAAGAACCTGAATGGCCTTGACAGGTCCTTGACTGCAAAAACATCAAAATACATATGGGGTGAATTGTAGACTGCTATAAGTGAAGTCCAGTTCTGTGACTACCCAGTGTTGTTACATGTTGTAAACTCTTCCTATCATTATCTGTTTATAAACTAACATCATTGTTCTCTTTCAGGTGATGGAGAGTTATAATGTTCTTGTACTTGAAAAAGGAAAAATAATGAAGATTTTGAAGGCTACTTATTCAGGATACTTTACATGTACAGCTACTAACATTGCAGGGAGCTCTGAAAAGCAGTTCTTTGTAAATGTTCTTGGTACGTTTATGTTATATTAGTAGTGTAGTTTTCTATCCATCCACAGGTTGTGAGTCCATCCTCAAATCTATAAATATTTCAGCCACAGCACTCATCCAATCTGGGGCTTTTGTAGGGTGCTCGTCCTGTTCTGGCCCTACTCCACCTAAGGACCAGAACAGTAATACATAAATGATTAATTGCAATTGCTGTTCTGTCTGAAGTCATTTTTTTACTGTCTCAAATGTAGGTTTTTGAAGCAATTCGCTAGGGTTAAAAAAAAAGCCTGGTCCAACATCTTGTACCAAATTCTAACCATCTTTTCAGTAATTTGAATGTGTAATAACTAATATCATTTTGGTGAGGTTATGATTGCATTTCACTTATTTGGAGCTAGAAAATATTTTTTCATTTACTGTAGTTTTTATTAAAAATTTTCAGCCGTTCCGGCAGCTGATGGTCTATATGAAGCCTTAAAGCCTTATCTCTGACCTCATAAATGCAGTAATTATAGCTCTATAACTCTTATCAAACTAATCAGAATATATATCACCAAAAATGCTGATGATTTAAAGACCAATTGAAACATTTTTTTAAAGCCCAAACTGAGTAAAATGCAATCATAAAAAATTGCCCCAAAGGGGTTCTTAGTCTTTAACAGAGCATGAATGCACTTACAGTAAGTATTGTCTTTGTGCTGTATATACTGTAAGTGGTCAAATTATCATTTTTGTCAAGACCATTCTTTAGCATATCACTTGATGAGTTCTATTAATAATCTATTTATAATAATGTAAATGACCTTATTGATTTATTTGTATTAGTGGGAGTACATTTACATTTTTTTTTGACAATGGTCTATCCTGGTTACTTAGAAAGCTCTATTACATTATACATAGAATAACAAACATTGATGGAAAATATTACAGTATTGAGGTAAAGGCTTCACACAATGCTGCCATTTTCTACAGATTGTACAGCGGATTAGTTGAATATTTTGATTTGACTGTTAATTGTTCTAATTCCAATTAGAAAATCCAAATTTACAAGAAACTATTCTTGCTGGAAAAAATCTGGGGATGTCAACAACATAAAACAATGCCTTAAACAGATGATACTTTATGTAGATGTTCCCAAAAAGTTTACAGGGGGTCATTTATCAAACCAGATACGTCAGGTTTTTGGAGACATGTCACCTTTCAATGTGATCTGTGTTTAAGGCAGAAAAGTGAGATTAGCCCTGGAATATGGGACCTGTACTGTCTGTGACACAAGTGGCGTACATAGATACAGTATCTTTGGGCCCCATAGCAAGAATCTAAGTTGGGCTCACATGCCCCATTTATAGTCCCTCCTACTACCCATTCCTGGCTTCTCCCTTTGCTCCATAAACTGTGCTTGCTGCTGCATGTTATATTGTGTGTCATCAAGGCCGGATTAATGTTACAAAACAGCCCTGGCACACAAACATCACTAGCCCACTTATGGCACTGCATAAAAATAATGGTACATAATGAACACTGTAGAGATGAAGTTTATTTTACTAGGTCATTTCCCTAATCACATGGTTAGGAACATACATTACCATCCCCAAAAGCAACACATACCATGATAAAAGTCAAAATACCTCCCTACCAGGGTCTGATATCAGTGTGCATTGTTAAACTACCTCCCCAACTTCACCATATATATATATAATATAGCAGCACAAAATCTGACAACCCCTGCCCCATTTAAATGGGGACAATGCTGCTGCCAGTGGTTGTCAGATTTTGTGCTGCAATATTATATTTATATGGAGAAGTTGGGGAGGTACTTTGACAGTAGGAGCAGTGAGGCTAGAGATGAAAGGAGAGAGCCTTCTGGTGGAAGGTAGAATAGAGTGGTAAAAGAAGTAGTGAGGTCACAGGTCACATGTTGTTGTAAGAAGTGATGATAATGATGATGGCATCACAGGTCCTGGCAGATGTACTGTACTTTTCTAACCTGGCAAGTACACTCTTCTCAGTATAGTTCCCTTACTAGATGACATCATGACCGGACCTTTAGCTTTCTCCCCTGATGATAGGGATACTATACTGGAGCTGGATAGGAGCCTGTATTGAACATAAGTAGGGAGTCGGGCCTTTAGGTCACTGAGGGCCCCCCTTCCCCATGGGCCCCATAGCAGCTGCATGGGCTGCATCCACTGGAGGTATGCCACTGTGTGTAAAATTTAGCAGAAAAGTCACAAAAAAGTTGCATCCAACGGTACATTTGGTGCAACCACACAATGTTAACCAGACTTAACAGTGATATGAAAATGATTTCAAATGATAAATGGCCCCCCCTCGTTGTGTGTAAAATTTGTGACAAGTGTTGTAGGATGCATATTTCTTATTATTTCGTTTAGTTTGTGCATTTAGTTTATAACAGTCCTTGTCACTGATCCTCCGTAGCATATTCCACTTTACTTTGCTGTATATAATTTTTTTAATTTAAGAAAAACTCATATTTAAATTTTTAGAGGGGGTTTACAAAGCACTTCTGTTGTGCTGGAATTCTTTGTATAGATGGGACCATAAAACATTCTACAATCAAAACACTTAGATTTTGTTGTGAAAGTTTGGTGGGATTCCTTGTACACTTTGTAGCTACACATTATAGGGTGTTCAAACCTGGATTCACACACAGAGGGACATTTATCACCCCTTTTATGCAATAAGACTGTCATCAAAAAGTCACTGTTTATCACACTTTATTGCCTTCCTTAGGAATAAAAGACTGTGCTGGATGCATGTATGTCTTTTTTTCAGTTTTACAACCTATGGGGGTCATTTACTATGCTGAAATACACCTAAACTATGCATATTTCAGGTGCAGATAGCGGCGCAACGATTAGTTGCACTGCTATCTGCAACTTTGCCCCGCTCACGCCAGGTCTAAAATTGTGGGCGTGGCATGGGCGCCTGTTTTAGGCATAGAAAAAGGTCTAAAGGTAAGACCGCTCAGAAGCTGAATGTGCCAAAGTTTTGAAGATGCCTGCGCCATAACCACAGCCAGTTTAGGGCTTTATTAAGACCGGCATCTAAAACACCGGTCTTAATAAATGTATATTATTAATGTCAGGAAACACCTGTACTTTCAGGTCTACTTTGCTACAGTATGTGTCACAGACCACGGAAGCTGTTGAAGATATAGTAAAACATGGAGGAGCACTGTCTCAAATATAGACAAAGCCAAATGAAAAACTCTATCCTAAAAAGTCTGTCACATTTATGCATGTAATATACCGGTAATCATTTTTTTTTTTTTTTTTACTAGATCCTCCTGAAATTGCAGGCAGTGAAAGTGTTAGGAATGTTTCTGTCATAGCTGGAAATGAAGCTAAACTGGAGTGTAGGGTGAAAGGAAAACCGTTCCCTTCCATCCATTGGTTGAAAGATAATAGGTAAGATCATAAACTAACAGATATAATCTACTAATTCATATAGGAAGCACTTTACTGCAGCTCTCTACATAACAAATAAATGAAGAATTTTCTATACTTTCAAATATTATTTGGAACATACTATACAATGAGGTCAATAACAATTCAACACTTTAAGTACCCATCTTTTCGCAGATTTGTTAAACGATTGTAGCATATTATATATGATAATTGTTATAGAAATTAGCTAATAAAAATTTTAAGGCATTAAAAGGGTTTTCTGGAATATTTATATTGATGGCCTATCTAAAGGATAGTCCATCAATATCAAAATGCTGGTGTCCTGACACCACACCCCCCTACCGATCAACTTTGGCGATACACTGGTTATGTCACAAACCTGTCCAGGCTCCAGTGGTGAGATCTCCAGCTTCGGTCCCCTGGTGACATGACAGCAGCTTCCTTAGAAACAGGATTCAATGCTCTTTCTCCCCACGGCAGGCATGTACTGGAGGAGACTAGCAGTGGGCTGATTACTCAGCTGTTCTATTCCTGTGTGCTAGTGTTCTGACTAATGGAGCGCCAAGTCCTGACCTAATACAGTGGTGGCCAACCTATGGCACGCTTGCCAAGGGGGGCAGTCACATCCCTCTCTGTGGGCATGTGGCTTTGTGTGAAGCACTTATTGGTACAGCCTTTGCACCTCCCCCTCTTCTGCTTGTGCTAAAAAAATAAATACATAAAACTCACCTCATTCATTTGATTGCGCTGCGGGGAACACTCGCTGCTCACTGCAAGGACAGGACCTGTGCTCCAGAGTGTTGACGTTTTGTAGAATTGACTGGAAGCAGCAGGAGTGTTCACTGCCATGTCATCAAATGGATGAGGTGGGGTTTATTTTTTTTTATTTTTTGCACAACAAGAGTGGGGAAGAGGCATGTGCAGAACAGCACAATACTTCCCCAAAACCTGTCTCTCTGCCCCAAAATCTGTGGTGGCCATCAATAGCTACCATCTTCTGTCCTCCTCCTCCAGCTGCATTTGATTAAGATATGGAGCAGGGGGCTTAGGAGGTGAGATGTGGGTCACAGCAGTTGAATTCAGTAGGGCATGTGTAGTTGCTGGCCAGGTACAGAATTCCTGATTCTCACGGCGTTAATTACCACTGATAGCTCATTATGTATCCAGCCTGCGGGAGAGAGGATGGCTTTGATGGCCCCTTGAGGCATCGGCCCACAGGGAAGTTTCCCTGTAAGGGCTATGGCCATCAACCCATGAGTGCTGATCCAACTCTGGATATCCCCGCTGGCCAACTAACAAAGTAAAATGAGCTCTGCCTGGTAAAAAATAGAGGGGGATTGAGGCTCTCTTGAGGATCTTTTAGCCAGTAAATCGGTGACTTTTCTGGGAGTCAACCTCCACTAATCTGATATTGATCAAATGCCCTGAGGACAAGATTGTAGTCCAGGAAACCTGTCATTTTCATTGTATGAACACCCATTTATGTAACATATTAAAGCTGTGGCAGCTTCTCTTCTAGTGATCATTCTTTTCAGTGTTTTAATTACTATGACATGGAGTCACACACTCCTCATATGCATATGCCATTGTCTAGGTCAGGGGTGGCCAACCCACGGCTCCTGGCACCTTCATTTGCAGCTCCTCTCTTCAGCGCTCTCCTCTTCATATGCGTCTCGCAGGGGATCAGTCCTGCCAGCAGCTCTTACTCTCCTCTCTGCAGTGCTCTTCTCTGTGCTCGCAGGGAAGCGGGCCAGCTATTCCTATACTTTGCGCTCCTTTCAGAAGCGCTCTCCACTATGTCCTGATGTGCACAGCATTAGGACGTGGTTAGTACGTGGAGGGTATGGGGGTCTTATCTGACATGGGGGTAGTATGAGCTCAGATAAGACCCCCAACTCCTCATCAGACCCACAAAATAAGCTCCCCAGTTCTCACACAAGACACCAAAAATCAGACACCCCATGGTCACATCTCCACTATGTCAAATCACCCCCCCTATGATCTCAGCATGGAGGTGGGGGGGTTCATTCCAGCATGCGGGTGTCATCTGAGCATAAGGCGGTCATCTGAGCATAAAGCGGTCATCTGAGCATAAAGCGGTCATCTGAGCATAAGGCAGTAATCTGAGCATGGGCGGTCATCTGAGCATAAGGTGGTCATCTGAGCATAAGGCGGTCATCTGAGCATAAGGCGGTCATCTGAGCATAAGGCGGTCATCTGAACATAAGGTGGTCATCTGAACATAAGGTGGTCATCTGAGCATAGGGCATCATCTTAGCATGGACGGTCATCTGAGCATAAGGCAGTGATCTGAGCATGCATCGTGTGCATGCATATTTGTGTAAATGTACAGCTTGTGGCTCCTGGCAGTCCTACGTTTTTTTTCCTGGCTCTTTGTGTCTGTAAGGTTGGCCACCCCTGGTCTAGGTTCTCAAATAAAGATATTACAGAATGGATGGGAATTACTGACAGATGGGCATATAGCAAAGAGGCACTTTATGTATTTAGAAAATGATAAACCTTAATTTGGATGCATTGAAACAACATTTAGCCCGGTAATTCAGTACAATTAGAAATACAATGGTGTGGAAGCACTTACAGCTCATTTGCATTAGGGTTCACATGTTTTCCTACAGGAAATGTATAATGGCGTACAGCGCTCTCATGTAATAAAATTAATTAACAACCATTGTAACTTGAAGTTCCTGTAAATTTAGAACATAAATTATGGAAAATTAGTAATTAGTTCCCAAAACTCAAAATGTCAACCAAAAATAATAAATACACATATTAGGCTACTTTCACACTTGCGTTTGCAGGATCCGTTTGTGAGATCTGGTCAGGCTCTCACAAACGGATCCGTCATGATAATACAACCGTCTGCATCTGTTCTGAACGGATCCATTTGTATTATCTTTTACATAGCAAAGACGGATCCATCTTGCACTCCATTGAAAGTCAATGGAGGATGGATCCGTTTTCTATTGTGTCAGACAAAACGGATCCGTCCTCATTGACTTACATTGTGAGTCATGACGGATCTGTTTGCATCAGTTTCTTCATGCGGACACCAAAACACAGCAAACAGCATTTTAGTGTCCGCCTCCGAAACGGAATGGAGACTGAACTGAAGCAAACTGAAGCAAAACTGATGCATTCTGAACCGATCCTTTTCCATTCAGAATGCATTAGGGAAAAACTGATCAGTTTAGGACCGTTTGTGAGAGCCTGTGATGGATCTCACAAACGGATCCTGCAAACGCCAGTGTGAAAGTAGCCTTAATGAGAAACAAGCACATAAATAAAAGTTCTTACAAAGAAATTCATCTTCGAGCAACTCCTTTTTGAAAATATACCAAATTCTTATATTTTTAATAATATATCTATGCAGTATGTACTTTGAAATAATGTTTACAGGTGAAGTGCACTTTAACACAAAGTTAAAATTGTAGATTTATTGAATTCGATGATTGACATTCCTTTGTATAAATTGTAATGGTTCTGTTAATGAGGCTGACATTTTAATAACCTTTTGTTTGTCTTTTAATTGCAGATTACTTGTTGTAGGAGATCCTAATATAATCATTTTGCAGAATGGACAAGTTCTTTACATAAAAAATACACATCCAAGTGACAGTGGATACTATAAATGTGTAGCATCTAATTCTGCTGGATCCCAGACAAAAGAAAGCAAATTAACTGTGTTTGGTAAGATAAAAAAAATTAAGAAAAAACTTTTTTGTTTTAATACAAAAAAAATTAAAAACTTTTTTTGAATTTTTTTTCTTTTTAGCACCATATTCTGACTCCTATAACTTTTTAATATTTGTGTCTACGGAGCTGTTTGAGGGTTCATTTATTGCAGAGTGATCTGTACTTTTCAGTGTACCATGGGATGTACATGACTTTTTATTCAATTTTTTGGGAGGTTAAGTGACAAAAAAAATGGCACATCGTCCATTTTTAATTATTTTCTGTTGTATGGGATAAATATTTTTAAATTTTAATAGTACGGGTATTTTTGGACGTGGAAATGCCTATGATTTTTCTTGTAATTGCTTATTTTCATTTTGGGGAAAGTTTTTTTTTTTTTACTTTAAGTCACCATAAAGTAGGTGACTATCATTTGCATTATTAGATTGCAATTTCTATTCTGTAATGTATATCTATGGATTACAGAATACAGGATTCAGTATATTCCATTGCTTCCATGATCTCAGCCAGGGCTCCCGATTTTAGCGCTCCCAGTTACATTTGATTTACCATTGACCATTGGCTTATATTGTGAGTCATGACGGATCCGTCTTGCTCCGCATCCCAGGACGCACTCAAAAACGCTGCTTGTAGCGCTTTTGTGTGTGTCATGGGAACACAATGAAACGGAACAGAATGCATTCTGGTGGTCTCCATTCCCGTCAGTTCAGTTTTGTACCCATTGACAATGACTGATCTCAATAGCGGAAAGGGAAAGCACAGATGTCAATGTAGCCTTAGCTGAGCCCAGGGTGTCCGGATTTACATAGCAGTAAAAAGGGGCTACGCAAACAGAATAGTACAACAAGCTATGCTCTTTGCCTAGATGAAACAACCCTTTTAAGCAGAAAGTACATTAGAAAGTTGTGTAAGTTTTCATATATATTATTCATATAGTGATTATGCCTTATCATTATGTGATCTGTTTCTAAATGACGTTAATACATACAAACTGTCAGTAAACTTATGAAACAAAAGTTCAAACAACACTTGCGTACTAGATACACAATATCTAATATCTAAATATCCTTTTTCTAGTTCCACCCAGAATTAAGGATGGAAACTCCACCGAGTTATCATTTATAGTGAATAGTGAAATCATCTTGGAATGTGATGCCAGGGGAATTCCACACCCAACAATGACATGGAATAAAGATGGGGAAACAATTATTCCCAGTACACGTGTCATTTTTATTGAGAATGGCAAATATCTTCAAATTTCTGAAGCTAAGACAACAGATTCTGGAAAATTCACTTGTCATGTGGTTAATGTTGCAGGGAGCGCAGAGAAGGCGTATGTACTTGATATTTTTGGTAAGTTTATATGAGTGGTAAATAAAGCCATTTTTTAAATGATCTTCTAAGTTGCAACAGACAGACCCGTGAGAGAAAAAACATGAGCACTAAGATATAAACTGAAAGACACATTAACAAAATAAAGTCATTTAAGCCATAATTTTACTGTACATGGCAATAGTAAAAGGCTGAGAACGACTTACCAAAGTCCCCTTCAGCAATTTGAGGGAAGTGCCAAGTGAGGGACTCTCTTCTATTGACTTAAAGACATTGTCCTGCAGGATACATTTTTTTATATATATATATGGGGCAGAATTGGGTTAAAAATAAGCATTACTCACCTCGCCGATCCCCCACAGCTGCATTTCTGATGCTTGATTCTTACAGGGTCATCACTTCCTGGTCCTGGCTACACAAAAATGGCTGGAGATGTCTGCACAACCAATCACTGGCCTTAGAAGGGTCCTGGCCCAGTCACTGATTGGCTGAGCAGGCATCACCAGGCACTTCCTGCATGTCAAGCCAGGACCAGCGGGGACCCAGTAATCATCAAAATAATAGCAGTGCAGGTCAGGGACTTTAACCAGTGCACCCATAGTAAAATAAGAATATTAATAATAGTAATAATAATAGCAAATTGACTAATATATGAGAAAAAAATGAAAAAAGGTAAAAAGTAAAAAGGCCCCAACACCCCAAAATCGCACCATTACAAAAAAATAAATTCTGCATTTGGATCATCATCATCCATGTACAGAAGCTGTGTCAGTGACATGGCTGTGCAAGGGATGAATTATAGGATTCATTTTTAGGGTAAATATTTTTCATTGAATAATCAACTTAAATAAAGAGAACTCTATTTTGTCCTTTTTTACTGGCCCCTTTCCTCTATAAATAAGACCTATAAAATTCACTGAGATCACATCCAGTATTAAATAGTAAGAAAACACTATGGAGAAGATTGATCAAAACTAGCAACCAATCAGATTCCACCTTTCATTTCTCAAAGCTCCTTTGGAAAATGAAAGTTGGAATGTGATTTGTTATGGGCAACTAAGCCAGTTCTACTTTACACCAGTTTTGATCAATCTCCCTTTTTGTGTCCCTCATAAAAACAAACTAAAAATGTTGAGGTACACTAAGAAAAAAAATCACCTTTAGAATGCAACTTTCTAAAATGTGATATTTTGCTCTGTGCACGAAGTACCAAAACGCCCAACTCCTTTAAAGTTGCATATTATTCAAGTCAATTTTTTATTAGAATCATATTATTTAAATGTTTTTCTGTTTTATTATTTGCAGGGTCATAACTAGGAAAGGCTGGGCCCCATAGCAATCTTTTGAATAGATCCCTCTTGATTTAGCATTAACATTACAACACAAAAATGTACACTATTGTATGCAGAAAGCCTAAATCTGTTAAATGAGTTTTTAAAAGGACCAGCCCAATCCTCCCAAGAGGAGATTAACAGGGTGATTAACCCTGTTCCTGTCAACCTTTGCCATAACTTGCTAGTAATAACCAGGAAACAAGCAATGAATTACAATGCATACAATAAACAATTTTAGGTACCCCAGGTCTGGGGTACTACAAATACAGCTCTTTGTATAATGGCCAGATATAGTGTTTTTTCTCATATACACACACATGACCGCTTATTTTGAAAATTCATCAGAAATGATAGGTACACATTAAGTGGTTAGAAAAGAGTACGTGTGCCCTGTAGATTTACTGTAGCTTATATCGTAGTTCATGTCTAATAGAAACAGGCAGAATCTAAAAGACATGTTTTTCTGTAATGCTGCTCTACATTATATTCTGTGTGTGTTTTCTTTACAAGTTCCAGCTACAATTGATGGAGATTTGAGTAGACCGCAAGATAAAAAGGTAATCATGGGTAAACCCCTCATACTGGAGTGTGAAGCCAGGGGCCATCCATTACCACTGATAACCTGGCTAAAAGATGGAGTGCCTGTGGAGACAAATGACAACATCCGCCTTCTATACAATGGCAAGAAGTTGGAGATTAAAAATACCGCAAAGCAGGACCAAGGCCAGTATACTTGCATGGCTACCAATATAGCAGGAGAGACTGAACTCAAATACGATGTCCATGTTTTAGGTTAGTTAAACATTGCAGCTTGGGGACTAATCACATTCTAGTCATTGTGGTCTTAAAGGAGTTGTCAGGGTTCAGAGCTGAACCCGGACATGTCCCCTTCTTCCCCCACTCAGCCCCTCTGACATGAGCATCGGTGCATTTCATGCTGTGATGCTCTCTCTTGCCCTGCTCTGAATCATGCAGGGCAAGGGCTTTTTCTAGAGATCCGATGACGTACCGGGTTGTCCATGGGTAAGCTAGGTGAGGCTTCCGCCTAGCAGAGAGCACGGTGACGTCACCGCCACCAATGGGTGGGCTTTAGTGCCCTAGAGGCTAGGGCAGCACTAAAGCCCGCCCATGTAAACCAAAAAGCCCTTGCACTGCGCGATACAGCTCTGGGAAACAGAGAGCTTTGGAGCATTGCTCATATCACGGGCTGTCTGTGTGAAGAAGGGGATATATCCGGGTTCAGCTCTGAATCCGGACAACCCCTTTAAGTGAATGGCTGTCCTCTGGAATTATCACCCATGAGGAATAACGTTTGAAACGGAACATATAAGTGTGTATGTAGAATGATCGCTGAGGACATGAATATGAACAAGTGATACTGTAAAGTGTAACTGTTGTTTCAGTTAATTTTTACTATAATGTAGGGACAGGGATGTTAAATAAATTTCTATAAAATACTTTAGTAGGGAAAGATTTTATCTGAGAATTGCTAAGGAGAGTCTGTTTTCAGTTCTTCCAGCCACCTCTTGTCACTACTCCGGTCCCTGACTATGTACTGTACACGTGCCCTGACTATCACTGTCCATCTCCCTGCCTTTCTGACTTGTTACACACATCTTCAGTGCTCAGTAAAACACTGAAGACTGAAAACAGTCTCTCCTTATCAATGCTCAGTTACAGCTTTGCTAATAAGACTCTTTGCACTGTTTTCTAGTAAAAAGAAACATTCTTCTCTAATGATGTACTGTATATTAAAAATGTTTAACATCTATCTCCCTACATTGTATTAAGAATAAACCGAGTAAACAGCTATATTGAGCCTTGAGAACAAGCAATTTTTGCAATTCTTTCAATATATATCTACGGGTTTCCAGAGCTACACCTTTTCAAATATTCTGTTGATGCAACCATATAAGGTATTGACTTTTTGTGTGATGATTTACCAAAAAGTATGAGTACTATACATTTCCTTTAAAAAATATTTCCTTTTATTGAACATGATTTAAAAATAAATAATCACCATATCAAAATTAAGTAGGAAATCAAACATGTAGCGCCTTGTGCCGCTCCATTAATAGTCAATTGATGTTAAATAATGTACTGGTATTTAAAAGAACAAATCTCTATCATATAATATAATCCCCAACACTATTATAAGGCCATACTAAGTAGCGGTCACATAAGTGACACGTAAAAATCTCACCATTGCCTACTAATCCCCCATCATATATAAAGTATCCAAGTCATGGAAATGCCCTCATGTGTCAAGCGGGATAAAGTATTGATGAGATATGACACTCTATAACATACCAGAAGTGGAGTTAAAGATGGAGCTTCCCCTCAACGCATGTTTCGCATTTCTGCTTCTTCAGGAGTAGAGGCTTATGGAAATACTGCAATAGATTATAAAGCGGTGCTGGCCAATCTAATCTAAAGGATTGCTACATGTGACTAACCCCCATCACGAAGGCACAGAGAAAACCACTAAAACATAACTTTTAATTATCATCCAAGAATAAAAAGTAGGGGGCGACATAAATGAAACAAAAAAAAAAGGGGAGAGGATAAGATACCAATGGTAGATTAGACAGTCATGTCAGTATCAGGAGGCTTAGAGAGTGGTAGACTCAAAACCGTGTGGGATGGTTGTAGTACTGAAGATTAGGCTGTGGGTAAAATAGGGTAATGTTGTGGACTGGAAGGGAAAGAAGAAATAACTCTCCCTATTCCTGTCCCTAACCCTCTTATAACCCTGATCTCATCACGGCCACTTTATTGGCGCATGGCCAATCCCAGCCCGCCACGTAATTGCTACTTCCGCCCTTCCCCTGAGTCCAACGTCGGAAAGAGCAACTTCCCACCTCCCCTAAGTGACGTGGGTTGCCGTTGTCAGCGTCTTATCTCCTTGGAGACAAACAGAAGCGCCGTGGCTGCACGACCCGTCATGTGCTCATAGCCATCTTAGGCCCCTTTAACACGGGCGATGTTTCCGCGTGGGTGCAATGCGTGATGCATTGCACCCGCACTGAATCCTGACCCATTTCAGTTCTGCGTTGCGTGAAAAATGCAGCATGTTCTATATTCTGCGTTTTTCACGCAGCCCTGGCTCCATAGAAGTGAATGGGGCTTCAGTGAAAAACGCATTGCATCCTGAAGCAAGTGCGGGTGCAATGCCTTTTTCACTGATGGTTGCTAAGAGATGTTGTTTGTAAACCTTCAGTTTTTTTATCACGCGCGTGAAAAACACATCAAAACGCATAGCACCCACGCGGAAAAAACTGAACAACTGAACGCAATCGCAGACAAAACTGACTGAACTTGCTTGCAAAATGGTGCGAGTTTTCCTGAACGCACCCTGAACGCATCCGGACCTAATCCATGACGCTCGTGTGAAAGAGGCCTTATGGATGAAAGGGCAGAAAGGAAGCTGACTACAACCATATCCATCACTAAAGGGAATACATTATCTATAAAGTGCTGAATATATTCAAAATTATGTGCAAATACTATAAAATTTGGTGTGGGAGATTGCCCTTTCCGACGTTGGACGAACGACATTTTCCGATTCCGATTTCCGACATTTGGTGGATCATATTAAGTGATATTTTTTGTGTGATGAGTGCATCATTTGAGGTTCATATAACACAGTATATGCAAAAAAAAGTGGGCGGGGACAACAATTCCATATTTTCCACAGCATTTACTGTGCTGTATAATTAACATATTAACTATATTTTGAAACTCAGTATGATTATGGCAATACCAAATTTATACACATTATTTATGTTTTACTATGGTACATTTCCAAAGTAATAATAATAATTTTATATATTTATATATTCCACTACAAATAATTAAAAAATAATGTCCTTTTGTTGTTATAGTGTAAAAGCCTATTCTTGGGATATAACATCAGCTCCTGATCAGTGGGGGTCAGACTCCCACTCCCTCAAGAATCAGCTGTTGCTGCTGTGCTTCGACAAGTGCTGAGGCCTCTTCTTAGTACACCAAGCCCAGCCCAGTATATTGTATAGCAGCTGTGTTTGGTATGGCAGGTCAGTCCCATTCATTTGAATGGTACTGAGCTGAAGAAAGGCCATGTGATCTTACAGGTTGAGGAAGAGACTATAGTGCAAAGTCAGACTCTCACCGATCAGATTTTGATAACCTATCCCGACGATCACACATTGATATATAAGCACTAGTCAGTCCCTTAAAGAGACCTCTAACTGATAGATTAACCCTTTTCAGAATCTTCATATATTTAATACATTATAGTGAAATATTAGTGTATAATACTCAAAGTCCCCTAATTGGGCTGTGAAAAGATATTGATTAATAAATAATTTTAAGAAAAATCACAAAATAAATAGCAAAATAAATAATTCCTCACCAATTTCCGGCCACTCCTGTTCCTCCTCCTGTTTTCTGTGTCTCCCACTGGTCTATTCTTCTTGCTTCTTCTTGTCACAGACATGTGGACCCTGCAGCCAATCACTGGCCATAGCGGGTCATTGCTATTTTTTAAAGCATTCCAAGCATTTTTAAATTAAATAGGTAGACAGCACCTTTATAAAGGGATTAAGAAATGTTAGGAAATTAATCAGTACAGAATTGTTGTCCTAGGTGCAAGACTCTTCCCAGCATTTGGTCCTTTGATTATTATTTCTATTATAGTAATAGCATTATTAATTATATAACTTATTCATTTATTTTTTTGTCCAAGTACCACCAAGCATTGAAGATACAGATAACCCAGGAGAATACATTGTCATTGCCAATAACCCTATTGAACTGGAATGTTATGTTACAGGAACTCTTATACCAACAGTAAGGTAAGATAAGAGAAAGACACACTGGAAAAGAAACGTTCTAACAATATTCACACCATTTGTTTTCAGTTTAAATGAAGGGTGTGTTGGGATTCATGGAGTAGCCATTTTTTATGATTTATTCTCTGAAGCAGAATTCAGCTCACAGGGAAAGCATCCAAGAAGAACTCTCCATAGTTTTCAACTAGGTAATTTCATTAGCTAAACAGTTCAATGAATATTACTACTATAGGCCAGTTTCAGGCTAATTGTCTGCATCAAAAATGCTCGGTGTATGAGTGTGATTCCCCATCCTGGACTCTTGTAACGAGACCTCACAGCATTATAATAATTTATAATGCTGTGTGTCCCTGCCCGACATCATAGTAACTTTCTTGATCCAGATCCGGATGTCCCCTCGTCACAGTCACAGTCTTGGGTATAAATAGGTGATGGGAGAGATCTCTGTACTGACCTCTGATATATTTATACATACTTTTTAGATCTCCCCTCAGTCGTCTTTTTTCTAAAGTAAATAACCCTAATTTTGATAATCTTTCTGGGTACTGTAGTCCACCCATTCCAGTTATGACTTTAGTTGCCCTCCTCTGAACCCTCTCCAGCTCTGCTATGTCTGCCTTGTTCACTGGAGCTCAGAACTGTACACAGTACTCCATGTGTGGTCTGACTAGTGATTTGTAAAGTGGCAGGACTATGTTCTCATCACGGGCATCTATGCCTCTTTTACTTGTTTTACCATTTAGTGTGTACTGGTGACTTGCATTATTCCTTCCTATGTGCATAACCTTACAATTGTCAGTGTTAAACCTCATCTGCCACTTCTCTGCCCAAGCCTCCAGTCTATCCAGATCCATCTGCAGCAGTATACTGTCCTCTTCTGTGTTAATTACTTTACACAGTTTAGTGTCATCTGCAAAAATTGATATTTTACTCTGCAAGCCTTCTACAATATCATTAATAAATGTATTAAAGAGAATAGGGCCCAATACTGACCCCTGTGGTACCCCACTAGTGACAGTGACCCAATCTGAGTGTGTACCGTTAATAACCACCCTTTGTTTTCTATCACTGAGCCAGTTACTTACCCACATACAGACAAGAATTCTCAGTTTATGTACTAGCTTTTTATGTGGCACAGTTTCAAATGGTTGGCCTCTATTGGCTCCAGTTATGTCTGCTATGTCCTATCTCTCAGGAAGCTGAACAGGCTGTGCTAATTTCTTCAGCTTTCCCCTTCACACAGATCAGGGCAGAAGAGATTGAGAACTGCCCATCTGTGATTAAAGTTCTATGATCAAAGGGAAACTTGGCCTTGGGCACCCCTCCAACTTAAAAAGACAGTATCCCTTTAGAGATATGTAGAATCTGAATTTCTAGAGTTCTTTTTATATTATATTTCGATGATTTACTCACAAATCTGTGCTTAATTTAAAGTTAGTTTTAATGCATATTTTATTTAAAAGGTGGTTGAAAAATGGAACCCCTCTTCACAGTGATGGTGATGTTCAAATTCATTCAAATGGACAAAAACTTGTTATTCTAGAATCAGACTCATCAGACAGTGGATCATATGAGTGCATTGCTAAGAATGAAGCTGGGGCCAGCAAAAAACGGTTTACGGTCAGTGTGTATGGTAAGTGTTAACAATGGTGAATAAGCTTAAATGTGCATAGGAATAAGTAACATCTATTGTAGACGGGCGGACACAGGCAGCAGAGGGCCCCTGTGCAAGGAATGTACCTGCCCCCCCAAAAAAAAACCAAAAAAAAACAACCCATACAGACATAAACATATATGTGCAAATAAAAAACATCTTGTTTATATGGGTCAACATGTTTACAATATGTATATATATTTTTTTCATAACTCTGCCCAAAGCATAACTATACACAACTAGTCCCCTTAATGCCCCCACATAGTCATCATTCCCCCTTTGTACCTGCACATAGTAGTAATCCCCACACTCTGCCTCCTTCACAGTAGCTATGCCCAGATATTCCCCCCCTTCACAGTAGCAGTGTGATGTGTGACACTACATTGTGCTGCTGCTGTCCCCCCCCCACTGAAGTCCATATTTTTTTTAGATAGATAACGGTAAAATCCTCCCTAGGCCTTCAGCTATCCATCAGGACTGCCTCACTTGCACAATTAAAGGGCTGACCTGTGGCATGAGCGATTGGCAGCTGAAGGCATCTGGGTTGGTTCCATGTTCTTATGTGCCCGCATTGCTGAGACAAATGATGGTTTATTATATGCAAACAGGGGCATTACCATTACTCCTAGAGGCTTTGCACCCTTTGCACTGTGACATGGCCAGTTGTGATGACATTTTCACTGCCAGGCCCGGTCAAAGTAGACAAGGAGCGCCAGTTGCAAAGAAATCGGAGCTTCTAGGTGTAATGGCAACACCACCATTGCTCCTAGAGGCTCATTTGCTTATATTAAAACATCAGCAGCAGCAATGTGGACACATATGGGACCAACACAGATGCCTTCAGCTGCTAAGTGCACAATGTAACAGATCAGCCAGTGTCATAGGTACAAAACTGCTGACAGATGCCCTTTAAAGAGGTTGTCTGGGTTCAGGGCAGAACCTGGACATATCCTCTTCTCATCCTACTCAGTTCGTCTGACATTACATACTTCGATGCTCTCCCTTGGCCTGCGCTGTAAAGTTTAGGGCAAGGGCTTTTTTGTTTACGGCCCTAGCAGTGTTCCCGAGGATGTGACTGGCACTGATGGGTGGCTTTACAGGCTAGGGCAGCGCTAAAGCCCGTCCATTAGTGCTGGTGACATCACCGGGCTCAATGCTAGGCAGAAGACCCCCCCCCCATAGTACCCTCAGTTCTAATAGGGCACCCCTAATAGAAATAAGGCCAATCTATGGAGCCTTCAGTAGTAATGGCCGCCACCACTGCCCACAGTATTTATAATGTGCCCTGCGGTGCCCCCTGTAATTATAATGCCTGTCCTCTCCCTCCAGTCTTCTATAGCATGCAATCCCATGTAAATAACCTCTCTTCTTTATAGTCTTCTATAACATACAGTCCCATGTAAATAACACCAGTCCTCTCCCTCCAGTTCCATGTAAATAACCTCTCTTCCTTACAGTCTTCTATAACATACAGTCCCATGTAAATAACTTAAATCCCCCCTTTAGCCCCCTCCAACACATAGCCCCATGAAAACAACATTATTCCTTACCCTCCAGTCCTCTATAGTATCCAGTCCCATGTAAATACCATTCATCTCCCCTTAATCTTCTGTAACATACAGTCCCATGTAACTCACACCCCTCCCCTCCCTTTAGCCCCTCTAACATACTGTCCCAGTTAAATAACATCTTTTCCTCCCACTCAGCAGGGAGGAGGTATAACAGGGGAGAGCCACATCTCCCAGCATTTCTCTGGCACTCACATTCATTCCAAAGCATCACAGGTCTCCACTGCTGAGCGCTGCATTTTTCTGCATTGGTCACATGGTGACCTCATCACAGGTCCCACCACCACTTCCAGGGTTGAAAAGGTCACATGACTATGATTTCATCGCAGGTCCCTCAGCTATGGAGTATAGGCAAAACGGCAGCAGATTCACAGTAAGTACTAATCAGAGCACCCCCTTCCTGACCTCCACCCCAAGATGACCAGGTTATCCTGTTAGCAGAGGGAGGGAAAGGAAAAAAATAATAATAAAAAAAAAAAAACACCACTGATGGCACAGGGAAGGGCCCCCATCCCTCTGTGGGCCCCTGTGCAGCTGAACCGGCTGCACAGGTGATATGTCCGCCCCTGATTGTAGATGCTGAGGCTGCAGGAACATTGGGGAAATCAATGGAGCGGACATCTTTTTGTAAGTTATGTTACACCACTAGGGACAAAGAGGGATACATTTAGAAAGATCTCTACGTGACCTAGAGTAAGGTGGGGCCAACTTTAATGTCTCTAATAGAATAGATTGGGCCTTATTAACTGATACCTGTTTAAACATAGATATATTCTGTTTGTATTGCAGTTCGCCCTTCCATTAAACCTGAACAATCACCAATATCTGTACTAATGCTCAAATCTATAGCATTGCAATGTATTGCTACTGGAATTCCTAGTCCACACATAACCTGGCTAAAAAATGGGCTACCTTTTAATGTTGTCAAAGGAAATATCAGAGTAAGTACACAAAATATATTCACATTTCTGATATTAAACAGTATCTCTGTTATGCTCATACATCACAGTTATGCCCACATGTCATACAGGTATGTACAACATCTAAGATGGGTCCCCTGGAAAAGGGTTGCCTATGCCATGGACATTATGTAGAGTGTACTACAGAGACCTCAGCTGTTTCTGTAATCCCAACCCCCTCTCTATTCATTCAGGGGGTGGCTAGCAGTCTGGGATGTGAGCAGAATACTTCCCCAGAGGTTGGACCCACATCTATTAGAAATTGTTATGAATGCATTAAATAAGAATACCCATTTAGGGAAGAATCGAGCAGGCAGACACAGGGTAATCCATGCCTTTTATATTTATATTATAGGTGGAATCTTTTGGCCGCATTTTACAGTTCAAAAGCGCTCTACTAGATGATGATGGAAAATACACGTGTGTGGCCACCAATGCAGCTGGAGAAGTTGAGCAAAGCATTGTGTTAAATGTTTATGGTATGTCATGTAATGTAAAGTAGTTTTTTTTTTTATAAAATTCTCTTTATTGAGAACACCAAACTGATCCAAAGAATAAAGTCAGTACAATGACAAGAATATGGCCTACATGGGCCTCAAAATAGAATAAAGTCAGTACAATGACAAGAATATGGCCTCAAAATCTCCATCGTTTTTTTAAAAAACAACCCATAAATCTAACATGCATGAAACATCAAACTGAAAGTGAGAAAAAGATGTAGACGTTTATGGTGGAGAGATGATGGAAGGAAGCTAAGAGTTGTGAAACCCATATGGATTTGTAGTATGTACCAGTTACAGGAATCATCTATAATCCCAGCTGGATACACAACTGAATGTCTCCACTTGTTCCCTTTCAGGCCATGATCAATGTCCTGGTAAGACTGAAACATTGGCTGCTATTACACAGTCATCCCTTTTGGCATTTTGCTGAATTTGTTATTAAAAATACATACATTGATTTAAATGCAATTCTTGAAGTGGTGTGGATTTTGTCTTCTATCCTGAGGATAGGCCATCAATATCTAAGTAAAGCCTTTAAAGGGAACTTGTTATTAGTAAAATGTTTTCTAGTCTAACAGCTTCATATTATAGAGATGAAGAAGCTAATCAAATTGATACATACTTTTGTCTAAAAAGATTTGATTTAACTTTTATTGATTGAAATCCCTGTTATTTCTATGCTCAGGAGTCATGTAGATGGTGCTATACAGTGATTGACTGCCTTCTCTAAATGACTACCCATACAGAGATGGCTGATAGGAACACCCACTGAATTCATAAGCATAAAAAACATCAAACATCAAGAAATAACTGACAAGTTAAATTAAATCTTTTTAGACAAAAGTATATATCAATCTACTCAGCTTCTTCTGCTGCCTGCAGATCACGGCAGTGGTGTACTTACCATAGAGGCAGACCATTATGGGGCCCAGGAGGGGTTGGTGCTGAACTGCTTTTCCTGTTCTCTACTGTACATAAATGCAATGCATTTTCCAGCAGACACCTCTAGGGGAGCTCAGTGCAAAGAGAATACTTACAGCTTCCATCTACTGTGTGGAATACTACAGACTGAATGTCCCCTAGTAGTAACTGCAGCAGCCAGTTTTATAATATACTGTGTGAAGGAAAGCAGATAATTTATCAATGTATTTATATCAATTGTCTAGTGCAAATACCTTGATAAATAAGGTGTTGAGAATAAGTGTCATATTAATGAAGCCCCTGTTCCGCTCTTTCAGACATAGAAGTTGGTTAAAGTTTTAATTTCATTTAAGTCACACTTTACATTCCATGTTGCATGGGAGTGTTTGGTGCATACTGGGAAACTTGGTGGGGCAAGCCCATACTAAGTTTTGCTATAGGACCTTGAGATCTGTGTATGCCCCTGGTAACAGGTTCCCTTTTGTGTGCACAGGATTTTCTTTGTTTTCTTCTCTATTGGGGAAAAAAGCATAAAGAAAAAGATAATAGTCAGACACACTGTTTGCATAAAACACTGAAAATTACCACAAAAATGTGGCAAAAACAGCAGGTGGCCAAGACAATGCAAGTGATCTTTCTGGCTTTTTTAGTGGCAAAAAAATGCTACTGCCAAATTCATGGTTGTAGGGTCCCTTAATGCATATATTCCTTATCTTTATTGTTCTTCTTTTTCAGAACCACCAAAAATAGAGAATTCTGGTGAAGTTGAGTATGAGACTGTGATTGCGGATCAACATGTGACTCTTGAATGTAAGGCTTCTGGGAAACCTAATCCAGGTAAATTGATAAAACTATTAGAGATGAAAAGACACCCAGCACTTAAGAAATAAAACATCCTGAGGGAGACTGATCTTCATATATAACTGAACCTCATATAAAATGTATATAACAATCTGCTTATTCCTATGGGCACTTGATTGCTGGATCCTTGCAAATATGGACCAGGAAAACAGTGGGGGGAGATTTATCAAACTGGTGTAAAGTAGAACTAGCTTAGTTGCCCACAACAACCAGTCAGACTCCTCCTTTCATTTCTCATAGCTCCTGGAAAATGAAAGGTGGAATCAGATTGGTCACTATGGGAAATTAAGCCAGTTGTACTTTACACCAGTTTGATCTCCCCAATATGTTTATTAACAACCATATAAAATATGTAAATTAAACATCAAAAATATCACATCACATTATCAAAAGTAACAAAATGATTCCCCTATATTCCCCTGAGTAGCAATAACAATTAAAACAACCTGATTAACTCATTAAGGAGGTTGTCCAAAATACTTTGACATTTGAGCAATGCCCCAGGATGGTGTAAAGGGTTTCTGTCACCAGTTTTTTCGGTATGAATCAGGCTGACATTAGAGATGTGCTAATGTCACCTGATTCCAAATATATATGTGTTTTATTTACTGGTGCCCCCATTTTTATATAAAATGAACTTTTATTTTATGCAAATAAGGCTTCTAGGAGCAAAGGGCGTTACCTCTGCTCCTAGAGGCTCTGTTGATTGACAGGACCAGGCAGAGAAGAAACACTACATTCACCATAGCTTTCAAGGACCTTCAATGATGTCATGACCATGTGATCAGTCACATGGTTATGATCACACAAATAGCCTTTCTCCTCCTAAACCATGTGACTGATCACATGGTCATGACATCATTGAAGGTCTTTGAAAGCTATGGTGAATGTAGTGTTTCTTCTCTGCCTGGTCCTGTCAATCAACAGAGCCTCTAGGAGCAGAGGTAACGCCCTTTGCTCCTAGAAGCCTTATTTGCATAAAATAAAAGTTCATTTTATATAAAAATGGGGGCACCAGTAAATAAAACACATATATATTTGGAATCAGGTGACATTAGCACATCTCTAATGTCAGCCTGATTCATACCGAAAAAACTGGTGACAGAAACCCTTTAAAATCTAAAAAAAAATGATTCCATTCTCATTTCTCACCTCTTTTTTCTATGTCACTGGTCCAGTCCTTCTCCTGCTGTTTGTTTACAGACTGCAGTGGTGACATAGCTTATAGTAACATAGTTTATAAGGCCTATCCAGTTCGGCCTGTTATCCTACAAGACGATCCAGAGAAAGGCAAAAAAAACAAAGAAAAAAAAACAAACCTGTGAGGTAGAAGCCAATTTTCCCCACTTTATTTCCGACTCTAATCAGGCAATCAGAATAACTCCCTAGATCAACGACCCATCTCTAGTAACTATAACCTGTAATATTGTTACCCTCCAGAAATACATCCAGGCCCCTCCTGAACTCTTTTAGTGAACTTACCATCACTACCTCCTCAGGCAGAGAGTTCCATAGTCTGGGAAAGGTAATTGTCTTTGGTTCTGGGTAGTTGAAGTTCCCCATAATAACAACTTCATTATTATCTGCCGCCTTGCCTATTTCGTTTAGTAGTAGATTTTCTGTGGACTCTGGCATATTATATATGCAGGTATATCTCAAGAGACTGTAGCAGCCAATCACTGTCCTATGCGGTGAAGACAATGACTGGCTGCAGCGGTGACGTACTGTATTCCTGCATGTTATTTCGTCAATCTGTAAACAAATAGTGGGAGAAGGACTGGACCAGTGGTGGAGAAAATGGAACTTCCTTGAAGGCCAAGTGGCATTCAGCGCTAACTGATGCCTTTACATGTTCGGGGCTGCACATGCACTGCACTGAAAGGATTGCCGTGTGTCTACCCTTTGCCAACAGGTGCGGGGTATCCGCTCAACTTAGCTTGTCATAGTGATCGGGGATTGTAATACTGGTGCAGACTAATTTATTTGGCAAAAGACTAATTTATTTAATAAAATCTTCATTTATTTGCTAAAAGACTAAATTGTTGCGCTACAAGACCAATGTTTTCACTAAAAGGATTACGTTTCAGATATAAGAATAATTTTTCCGACAAAAAACTACGTTCAACTTGTGGGCCATTCTGCTGTACAAAGAATCAGTTCATTTGTACTTCTCACAGGTTGTTAAATAAGACCACTCTGTAACACTAAATTACAGTTACTGTTTGGCTAACAGAAGCGGTCAAGTATTAATGTGGACAAACCACAAACAAGAGAATGAGACAGGTGAATCACCCCAATTTGTGAATCAGGGCCTTATAGAATTGCTTTGATTTGCTCAACACTGATTATGTGGTTTAGCATTGTTTTGCTGAAATAGAAGTTGTCTGGATGGGATCATATTTTGTTCTTAAATCTCTACAGTTCAGCAATTATAGTGCCATGCCAGATGTATAAGCTGCCCATACCATAGTCACTAATGCAGCCCCATACCATCAGAGATACAGGCTTATGAACTGTGCGCTGATGGTCCCCCTCCTCTGCAGTCTGTAAAACATGGCAAATATTTAAGGTGCCTTAACCCCTAAGTAATCACCAATACACTTTTTTTAATGGCACCCTAGTATAAGTGTGCTCCTGCTGTGAAAACCTGGATCAGAAGAATCGCCAATCAGGGACATTTAACCCCTTGGATGCCATGATCAATAGAGACTACAGCAGAGGGAAAGGGCTTCAACTATCACCCATTTGGCACCCTGTGAACACGATATCTGAGTGCTGATGTCTTTAGAAGGCAGCCAGGGGTATACTGAATGCCCCCAAGCCTGCCTTCTTTTTTGCCTGGCTATTAGGCCATGTCAGAGTCACAGTGTGAAACATTACCTGTCAGTTTACCCGACAGCATAATACACTATACTACATTCCTTTAAAAAATTGTTTTAAATGGAAAAAAAAAATAAAACCCCCTCCACACATTGGATTTACCATATCTATAGCAATTAACTATATGTTGACCATGTAATTTATCCTGCACAGTGAACACTGCAAAAAAGTGAAAAGAAAAAAAATCTGAATTGTTTTTTGTCGCTCAATAGACAGAATAAAAAGTGATTAAAATGCCTTATGTACTTTAACATGTTAGCAATAAAAACTATGTCATCCCACAAAAATCAAGCACACACAACAGTTCATAGAAATATTAAAGTTATGGATCTTAGGACGTGGCAATGCAAAAACATTTTCTTTTTAAAAAAAAAAGTTTTTATCGTACAAAAGTAGTAAACAAAAGTAAAAGATATCTACCATATTTTTTGCCATATAAGACGCCCCTTAAGTTTTAGAGGAATAAAATATAAAAAAAATATTTCTCATCAGATCTCAAATCAGACCCCAATGTTAATCAGACCTCAGCTAAGACCCCCAATGTTAATAAACCCCCTAATCAGACGAGACCACCAGTGTTAAGAAAACCCCCAATCAGACCTCTGATCAGATTTAAAAAAAAAAAAATCTACTTACCTCTCTTGCTCCGGATGTTGCTGCTGCTCCTCAGATCCAATGCTCTTCCTGCCACGCTGTCCTGTGACCCAACATTGCACAACTTGAGGTCACAGAGTGCGCAGACATCCTCATGCTGTGCTGAGGTCACAGTACAGTGTGTGGAGCACTGTAGAAGAAGACCAGGAAGCGGTGAGTACAGAGCCCATACAGGGAGTGCTGTATTCACCTCTTCCTATTCCTGCTGTACTAATACAATACTCTGTATACGCACTATAAGACGCACTGACAAAAAATGAGTCTTATAGGGCAAAAAATACAGTATTTGGTATTATTGTAAATTTTATTGATCCATAGAGTAAAGTTATCATGTTATTTATCCCACAAAGTGAACATTGTAAAAGACTTTTATCAACCTTCTTGTGTTCTTCTTCAAGTTATATTAGGTGGTATAATGTGAGCTTTGGTCTGATCTCACCCGCTCCAAGAGTTTGCAACATCACTTAGTGGTGTTCCCTCTCTGTGCAACATGCATTGAATTACTTCTATACATTTATGATAACTACAGAACAAGTGATTATTCAGCACCTACATCGTCAACTTTTTGTCTAGAGGCCGACATGCCAGATACTAAAAAGTGCATGTACGAAGCCTCTGAATATTGAACAAAGAAGAGACTCCATTATGCGCTATTTCAGACACTTAGAGCAGATGAGATCAGAGTCATCAGACTGCAGCTCCCATTATACCACCTAATCTAACTTGGATAAGTCTTCTTAAGCAATTCAAAACAAGATATATAATGCTCTATATAATTAGGGTGAGCCATATACACTCCATTTAATGGAACAAATCACCCATTATACAGAATAACATAAATGCACTTGTTTTTTCACCATCTACACAGGAGTGCCGTGGATTTCTTTGGCATGTACCGGCCGACACACAGCCTGAGCCACATGAGTCATTGGTAGGAGGGACTCACAGTCTCCTCCCTCCTCCCATTGTACAGTGCCTTGCGAAAATATTCGGCCCCCTTGAACTTTTCAACCTTTTGCCACATTTCAGGCTTCAAACAAAATAATGATATAACATTTTAAATTTTTGGTGAAGAATCAACAAGTGGGTCACAATTGTGAAGTGGAACGAAATTTATTGGATCATTTAAACTTTTTTTGTAATAATAAAACTGAAAAGTGGGGCGTGCAAAATGATTCGGCCCCCTTGCATTAATACTTTGTTGCGCCACCTTTTGCTGTGATTTCAGCTGCAAGTCGCTTGGGGTATGTCTCTATCAGTTTTGCACACCTAGAGACTGAAATTCTTGCCCATTCTTCCTTGCAAAACAGCTCGAGCTCTTTGAGGTTGGATGGAGAGCGTTTGTGAACAGCAGTTTTCAGCTCTTTCCACATATTCTCAATTGGATTCAGGTCTGGACTTTGACTTGGCCATTCTAAGACCTGGATACATTTATTTTTGAACCATTCTATTCTAGATTTTGCTTTATGTTTTGGATCATTGTCTTGTTGAAAGATAAATCTCCGTCCTAGTCTCAGGTCTTTTGCAGACTCCAACAGGTTTTCATCCAGAATGGTCCTGTATTTGGATCCATCCATCTTCCCATCAATTTTAACCATCTTCCCTGTCCCTGCTGATGAAAAGCAGGCCCAAACCATGATGCTGCCACCACCATGTTTGACAGTGGGGATGGTGTGTTCAGGGTGATTAGCTGTGTTGCTTTTACGCCAAACATATAGTTTTGCATTGTTTCCAGAAAGTTGGATTTTGGTTTCATCTGACCAGAGCACCTTCTTCCACATGTTTGGTGTGTCTCCCAGGTGGCTTGTGGCAAACTGTAAACGAGACTTTTTATGGATATCTTTGAGAAATGGCTTTCTTCTTGCCACTCTTCTATAGAGGCCAGATTTGTGAAGTGTTCGACTGATTGTTGTCCTATGGACAGACTCTCCCACCTCAGCTGTAGATCTCTGCAGTTCATCCAGAGTGATCATGGGCCTCTTGGCTGCATCTCTGATCAGTCTTCTCCTTGTTTGAGATGAAAATTTAGAGGGACGGCCGGGTCTTGGTAGATTTGCAGTGGTCTGATACTCCTTTCCATTTCAATATGATCGCTTACACAGTGTTCCTTGGGATGTTTAAAGCTTGGGAGATCTTTTTATCCAAATCCAGCTTTAAACTTCTCCACAACAGTATCACGGACCTGCCTGGTGTGTTCCTTGGTCTTCATGATGCTCTCTGTGCTTTAAGAACCCTGAGACTATCACAGAGCAGGTGCATTTATACGGAGACTTGATTACACACAGGTGGATTCTATTTATCTTCATCAGTCATTTAGGACAACAATGGATCATTCAGAGATCCTCAATGAACTTCTGGAGTGAGTTTTCTGAACTGAAAGTAAATGGGCCGAATAATTTTGCACACCCAACTTTTCAGTTTTATTATTACAAAAAAAGTTTAAATGATCCAATAAATTTCGTTCCACTTCACAATTGTAACCCACTTGCTGTTGATTCTTCACCAAAAATTTAAAATGTTATATTTTTGTTTGAAGCCTGAAATGTGGCAGAAGGTTGAAAAGTTCCAGGGGGCCGAATACTTTCGCAAGGCACTGTATGTGTGATCTCACGCTAGAGGTAACTAGGAGTTGGTCGCTGTGTGTCGGCCTGTATGCTCCTTCTGTAACTGTCCATAAGGCATAGGTAGGTTAACGTTAGGTCCCGTGCCGCTTTGAAATACCTTGACGGGGTGCTCGGGCTCCGGAATGTTCTTGATATAAGAATATATTGGCGAAAGTCTCATTTTAACATCAGTGTGAGGGTTTAGCAATATATTGTCAATTGCATTTACCGCTGTAGTGCACCTTTTTCTGTGAATTGTTTATAAAAAAAAGCTTAGTCACTAAGGCCCAGAGCAAGACAATGTCCAGTCTTACACTCTCCAGTAATCCAGTACTCATAACATGTAATATCAGTACTTTTAAGAAAGTTTGATCTTGTACAATGAATTCATCATGACAACTTCCTATATCAGAGAGTTTCATAGTCTAACTGTCCTTACAGTTTGCTATTTTCTGCTTTGTTTTTCATCAAGTTTTGACTTGGTTAAAAGATAACCATCCGATCATAGCCACGGATGAACCATCAGTGACCATCTCAGATGGAGGGCAAAAACTACATATCACAAGCGCACAACCATTTGATGCTGGTGTTTACAAATGTGTAGCAAGCAGCATAGCAGGATCTGCAGACTCTGACATATGTACTGCAGGTACATGGTAAGTACGTACATCTCACATTATTTGTCACAGCCTGGGGCATAGACAAGTACAGAAGTAAAATGTTTGTGTTTCCAACATAAACTAATGAGAAATGTTTTGTGTCTTTTTGCGCATCTGACACGCAAAGACGTCAAAAGTAAAATTCTACTTTTGAGCCATGTGAAGAATATATGAATATTTCAGCATCTATCCACTAAGCCATATACCGAAGTGATCCATCCAAATGTAGGATCATTTCTTAGTAACACCTTAGGGAATTCCACTTTCCCCCACTTTGAGTGAAGTATGTACTACAGTCTGCAGTAAAACTTTTTGCATCTGCTGAAATGTCTGCGGACGAATCACAAGAAATGTAAAATCCTCTGTATCCAATGTGACATTACTGGAATAAAACACATGCTAAAGACAATAATTGTGTTTCCTTACAGTTTCACCTTCCATTTTTGGTTCTAATGAACCCATCAGTGTGATCGTCAACAATCCTGTGAGACTAGAATGTGAAGCCACAGGCTTTCCAGCACCTGGTTTGACATGGCTAAAAGATGGCAGACCGATCTCCAGTTTTAGTGGTGGAATTCAGGTATTTTTGTTTTCTATCTGTATTAAACACTAGCTGAAGGACCTGGCTTCGCCCGGGTATATTTAATTTATATAATTTACTGTTTGTGTGTGTGTGTCGTTAAAAGATATCGAGAGTGACCTCTACAGCGGCCCGCCCCTTTAACAGTGACCTCTACAGCGGCCCGCCCCTTTAACAGTGACCGCTACAGCGGCCCGCCCCTTTAACAGTGACCTCTACAGTGGCCCGCCCCTTTAACAGTGACCTTTACAGCAGCCCGCCCCTTTAACAGTGACCTCTACAGCTGTCCGCCCCTTTAACAATGACCTCTACAGCAGCCATCCCCTTTAACAGTGATCTCTACTGCTGCCTGCCCCTTTAACAGTGACCTTTACAGCTGCCCACCCCTTTAACAGTGACCTCTACCCCAGCCCACCCCTTTAACAGTGACCTCTACAGCTGCCCGCCCCTTTAATAGTGACCTCTACAGCTGACGCCCCTTTAATAGTGACCTCTACAGCTGCCACCCCTTTAACAGTGACCTCTACAGCAGCCCGCCCCTTTAACAGTGACCTCTACAGCAGCCCGTCCCTTTAACAGTGACCTCTACAGCTGCCCGCCCTTTAACAGTGGCCTCTATAGCTGCCTTCCCCTTTAACAGTGACCTCTACAGCAGCCCGCCCCTTTAACAGTGACCTCTACAGCAGCCCGCCCCTTTAACAGTGACCTCTACAGCAGCCCGCCCCTTTAACAGTGACCTCTACAGCACCCCGCCCCTTTAACAGTGAACTCTACAGCAGCCCGCCCCTTTAACAGTGACCTCTACAGCTGCCTGCACCTTTAACAGTGACCTCTACAGCAGCCTGCCTTTTTAACAGTGACCTCTACAGTAGCCCGCCCCTTTAACTGTGACCTCTACAGCAGCTAGAGTGGCCACTGTCTTCACCCCAAAAAGCCAGACCTCACCGGCCATTCCCCCAAATGTTAAACAGGGCCCTAAGTTCCCATGAAGACACACCACTAAACATGAGGCCACACCCCCCCTGGCTCGGTGAAGACACGGAGGAGAAGCTGTCTGAGTGTGAGCTACTGAAAGGGTGGACATCCGTGTGTCTGTCCAGGCACTGCGTCGGACAGAGAACAGGTAGCCAGAAAACTGGACTGTCCAGCCTAAAGCCGGACATCTGGACACCCTAACATCAGCCTGGCCCTAGGGTGGGCAGAGGTCTTGTTTTAGGCTGGACAGTCTGGCTTTCAGACTCCCTGTCCTCTGTCATGTGCAGGGCCTGGATGGACACAGGGATGTCCTTTTGAACAGCTCACTGTCAGCAGCAGCACTGTGCAGTCTGAGCAATGAGCTGCAGGGAGAAAGTCACCCTCCCCCCACCCCTGCAGCTGACAGAAGGTGATTTTTACCTATATTTTTAATACGGCATAGAAGGGGCATGGCCTGACTGAGTCAGGGGCGTGACTTAGTGGGATCTGGGGTTGGTGCTTTTAAGTCCTTCTTTTGACGGTGGCCTGAATTACAGGTCGATGCCATAGTAATTTAGGAGGAAGGTGGGTAGCAGTGGAAGAAAACATCTTTTATTACTATTGAACGGTAAATATGTGAAATTTACATTATATGAGGTAATGATTGATGATGAATTAGTCTAAAACATAAGTTATAGTTATGGTAACCGGAATACCCCTTTACCATTGTCATCCACAGTGCTCTGCCTCTTTAATGCAGACCTACAGCAGTGAACTGGCTAGGTTGTCATAGAAACCTGGTGTGTGCCTGTGAGCTTCTATTGGCTGATAAGGGTCATGTGACCAGGTAACTATTGGCTAATGAATTTTTTGTTAATATCTCAGGAACGGTACGTCCTGGAGAGCTGAAAACTGTTCTAAAACCTTCCCGGACACCTGATGTACATGTGTGCCAAATTTTGTGATTGTAGCTGCAGCGGTGCGGATTCCTTTAGCGGACATACACACACACACACACATACACTCAGCTTTATATATTAGATAAGATAATGCTGTATAGGTTTCTGAACCTACATTTAAAGGGGTTTTCCCAAGAGTACAATATTGATGACATATCCTCCATATAGATCATCAATATGGAGGATAGGGATTCAACACCCATCTACACCATTGATCAGCTGTTTTAAGAGGCCGTGGCTGCACTCCCTCACAAGATATCAAGCGCTTATACTTGATATTGCAGACAAGGCCCATTCACTTGAATAGGATTGAGCTGCACATGGTCCATTTGACCAATGATGATGATGTTACTAGCCCAGGGTAGGTCAGAGCACTCACCAGAGCTCCAAAGCCCCCTCAAACAGCTTACTGGTGGGGGGTAACAGGAGTCGGATTTCCACTGATCAGATATTAATGACCTCTCAATATCCCATAAAACCTCTTTAAAGGGAACCTGTCATCAACTTTATGCTGCCCATACTAACGGTAGAATAAAGTAGAGACAGGTGAGTTGATTGCAGCGGTCTGTCATTTATAAAAGTTAAAAGTAAGTGGTTGCCGAGAACCAACATCACAATCCTTGTAGACTAGGCCTGGAAAAGAGTCAAATTTACCTGAGAAGAGTCATGGTTAGTCATGAATTCCTGCTCTCCCTGCCCACCTGCTGATGATTGACAGTCTTCTACCTAGTTTTCTCCCTTTCTCTCTAGGAGAGAACTACCAATCAGCAGCAGATGGCGGGGAGAGCAGGAAATTATGAATAACCATGACTCTTCTCAGGTAGATTTGACTCTTCTCAAGGCCTAAGCTGTAATGGTTATGATGCTGGTTTAGCTCATGAGTGGCACACTGCTGAAATCAGCATTTCTGTCACTATATTATGCTGCCCTCAGTGAGGTCACCATAAAGTTGATGATAGGTTCCCTTTAATACTATAAGAAGATAAGCGGAATAAATGAATATACTGGCTGGGCTCATAGTAGAAAAAGGGTTCAATCCATGTCCATAACATGACAACTGATAGCTAGAGATGAGCGAGCACTAAAATGCTCGGGTGCTCGTTTCGAATAACGAACCCCATTGAATTCAATGGGAGACTCGAGCATTTTTGCAGGGGACCAAGGCTCTGCCTAGGGAAGGCTGGGTGAAAACCTGGAAACCTCAGAAAATGATGGAAACACCACGGAAATGGACAGGAAACTGCAGGGGCAGCATGCATGGATGCCTCTGAGGCTGCCTAATCCCACCATTACCCCAAATTCTCAGGCAACAGCCTGGTGGTTACCCTCATGGCAATTGTGCTCACCCAGACCAAGAAAGGCGAGGCACATGCCCATCACATGTTAGGGAAGCACCCAACTAGGTGTAACGAAGGTCCATCACCGCCTGCAGGTGACACCACTGCTCATGCTGGCACTGCTATGCTATCCCCCGCCCCACGACGCAGGCATTAGCCTGACACATCATGGTGACAGCGTAGTGACACCAACAAGTGACCAAGTTAGATTGAGGTAGCAGTCAAATGTCTGTAGGCGAGCCTCCCAAAAATTTGTTTTGGAGTGTCCGAAGTTGACCCTCCTAAAAAATGTTTAGGAGTGTCTGTAGTTGACCCTTCTGTAAAATATTTTATTTTTTTTTCTGTTATTAGTTAATGTACAGCCAATGGCTGGCATGGTGGGAATATATAGGTTTTGCGTCACAGACGGTCCACTGCACCGTTACATTTTCTTCATCATCACCAACTGTTGTCTGGCAATGATAAAGGGTAAGGTGAATCCACTGCGGAAGAAAAGTGTCATCCTCCTACAATTCTACACTTGCTCTCAATTGAAAACGGGATGTTCTCGCCGTGGCCTTCCTCATAGTGGCCGCTTCTGCGGACGACAGAGGTGGTGTACCTACTGACAGTCTGACCGAACACGATGGCAGACGGGAAGACACTCCCTCATGTAAAATTGTTTTGGAGTGTCTGCAGTTGACCCTACTGTAAAATATATATTTTTTTCCCTGTTATTAGTTAATGTACAACCCATGGCTGGCACGGTGGGAATATATAGGGAAGCACCAACTAGGTGCAACAAAGGTCCATCACCCATGCCCATGCTGGCACTGCTCTCCTATCCCCAGCCACACGATGCAGGCATAAGCCTGACACAGCAAGTGACCAAGTTACATGAGGTAGCAGGTGAGCCACCCAAAAATTTAGCCAGACGCAGCATGGCGGTGACAACAGAGTGACCGAGTTAGACTGAGGTAGCAGGAGGTGAAGCATCCTCCAAGTGGGCAATACATGAGCGGCCCCAGGGTCAGACTCGGTCAGAGTATGTGAAATGTTCAGGGTATCTGTTCTTATCAGTTGCTGTGGCTGTTGGTGGTAAAGTGGTGAGCATAGCTGCTTCCCAAGCAGTTGACCCGGGTTCGATTCCCGTCTATCGCAGGAGGCAATTAAAAGAAGAACCAAGAAAAAATCTGTCCAATATCTAATACGTCCCCTACCCGGGTAAATTGTTTGGAGAGAGGGGGCAGGGTAGGTGGGGGGCAGGCTGGGGGGAAGGAGGTTGAGCTGGAAGAGCCAGAGGAGTGACCCCTGGGCTAGCGTGTGTGGTGGTGACAACAGCCGGATGTAGTTAGAATGACGACGCAGGACCCCAACTTAAAAATTTATTATCAACTGGTACAATTGTCAATTATGAGATTGATCAAGTGTGGCATGTCTTCTATGTATACCACTCAGTTTAATACCGTATATGGCACCTATCCGGAAAAATTGTTTGGAGAGAGAGAAAGATAGAAAAAAGACGTAAATTGTTTGGAGAGAGGGCCTGTAGGTGGACCTCCGGAAAAATTGTTTGAAGAGAGGGCCTGTAGGTGGACCTCCGGAAAAATTGTTTGGAGAGAGGGCCTGTAGGTGGACCTCTGGAAAAATTGTTTGGAGAGAGGGCCTGTAGGTGGACCTCTGAAAAAATTGTTAGAAGAGAGGGCCTGTAGGCGACCCTCCTGAAAAATTGTGGTAAAAGAGTGCCAGTTGGACCTCTAAAAAATGGCGTTTTTTTTTGGTCAGCGTTAGGCAAAGACAACATGGAGGAGGAGGAGGGTAGGAGGAGTAGAGAAGAGG